>CM033646.1:160284436-160821763 GCA_019512145.1 Engystomops pustulosus | reverse complement strand
CACAGCTTATCCCCTCCCCCTCCTGTACAATGACCTCTATATAGATATCACTGACCCATCACTACATCACTACTGACAATAGATGATGTCACAGCTTATCTCCTCCTCCTCCCTGTACAATGAGCTCTATATAGATAACACTGACCCATCATTACATCACTACTGACAATAGATGATGTCACAGCTTATCCCCTCCTTTCATCATAGAATCTAATGAATCAACTCAAGACTTTTGCTGCCTATGACCATGTTACTGCTGTAAAGCACATCACTAAATGCTGTTACTAAAGTACTGGCAAGATGGACAGTAAATAAAATATAAGCAGATTAGAAAATAATGAGATGTTTTGTTACCAGGTTTTTAAGGAGTCAAAATAAAAGTGAGACATTTCTTATAACATTATACTCACTGGGAGGTTGATCAAGTTTTACTATCAATGCTTGCAGTGCATAAAGTGCTTGTAGTTCTCTCTCTACATTGGAGTCCATGTACTTGAGTAAGACTGAAACCTTCTGTTTGAGAAAGGTAGTGTCCACACGGCAGGAAGAACAGTCCCCTGCAGGAGAGAGAGGTAGGTCAGCTCCCGGCTGTGCTCACGTCTGACCCGGCTGCAGTGGAGAAGACGACTTACCTATTATTGCCGCTTTGCACACTGCGGTCGTTAAAGCTCGCAGGAACGCAGAAGAACTCATCTGACCCTCGTCTAGATTTGCCTGAATAATGGGAAGATTCGGCAAATGTTAAAATACTGAGCAGTAAACTCCTGGACAACACAGCTCCCAACTTTAGGAAAGTGATAGTCACGTCGTCCTTGCTATGACAAAATTATCTGCAGCTGCCAAATTCGAGGAGACTAGGAAGACTCCAAAAAATAACCAAGTGTCCGTACTCACCTCTACCCAGTCAAATATCTGCTCATCACTCGCGTTCTCCTCAATTATGAGCTGCTCCATCCGCTTGTTCAACTCCTCCGCCGTCATCTCTTTCCTGGAAAGACTTTCCGATGGGCTGCAGCAGTCGGACAATGTGAAGTCCAGGTTCTGTGGGGGGTAAGGATGTGAACACAGGGCTCAGATGTGATGTCACCCGCATGGACAGGGTGCAGACACAAAGCAAAAATAACTCTCTCTTACCTTTTCACTTACAAAGCTCTGAACATCTTCTCCTTCTGGCAGCAAGTCTTTCCACCTTAAACCAGTTTCTCTCCATAAAGCAGCCACTTTCTTATGGCTCTGCAATGGACAGGATTACAGATAACAATCCTCAGCTCAGGAATATTTTTGTCCGATTTATGTTCGCTGTAACTTCTATTTTTCCATGATCAGCATAGGGTAAGATCAGATTGCCGGATGGATGACCTTCAGCACCCCCTAACCATCTGTGTACCTGCAAGTTCTCTACACTTCATGCTGTTCACCTGAATAAGGCGACAATCTCCTGCACCACCACCAATAAGAAGATGGCGTGCAGGATGATGTATTATCCGTTCTATACTGAAAATCTAACGTAAAGCTCAATATGTAAATCAGGGACCAAGCTTTAGTTCGCGACAGCTAAAAATACACAAACATGTTACCGGGATTGTCCAAGAGCAAACAAAATTGAACCATAGGACAAATTATCAAGTAACATACGAAGCAGCAAAACTCTTTTTCTGGCCTGCCAAGCTGATGCACTAGAGCCAAAGCGACAAAACATGACCACCACAGGCCACGGCTGGTCCAAGTGCTTATGTACAGTCAAGCAAGAAAACAGGAAAGTAATGCTTTGGCTGAATCTGCCCCAATTTACTTTGATCTTGTACAACCCCTTAAAGGGCTACGTCATGGCAGATCATGATGCAGCAATGAAGTTTCTAGACACTGATACATACCATTTGTTTGCATAGAAGGTGCAATATTTCAGACAGCAAGACACCAGTACGTCCCACAGGGAGCAGCGCCTTATTAAACTCTCTGTCAAGAAGAGAAATACATTAACATGGAAGAATACTCCAGCCACATCCAGGGCTGCATCAATCAGCCTCTGATGACTGTACAGGCAGTCCCCTACTTAAGAATACCCGACTTACATACCACCCCTAGTTACAAAACGGACCTCTGGATGTTGGTAATTTATTGTGCTTTAGTCCTAGGCTACAATAAACAGCTACAACAGTTATCACCGGTGTCTGTAATGAAGATTTAGTGTTAATCCTGGTTCTTATGACAACCCAACATTTTTAAAATCCAAATGTCACAGAGACCAAAAAACTTCTGTCTGGGGTTATAATAATAATGTATACGGTTCCGACTTACATACAAACTCAACTTAAGAACAAACCTACAGAACCTATATTGTATGTAACCCGGGGACTGCCTGTATTTATATTTGTGCAAAAAGATAGCAGATAGAGTGATGAAAAATCTCACAAGATGCCTTACGTGATTAATTCTTTTAGAGAAATACCCCCATCCTTCAACATGGGGGTCACCAGTTCCGCCAGGTACAGCCAAATATGTGGGATATCTATCGCCATATCATCCGCCAGCTCAAGCGTCTCGGAAAATCTGCACAAAGTAGTGACAGGTGTGAATACAGAGTGTCCTGCAGTTAAATAATACATAGATCAATGAGGACACACACCCAACGTGCCACATTCATCTATATGAAGATCGGGGGAGCAGACAAGTGCAAGCCAAGGTTCATGTACTAACCCCCAAGGCAGGATCACTTACCCTGTGAAGAAATCCTGTTTGCTGAGCTTTCCGGACTGCACCAGCTGATACAGAAGTTGTCCCATGTGATCCCGCGTGATCTGACTCCTCTCTAGCGTAGACTCTACACCCACTCGAACGAAGACAGAAAGTGAACCTTGTAAGGCCAGCTCCTCCACACACTGCATGGCCTCCTAGAGACAGACAAGAGACCAGTTCAGAGCATGAGATGTAAGATGCAGGTGGGTCCGTTCACAACAGGAGTCTATCTGACCTTGAAGTCATTGATGTGCAGGAACTCGTCTATAATGGCCTTAGACTTTCTTTCTAGCTCCTCTTCTGACACAGGGGACTTGTCGGACTCGGGAGTTTCACACTTGACTTTGAGAGAAACACAAATACGTGATTGGTCAATAATGACTACAGCAAAGGCAAATGATAACCCTGGGGCGTCGCAGGGCCCGCTCTACATGGAATCTCTCACCAGGTTCTCGGAGCTTTCGCTCTAAGCTTGGTGCCTTCTCCTGCTCCGTGGAGACTGGTAAGGTTTTTGGCGTGTGCAATGTCTCTCGCCGTGGCTCCTCTTGATTGTCTATTAGGTCTTTCGTACTGCTGCCTCGCAGGAAGCTGCTGGGACGAGTGGCCGAGGTGGAAGGGGGAGCGGGTTTGTCATTCCTTTCGCGGCCAGCGTTACCATGGCTAATGAATTAGTACACAATCATCATATGATGGTCATTGTATGCTCTATGCACAATCGAGGTGTCTGTTCACATCACAAACTGATACCTTGTTAATATCCTGCGGGTGTCTAGGTCTGAGACTGTGGAGGACGTGGTGGAAGAGACTGAAGGTTGCAGGGCAGAGAATCGATTCAGACTGGGGGCCCCTGGACGTAAGGATTCTGTGACAGAAAGCAGAGACTTTGTTCAAACCAAAAATAAAAGAGTATTTACCATCACATGCACAATATGATACGAGTTACATCTAAAACACCAGCATTCACCCCTTACCCGTCTCACTGGTCTTTGCCCCTCCGCTGCTTCCTTTACCCCAGCTGCCGAGCTGAGCTTTGGGCACTAACTGGATCTTCTCATCAATGGTGGGCTGTATGAGGAAAAGGCAAGCTGAACAAAACATATTGGTGCGGCTTCTCTGTGGTATTGATGTGATATACAATGGCCCCCCCCCCCAGCCCTATAATACACTATACACACTGCTGCAGAGAATCCCATCACTGCTTACCTTGGTGATCTTCAGGAATTTGGTAGGGTCCAGGACTCTGTTATTCTTTGTACCTTGCACCATGTTCCATCCACCTTCCTCTACTCTCTGCACTCCTGTGAGGACGAAAAGGCTACAATTAAAGCAACAATCTCCTGAACAAAAGCCAGAGAACTGCATGTGATGAGGAACTTACCTGGCCGCCTCTTCTCTTTGGTCATCAGTTGCTGCACTTTCCTCTGTTCCTCCTGCTCTTCAATTTTGGCCTCTTTGTGGATCTGTTCTATGGTTTTGGGGCCCTGGTCAGCTCTTCGCGACACCCAGTTGCACTGTGTCATGTGTCAAATAAACAAAAGTAAGAAATGCGACACATGGATTTTACCCAATAAGTGAGACATGTAGTGGATGAAGTTCGCACTTACCAGTCTCAGGTCTATAACATCCTGCAGCATGAAGCGAATCCGGGATGACGTTTTCCGCTCTTTTACAATCTTCTCCATTTGGTTGAAGTACTGGTCCATGCGCGGCTGTTATAGGTAGATCATACAACAGTCTGTTCAGAGTCTGGGTTTTGACCACAAGCTTTTTACCCATTTCTACCTACACCTGCATCTCAGTAATCTGTGCGCACAATGAACATCCCCATTTCTGTGTGTGGGTCTTTACTGACCCAGCAATATTTACAAATGTAACCTTAAAGGGATTGTCCACTTTCAGCAAATAATTGATGTGGTTTGTGTAATGAAAAGTAATACAATTTTCCAATATACCTTCGGTATCAATTCCAAACAGTCTTCTAGATCTCTGCTTGCTGTAGAAAGATTCTATGTTTACTTCCAGTGGATAAAAATCTGTCCATGGCAGTGTGATGTGCACCTCCACATGCCGATATAATCACGCAGCTCTGATTACTATCTGTGAAACTAACAGCTCGTGCACCTGTGTGTCCATCACAATACACAAATCCACTGCTAGTAAACATAGTTTTCTATAGGACAGCAAGAAGAGATCTATAAAACAAAGAAATTGATAAAGTATATTAGAAAATTGTATAACTTTACACAAATAATATTACATTATTACACAAACAATATCAATTATTTGCTGAAAGTGGACAACCCCTTTAAAGAGGAAAGGGTCAGTACTATAGACGGATCCAACTAGGCAGACATCACACAATCTAGGATCAGTCTGTCTTACCTTTGCTTTCTCAAAATCTAGATCTTTCCCAATGGTGGTGAGCAGCCGGCAGAGACATTCCAGTGACTCCTCATCGTGGTTTTTTAGTAGTTTCACCACACAATCATGCATGATGGCCTCCGTCAACATTTTCAGCTTAAAAAGTTCTCCAATGAACTTAATGTTTCCTATGGATCTCCGTCGAGCTTTGTCTCTCGCTTCTTCAAGTTCCTCTTGAAGACGAGTCTTCTCCTCCGGCTGCTGAAATAAAGAGCAGTCACCCTTGAATTGCACACTAGGGCAAGCCACCTCAACCAAACCCTAAAAATACACCCTATGGATCTGTCACTAACATGCAGACACATTATAATCCAGCAATGGTCCCTCCCCAGGTAACCTTCCTACACAGATTCTCATCTTACGGTTGTAGCCAGCTCCAGATCCTTTTGCTTCTTCTCAAAGACGTCATCATCAGCTTTGTCCTTCTCAAACTCCTTCTGACATCGGTTGAGCAGTAATTTACGGAAGTTCACAGTGCTGCCGGGCTTGTCGGCCATCGGTACTTTTAACTGCAACCAAAAGAAAGACGTGTGGTCAGAAATGTGTTACCGGCCTACTACAACATTACACGTTAGAGTATTTGCCCACGTCGACATACTCACAGTGGCGAGGCATCTGCACATGTTCGCGTATGCCACGGAGAAGCTAGGCTCATCTATCGCCTTCTCAAAAACCAGGTCGATCACCCCTTTTAGTCGCTCCTCTGTGTCCACAGTCAGGTCCATCACCTGCTTCATTAACTGGTTGAACATCTGAGGCGTCAGCTTGTTCAAAATGCTACGAACTTTCCGGAAAAGTGCCTGCGAACAAACATGTTCACGATATATACTGTGACTAAAGTCCGGGAGCCTCTGCTGCTCACTAGCAGCCATATTTGTACACACTCACCTGTGTCCGGACGCTTTCGGGGTCCTCCACCTGGGAATCTCTCTTAACGCTGGGCTTCCATGCATTCTCAGATTTCTTCAAGTGGACATCATCTGTCACTGAAATGTTCATGATTATTTTTCTGGGCTCCCTCCTCTGCCCTGGCTGTGAACGTCTGGGACCCCCCACATTCAGCAACTAGGGGACACAACAGCAAAATCCTTACAAGTTCACGTGACAAAGCTCAGGATTTTCTCTATGGCTCTGGGAACGCTGTGACTGCTGATGGCAAAGTACAGACACTTACAGGTACCCCACGACCTCCAGGTACTAAACGTCCAAAGTCTGCATAGGCAGGGGTGAAGTCTGGTCCCTTCTGCAGCATGCGAGGGTCCAGGGTCCTCATTGCAATCTTTGGCTGATTGATCTGTTAACAAAAAGTAAAATGTGACAAAAGGGTAACGAGAGGATAACACATCCCACTCACACATCCTAAATACGCAAACTACTACCCAAACATTCTTCAGCCGCATGCCTGAGTATTACACATCTACCAATACTCAGCCACAAACAATGGTAAATCCACCCCCACATCTCAGCAGGTTTGTGCTACCTCCTAACATGCAGCACATGAGACTGCACCTAGACACCTCCCTCTCTCCTCACTTTGTCCAGGACCACATCGCTGATGGGCGGTAAGCCTTCGGGCTTCTGCACACATGCCGGCATAAACTGGAACCCCAGCAGGAAATCCCGATCATATTGCCGTTTTCCTTCATTCTGCACATTAGAGGCTGGAGGTGCAGGGGCATCTGGGGAGGTCTCCTGGGATGGCTGCTCTGCTGCTCCCGATCCTATGACATTAATAACTGGTATCACACAAATATCACATCAACTGACATCACCTACAAGACCCAAGATAGTGGTGGTGAACCTATGACACTGGTGCCGGAGGTGGCACCCAGAACCATTTCTATGGGCACCCAGGCCTTTAACCCAGCACAAAGCTTGTCAGACAGGTAGAGTGACTGAAGGCCTCCTACTGCAGTCCTGGAAAGCCCTAGGTAGTGCTAGGGACCCCAAAGGGATGCTACAATATTACAAATTTCCCCTTCCTGCTTTCATTGGCATTGATGTCCTCAGGACGCTGATACGATTGAAAGCTGTGGCAAAGCTGCGATCAATAAGTTGCTGTTTAAATTTATGTGTCTGCACGTACTGATAAACAAGTGGGTTTTGAACTGTGGTTTGGGCACAATCACTGACCCTAGTGTTCATCTCTGATCACAAATTAATCACCAAGAACATGCATGACATTACTTATCCTGTACTGATCCTGAGTTACATCCTGTATTATACTCCAGAGCTGCACTCACTATTCTGCTGCTGGTGCAGTCACTGTACATTCAGTGTACTTTTTTTAGGGCTCCCATTGTTCGGTAGTGAGAGCTCTACCTGATTTATAGGAGTATTCTTCCTCTGTACCGGACGGTTCGACTCCTTCCCCTTCTGAGACGTTATCCGCCCCATTGCGCAGAGGTTCAGTTTCACCGTTCTCCTCCAGCAGCTTAAGGTACGGGTGCTCGGTCTCACCGCCGACGCTGCCATTTTCCTCTTCCTCCTGAACCTTCTCCTCTGTTGCCTCCCCCTGCTCCTGCAACTTAGACACAGACACCATGATAGGAGACAGTCACTCTGTGCCGGGGTCCGCCACATGCTATGTAACAGCTGCTATGAGACAGCACACTGTGATGACATCTCTGTGCTCTAAGCCTGGCATGTGATCAGTGTGATGTGTCTAGTTCTAGAATAGAACATGATGAGGACTTTGAGTGTGTTACCCTCCTCTCCCCCAAAATACCAGCACCACTAATGCTCACCTCAAGGTTCGGCGCCACAACCTCCTCAGCGTCGGGACTCTCATCTTTTGGCTTCTGCCACATCTTTGGTGCAGCTGCGACTGTTTGGGCGGTAAGAAGATCAGTACAATGTAAGGAGTGCTTCACCGGCTGGCGACTGCAGTGCCATGTGATGAGCGGGCACGCTAAATTCATCTAGGATACATCACCTTTATATATACTACCAGCTGGCACACAGGACTAAGACTATGAAATGGAGTTATACAGTCCCTGCTGCATTAACCACTCACACATGTGAGAGAAGGGAGGCGCTATTCTCCTTACAGACGACTGCCTTCTCTCTCTGATACACTTCCATGTATAGCACAATCCCTGTCACCAAGGCAATGCCACATCATGTGGGGCAGATCCATGAACCCCAATCTCACAAAATGTTAACTCTCTGTTTGCTGTATTAGGACAGAGCCACGCTAGAAGCCTCGTACCACAGGCAGGGTCTTTGTAATGCCGTGTGTAGGTTATCAGTGCTGTCCAGGGCTCGCTCACCCAGAGAGCTGCAATCTCAGAGAAAAGAAACGTCAGTAATTCCAGAGATAAGAGCTCATCGTGTTGTGTGCGGCCTCCCAGTCACCAATGGGACGTTCAGCTCTGCTTTTATGTCGTCGCAAAGAACGAGAGAAGTGATAATTCCCAAATTCGTCAAGTGAGCGTGACACAGCAAGAAGCGGCACAGTGGACTGTGCACCACAACCGGCAGCAGGAAGCCCCTAGAGGACAACGTCCCCCTCCCCCCTATTCTCCCAGACACCTTGCAATGTCATTGAATTCACAGATTATAACATCCAGCTTTACTATTCATTTAACTGGCTGCTAATAAGCTTTGCTCTCCTGAACTTCAGTTCATTTTCCTTATGGCCTCCAGAGCTGCAATCATAATTCTGAGTTTTTTTTATTCCCCATCTGAGGCTTCATATCTCCCTGACTGTGCAGTGCACTGTAGGAAGTGCAATATTCACATCAATGTGGCATGTGATCTTGGAAGTGGAAGAATAGAGATGACGGCTCCAAATAAGACTAAAGTAGCGGATCACGAGATAAGAAGAACAAATATTTAAGATTTACTTAAGAAATACAGGAATTGAAACAGTTGTCTAGGATTAACCAAGCAAAAGGAACGGGGTGGTCCCCGCCGTAGTCTGTTTAAAGAGAACTTTTCAGATGAAGTAACCCACACTAACTAAACATATCTTTCAAAACTGCAATTACACAGAAGTACAACTATCCCTATAATGTTCTTCCCCATCTATGCACATTCATATTCTTCCGTCTCAGCTGCGCCTCCTCTTCATCCAAGTGAACGGAGCTCTGCAATCATCATTCAGCCCCCCCTCATGAATGAGAGAAACTATGTGTGACTTGCGGAAGAGAACTCAGCTCCTCATTCACCCATCCCTCAGGGATTCTCTTCTTCAGCAAGTCACACAGCCAGTGTCTCCCTCATTCCAGAGGGAGGAGGGAATGAGCTGTAGGCTCAGCTGAGCAGGAAGGATATGAATATACCATACTCTGATCAGAGGAAAGACTCACCTGGGGTCATTTGCATAGATGGCGAGTCAACTTTATGAACAGACAGTGGAACTTTACAAGTATTAAGAAGAACAATATAGGGATAGTTGTTGAGTTATGCAATAACAGTTTTCACTTATATGTTTAGTTAGTGTGGGTTAGTTTAACTGACAGGTTCCCTTTAAAGACCCTTATACCCAATGGACAGGATGGACCATATGTGCCTGATGACCGAGGTCAGACCCAAGAGACCCCAAGCAATCCTGGGAATAAAGCCTTGTGATTCCTATAGGCAATATAGCTCCATTCACCGCTTTGGAAAGGCAAGACATCAATCCAGAGCACTCACCTTCCACAGGACTCTTCCTGGAGCTGAAGCTTAGAAGTGTCACACTGGTTTCGAGTTCAGAGTCAGCTTCTACTCGGCCAATGTTTGCAGAGTCCACAGTCCCATCCAGAATGTCAGTTCTGGTGTCCTCCTGCTCGTCCACATGGTCAGAGCCGATGGATGGAAGAACAGCAGCAGGAGGGGAGGTTTTAGTGGTGCAATGAGCAGCAGCTATTAGAGGAGGAGGGGGGGAATCTGACTGTAGTGGTGATGATAGAGGCACGTTTGGAGATGTGCATTCTATGCTCAGATCTGTGGGGGGCGCCAGCTCTGGCACATCTATTGTACTTTCTTCCCCCATTGCTTTATCTCCCACAGAATTGTCCATTGTCGGAAGTTCATAGCTTATGCCATTCATTTCCTGAGCATCGACTGGGGCATCAGCAGCCACGGGAAGCCCCACTGGTTCCTTGCATAGCTCCTCCTCTACAATATCAGCGGTGGTGGAAGCTTCATCCAGAGATGTAGACTCCTGTGATGTATTAACATCCTCTACATGGCAGGGAAAGGCAGGAGCTGGTGCCACTACCACTGGAGCGGCCACTGTGGCAACAACAGGTATTATTCCAGATGTCTGGAGGAGCTCAGGTCTGGAGTCTGACTGTACGGGGTCTGGGATCTGCTCCAACACCGCACACTTGCCAAGGTCACTGGGCTCTGGGCGCAGGGGGGCAGGAGGAGAGGGTTTCAGGATGATCTCTGGTTTTGGTTTCTCCTCTACTGTAAGACAGGATAGTAACAATGTTTAGTAACTGCACATTATAGGCGGGAGGCTGCATGGAAGAAATTTATCAGGCCTGTGTACCCTCCTGGAAAACCTGGAAAAATATCAGCAATGCCTTACATACAGAAGATGAGGAATGGGCTCAAATTAAAAGCAATCCACCTATCTAAAAAAAACATTAAAAAACCCCTATTAATACTCAGCCCCGCTCCTGGGAGCATAGGAGAGCGAGGCAACGTCACGCAAGAGGAATGAATTCACGCCTATCACATGACATGTATAACTAGCAGCACGGAACACTGGACATCTTGTCCCCTTGTTCCGGGCTGCTAATTTTAACTTTTCTAGGTGATCCCGGTGTGTCAAGACAGGCTACGGACAACGCCGGTATCAAGGTGAAGAGAGGCGGGGATGAGTATTAGTAAGGTGTATGTTTTTTTAGGTGGTAGGTTTTCTTTAATACAAGTATCAGCCCCAAACAAATGTGGGACTCTGCTGTAAGATCATGTACAAAGAAAAAACATTGGGATTAAAAGATTCAAGGGGTTTTCCTGGAACCCAGAAAAACTATAGGATTCCAGAAAAATAATTTTTAATTATGATCCAGCACAGACACTGTATAATGTAAAGTGCTTGGCAGAAAGTTATGGGGCTGCAGTCCCCGTTTTATGTGGTCTCTGCCAACAGGTGACTAAAAAATATGATCATTTTATTGATTGCTGTCATAGCAATCACTGTAAGCAGCCTTTATGGAAGATTCTCCCAACCTGTGTTTGTAATGATATTGTAGGATTGTCCTCCAGAGCTGCACCCACTATTCTGCATAGACCCAGGCTGTTCTTCCACATCAGAAGCAGCTGGAAACAGGTGAACTGATATTAGTGACGTAACCTATGAATGGTCACTATATTTATTTTAGGAGATCTATCAGTATCAGATCTATGCCAGTTTTACGCCGGGTTGGACTTGCAGTAGTTTTGTCCGCCAGCACAGCTGGCAAGCGGGCACATCGTGAGGCCTCATAATGTGTCTGCAGTGCTTTATCATATGCCGGCACACAGAGCGCCAGTGTATGATAAATCTTCCCCATAGTCTCAGTCTCCTGCATAGCAGCTCCAGGGATGCCAGACATGAAGGCAGAGGGGCACCTACCTGTTTTGTGTTCCCGGGTGGCAGTGAGATGAGGGCTCTCCACAGCCCCAAACACCACTGGGCTATGCTCAGGAGCCTGGTTGGGTAGCTGCTGGGATTTGAAGTACAAAAGAGGGTGATAATGAGCGCGAGAACAGAAAAACTAGCAAAACAGGGAGAAAAAGCAACGCAGGCAACAGACAGCACAACACAAAGATTCCAAAATGAGAAAGCGCAGGAGGGTGACAGACCAGCATGGAGGACGAGGGAAGAGGTAGGAGCAAAAAAATCAAGCACAAATCACAAACAAAAGAAAGAGGATCCAATTTAAGTAAATTTAAGGTGAGAAAGAAAAGGAAACGGATAAAAAGAAGGAAAGAGAAAGACATTACAATCAGGAGAGATTGACAGAGACATCATAGCATTGTCTGACACAAGAAGCTCACACCCGAGACCGGCGGCAGACCCCCCCCCCCTCCCCAGATCAGTAATGTCTAAAGAAACAGTGAGAACCATGTATACCCACAGCCTCAAACACCACAAGAGACTAATGATCACAAGCCAAGTAACCTCTGGTCACACCGGATAAAATTCCAGGTCAATTAACTTCCCCTCTACTGATCCTCCAATACATAAGGATTTATACTAGAGTCACTTGAACCATAGAAAGTTGGAAATAGGGCTGGCAGAGGGTATGTTGTTATATACCGTGCCTACAAGCTGTATGTAGGGCTGGCAGAGGGTATGTTGTTATATACCGTGCCTACAAGCTGTATGTAGGGCTGGCAGAGGGTATGTTGTTATATACCGTGCCTACAAGCTGTATGTAGGGCTCCCGGCCAGCGGGCAAAAGTTGTTATATACCGTGCCTACAAGCTGTATGTAGGGCTGGCAGAGGGTATGTTCCTGCAAAACTAACTTTATGGCTGGTCATTGTACTAGAAAGCCTTGGCTTCTCCACCAGAGCCGGTTATGGGTGTCCTTACACTATGGCGCTCCCTTACCTGAGGTGGAGTGGGTGTGGAGCTGGGTCGGAGAATTGGGGGTGTAGGATTTCTACTTCCACCCCCTGACATAATTTCCTCGGTGATGTCCTTGCCACCCTGATTGGGGTCTCTGATTCGGATCTAGGAATAAAAAGAATAAATATCTGTGAAATGCTTTCCAGGGATTTCTAGATAGTAGCCAGTTATCCAGACAGTACACGCTGCTTACCGGCTTCTTCTCCCTCTTGGTGGGAGGAGGGGGCTGCTGCGGTTGCTGTGTAGGCACTATGATCGGCGCTGATGGATACACCGGTTGACTGGGGTAAAACGGGGCACCTGGAATGTAACCACCTTTACATTATCTTTTCATAAATATGCCCACTAGATTTAAATACACTAATCCCCCCACCCCCTGGTACTAGTTGCAGGTGATAAACCAACACCGTTATGTGTATATTTGCATACAGCTTTAGGACCTCATTGCTTAGGTTTACAGGCATGTAGAGGGATAATGAAGGGATAGAGGCAATGTTTCTTATGGCAGTTTATGAAAATATATTCAGTTGAGGGGGTTATTTTGCCTGACGGGTTCTCTAAGTCTGAACAAGCTCATGAAAAAATCTGGATGATAGGATTAAAGCCAATGGTCTCCTTACCGTAGGGTGTAGGAAACTCCCCAGGTCCTGGGCCTGGATAGAAAGGGCTAGGCCCTGGGGGTTGTACGGGGTACTGCTGAGGGGGTCCCACATAAGGAGGAGTGCTGTGTCGATACTGGAAAAATAAGGCAGGAGAACATTATAGCAAAGGTAGAGGATGACATGGAGAGAGAATAAGCAGCGCTCGGGTACCTGAGGGATACAGTACTGGGGACCCTGCGGCATAGCATACGGCATGGGCAGGTGGTTCACCATCATTATGTGCTGGTTGGTCTGGTAGACAGCAGCGGTGGGGGTCTGTGCGCTCGCTCGGATGGAGGGGTTGCTGTTCTGTATGGCTGCACGTGGAGGCTGGATCTGTGGCCTCTGGAAAAACTAAATAGAGAAAGGAGTCTGAGAAAGGTGCATGTGAGGTCTATGAAAGTCTGCATGGAGGGAAGGAAGTAACATGGAGAATGACTGGTGAAAGTGGCGAATAATGAGGCTGTTATCGCACCATGTCATCTCATCCTAGATGGGACCCTGCTGCATCGGACAGACTATAAAACACATTATAGACATCTTAGTCGTCGCAGTGTTGCCTACACATCCAGAGCTGCTGGTTCAGTGTCTCTTTACAGGGCACGTCTTGTGTCAGTGTAGAGCTTACAGTAAGCGCCACACATTTAGATTTGTTAGTACTTGACCATAACAGCCATAGAAACATGCATGCTTGGATCAACTGAGGGTGCAAGTATTCAAGCTACACGGAGAAGGGGATTAGCTAATGCCAGAAATCTCTGATGCCAATCAGAAATATAAGGATCAGGATAGTTTTGAAAATCTTTGGCAATGTAATTTTCTGTGGCTTCTTTGACCGCAGCTCTGGGTGTGACTGGAGTAGAAGACATGATGGGTATCAGAATCAGTACTAAAGAATTAAAGGATGCGCTGAATTACTCAGCATTAGGTGGTGGTTTTATGTCAATAATGTTAAAAAATGAATTTCTACAGTTCATCTGCCACAGCAGAAGCAGCAATTTGTCAGATGACAACCAGATAAGCGCCAGTCCCTCCTCCTGTGATACCCGGTCACCCCTCGCAGTATTACCTCCCCCTATACTGGGAGCATCCTGGTAAATGGCTGCCTGCACTGTGCACATATGACCGCTCCCCCGTTATTACAGCGCCGGCCAACATCCCACACAATATAGATGAAATGGACTCTGGATGAGAAATTCTTAACAATTACCTGAATGGGTCTGAATCCTCCCTTGAATAAATGAAAGCAGCAGAAACAAGGGGAAGTCAATGGAATATGACAGAGAAATCAGTAAAAAGGAAACAAACAGTCCCCCAAACCCTCCAAAAATCATCTGCTGGTACCAGCTTATCATAGTACAGCAACAATGCCAACCCCTCGTTCCCTGGGGGTTGCTAGTCAGACCCTCATTGATCAGCCGGCTAACTTGGCACAGCCGCTTTAAGTTTATGTGCATAGATAAGATTGTAAACTCTGCTAGGACCCACAGCACAAGGATAGTCAGTCTCCAGAAATCTACATTATTCGGCTCAATCAGTGGGGCAGCACTATCAACCCTTATCCCCAGATTTAAAGATGACACTTCTACTTTTGGAATCAATAGGACAGGTAGGAAAGGTATAGTTTAGGAAAATTTCCAAGGGTGATGTCTATTGACTCAACATAAAGTGGCCAAGAGACTTCTTTATGCATCTCATTAACTCAGTGCACATTACGAGGTTAGTCAGTAGGGGGCGACAAGAGAGCAGGACAGAAGGGTGATGAAAATTACGGTACCTGGTGATGTGTTGGTCGAGGTCCAGCTGCAAACTATAGAGAGGAGCGAAAAGACAATCACAAAGGAGAGGCGACAGACACGGCTCACATACAAGATCAAGCTGCACAGGAATAAGGCAGGGGACAGGACAGCAGCGGGTACACGGCCTAAAAAGTGCCTGGAGGATGTTCTGCTCTGTGACCATAACTGGGGCAGTGGGTGGTGGAGAAGAAATAAGGCAACACCACGGCTATAAAAAATGGCGCCATCTTCAGATACATGGGTGTTACCTCTAACCAGGTGGAGGCAGGTATACATGTGCCACTGGAGGGGGAGTATAACAGCACAATAACCGGCAAGCTTTGACATCCAATAGTAATTGCTATGGGCTTGAATGACTGCCGGACATACAGCAGGGGGCGCTCCACTCCTGCATCCAGAATACAAGGCAGATGGGTTGTAGGAGTGAATGAAGCAACGGAGCCCAGGATTGTGCATTATACCAGAACAACTACAAAATGTTCATTTCCCATGTGCAGAAAACGGATCAGCACACGTGTACATGTGAGGGAGCAGTGACATGTCCAGACTAGAATATCTGCCCTAAAACAGCAGGGGAGGACACAGGCCCAGAACACCAGGCGGCATTCAGCGCTGGAGATCAGCAAGTCATAAGCACATTATAATATATCAGTATATGAGGACAGGACTCACTGGTGAACGGGTCTGCGGCTGAGTACTCATTGTCTGCGGCTGGGGATACACCAGAGTGGGAGCCGCTGCACTTTGTCCTGTGGCGTATGAGGCCTGCAGAAAGGAGGAAATAATAAGAAACTCAAAAAAAAACAATTGTCTCAGCACATCATCTATAATGTACTGGGTGCAATTATTAGGATTTTCGCTGCACAGAGCTTGCAAAATCAGTTGCTGTCCCCAATGGGGCTCACAAGCTAATCAACCTACCAGTATGTTTTGGAGTGTGGGAGGAAACCAGAGGACACCCACGTTAACACGGAGAGAACATACAAACATGTTGACTTGGATAGAACTTTAAGCCAGGTCCCAGCGCTGCAAGGCTGTAGTGTTAACCACCAAGCCACCATCTTATCCTGTATATATATATGGACAGTGTACAGTACCACTTCTCCTGTCCTGTATATATATATGGACAGTGCACAGTACCACTTCTCCTGTCCTGTATATATATGGACAGTGCACAGTACCACTTCTCCTGTCCTGTATATATATGGGCAGTGCACGGTACCACTTCTCCTATCCTGTATATATATATGGACAGTGCACAGTCCATTCTCCTGTCCTGTAATATAGGACAGTGCACAGTACCACTTCCTGTCCTGTATATATATGGACAGTGCACAGTACCACTTCTTGTCCGGTGTATATATATGAGGCAGTGCACAGTACCACTTCTCCTGTCCTGTATATATATGGACAGTGCACAGTACCACTTCTCCTGTCCTGTATATTATGACAGGCAAGTACCACTTCTCTTCTCCTGTGTATATATATGGACAGTGCACAGTACCACTTCTCCTGTCCTGTATATATATATGGACAGTGCACAGTACCACTTCTCCTGTCCTGTATATATATGGGCAGTGCACAGTACCACTTCTCCTGTCCTGTATATATATGGGCAGTGCACAGTACCACTTCTCCTGTCCTGTATATATATGGACAGTGCACAGTACCACTTCTCCTGTCCTGTATATATATGGACAGTGCACAGTACCACTCTCCCTGTCCTGATATTATGGCACAGGGCACGTACCACTTCTCCTGTCCTGTATATATATGGACAGTGCACAGTACCACTTCTCCTGTCCTGTGATATATATGGACAGTCACAGTACCACTTCCTCCTTCCTGTATATATAAATGAACAGTGCACAGTACCACTTCTCCTGTCCTGTTATATAAGGGGCAGTGCAAGTACCACTTCTCCTGTCCTGTATATATATGGACAGTGCACATACCACTTCTCCTGTCCTGTATATATATGGACAGTGCACAGTACCACTTCTCCGTGTCCTGTATATTTATGTGGACAGTGCACAGTACCCTACCATTCTCTGTCCTGTATATATATATATGGACAGGCACAGTACCACTTCTCCTGTCCTGTATATATATGGGCAGTGCACAGTACCACTTCTCCTGTCCTGTATATATGGACAGTGCACAGTACCACTTCTCCTGTCCTGTATATATGGACAGTGCACAGTACCACTTGTGTCCTGTATAGAGTAGATAGTGATAACACCCATCATCCAGGAGCTAGAAGGGAGGATACAGTTATCTCCCTCTTTCTCTGTGTGACTGAGCATATTTCATGTTCATGGAGTGATGCAGTCACAAGACTAAAAATAAACTGCTATATTGAGCAATAATGGAGAAGGGGGAGGCTGCTCTTGGGCACCGGAATCTGCAATTTCCCTAGCTGGGGGCAGGGCTAGCAATTAGCTGAAACCAGAGTAAATTACCCTTAATTACTCTTCACACCCTCTGATGAAAAGCTCTCAGGATTTGGCAAAGTTACCAAGCTGCTACAATCAGAAGCGCCTGCTGCAGAGGAAACCAGTGCACCAAAGACCCCATCTACTGGGGTGTCCACTCCACCCACTGTGCAACTTTCAGTCCATAACCCCCTTCCCCAAACAGAAAGAAAGCATGCCCCTGCCCTGAAATACTATGTGCTGTTGGGGATCACACTTTCCCTAGCCATATACTGGAATATTTTGTGCTGCTCTTGGTTTGGCTCCATAGCTTATGTACTTTAAGTCCCAAGTCAGGATCGCTGCTCTCATCTCTTAAATACTCTGTGCTGCCGAGTCTCAGTCTAATGTGTTAGGCCTCCTAAACCTTCCCCATTAAGTTCAGCATTTTCATATTTGGAAACTGAAATTCCTTCTACTGTGTGTGTTGGACCTTGCAAGTCCACGTATCTCACCTGTGAGAGTCCTGGAGAAGAAGCATGTCCTGGTGGTGTCGCGGCCAAATTAGGATGGCCCTTAGTTAAGTCATGTGTGGAATACGGGGAGGGGGCCGGAGGCCCAGGTTGTCTGGCTACCTGTGCCGCAACCTGCAGAAAAGGAAACAGAGACAGAGGATGACCCCAGGACCCGCAGAATATTACATCTTCTCTAATGAAACAGATTTACTGGCTAAGGGCTCAAAATGTACGTATTCCTATAGTTCCTATCGATGGGCTTCTCAAAATAGTTCTGCTTGTTGCGGTCAGTGAATGGATTGGTTTATATTCAGGGACTATAGACCAGTCCTGTTGACACAACTGAGGAGCTTGTTACAATGTATCAAAGCAGATGAGACCTCTCAGGTCTGTACAGAGATAGAAAATACACTGTAAAACTTCCAATAATCTCTCAACGTATACAATGCTTCCATTCTCTGACAGCAGACCAGATCCGATTGATTAAAGGGTTATAAAGGTACCACTGGTCTGTGGAGCGGAGCCACCGGGGTCAGGATATACTTACGGTGCTGTAGACGGCAGAGACGGCTGCGGGGGAGAAGATACGTTCATCGAGGCTCTGCGGCAGCGCTCCCCGAGAAAGTCTAATGTTGGTGGTTAAGGAAGACGCAACATACTGAGGGGAAACACTGACACCTCCGCTACCAGCGCAGAACCACACACAATGGGAGAGCTGGGTGCCAACCTCCGGGAGGACAGGGCACAATGAGGGCCTTGTCTGTCCACACTCTGCTTCACACCATTCAGAAGGCACCATCAGAAGGAAGCTCCGAGGACATGGACCAGCATAACCAAACCTGGCACCTTGCCCACAGCCAAGGAATAGGATGGCACAGAGCCTTGTAGGAGACGATATGGCCTCCCTTGTGGAGTGGGGGTGTCATGTAGTAGCTTTACGCCCCCCGGGCAAAGCACTTTTATCAACTATGGAAAGGAAACGATTTACCCTGCAAATACCCTGTCGTCGCTTGGTGCAGTGACCGCTCCCCGGCAGGACAGAGACGGCCTTTATTCCAGTGGGGATCAGTCACGTGACGGGAGGAAGCGTCAAGTCTCCTGTTCCAGAACAGAGCTGGCGGCTTTCGGCTCCAGCTGCAGCCCGTACCCCCCTCTCCCTCCCATTAGAATGGTTTTGGCTGAGCTAAGCAACGAGCAGCGTGTCAGGAGCAGGTTCAGTCCACTGCAGCAAAGAACAGCGGGGGAGCACACAGCCGACATAGGGAACCACCATCAGATGGCAAGAAACAGCCCAGAGCAATGCAATAACCCAAAATTTTAAAAAAATTAAAAATAGACATCACCAACCCCTGCATAATACATTCAACTATATAATAAATAATACACCGCTCAATAGCTATGCAGTCTCAGCTGTATTTCCTAATAACATTGGATGTATTTATAGAAAGAAATTTCAAGATGATATAAGGTCCATAATAACAGGCATGAGGCGAGTGATGTGACACCACAGGCTGAACACTAGATGGCGCTCTCTGTGCCATGCAGGTGACTGGAGCACATTGAAGAGATCACATCCTCTCCATGTACAGATAACATACAACACAAACAAGGATGGTGGCGTCTATCCTACCTGCACATAGACCCCGGGCTTCCCCATCGTGGTCACAGCTGAATCTCCAATCTTGTGTCCAGTGCTTAGCAGAAGAGCAAAATGTCCAGATCCCTATACAGCAACAGATGCAATCATACTCCAAATTTACCCAGCTATGGAGGCGCCCAATAGGGATCACATGATTGAAAGTAATATGGGGACCTCACAGCCAGATAGACTTGGGGGACCTTGCAGTTCCTGCAGTCAAACAGTTTCAGGTACTGTGCGGGTCTTTAAGACCGCACACTTCCAGCAGTCAGTCTCGGGGATCGCACACTTCCAGCAGTCAGTCTCGGGGATCGCACACTTCCAGCAGTCTGATAGCCTAAGAAAACATGGAGATCCTCAGGGTCCTTGCAGTTTTGTCATATAGTCTAGGGGACCATACAGATCCTCAGGGTCCTTGCAGTTCTGTCATATAGTCTAGGGGACCATACAGATCCTCAGGGTCTTGCAGTTTGTCACATAGTCTAGGGGACCATACAGATCCTCAGGGTCCTTGCAGTTCTGTCATATAGTCTAGGGGACCATACAGATCCTCAGGGTCCTTGCAGTTCTGTCACATAGTCTAGGGGACCATACAGATCCTCAGGGTCCTTGCAGTTCTGTCAGATAGTCTAGGGGACCATACAGATCCTCAGGGTCCTTGCAGTTCTGTCATATAGTCTAGGGGACTACAGATCCTCAGGGTCTTGCAGTTCTGTCAGATAGTCTAGGCGGACCATAACAGATCTCGGGTCCTCGCAGTTCAGCGGGTCAGAGTCCCAGTTCTTGTAGATATCAGTCAGATAGTCGGTGCTAAGAGTCAGGGCTTGGTGCTCCCTCTGATCAGGAGCTTTGTGTTGTGCAGATGTGACTATGTAGGCGCCTGGTAGAGAATGACAGCCAAGCACCAATCGCAGGCGGCTCTACATATCGACGAGGCAGAGAGACATAATCCAGACAACAGGAGGGGGTTACTCCAGGTCAGAACACGACGTCTTGTCAGGTGTGTAATCTACACACAGCGGCAGAACGTACACAAGCTGAAAACATTGCTCAACCTTCACCTAGCGGCGGGCAGGGGGCTGGGGAACAATAGCGCCAGATAAGGGAGGGGGGGGGGGGGGTGATCAGGCACGTAACACAGGCTCAAGAACCTAAACAATGCAGCCACACTCCACGAGGTTATATCCTTCATACATGGTCCTCTTCCAGAAAACATTGTGTTCTGTAACCGTGAAGAGATGAAACCCACAGCGACACCGGACAAGACAATAGTCAGCTCAGCCTAGACAATCCTCCATACCCCCACATCATGACACGGACCAAAACGACTATCCCCTAACTCCAGGGTCAAGCTCTTTTACCCATGGGGAATTTAGGTAGACAAAGGGGGTTAAAGGGCACCCAAACAAATTATAATGTGTAATCTGGCTCCATTCTATCGGATCAGAAACAAATGTACAAGTAAACTTCGCTCAGATCACAGATTTTCCTTCTCAGACCACAACATATAGAGAACGCTCCAGAACAGGGACCTATGAAACCATTTTTTACTTTTGGGAAGGGGGCCTCTTGATGGCCGCTAGACATACGGAGCTGACAGACTTTACAAACCCCCCATCATATGCAGGGTAGTCTTTACAGCAAATTGCCCTTCATTCGGCCAATCTGACTAGGACCCAGTTCACACCCAAGCTATTATCCTCCATCACTTATAATAACCAATCTGTTAAAATATCCATTGTTTGAGGTAATTAAGCAGCAAAAGACAAGTGGGGGCGAGCGCGCACCTCATTGTTTCCCACAATTAGCTGGCATCACTGTCTCCTACTCCGTCCATATAAACGATGTGCCAGTCCCATTATTGGCAGGATGATATAAACACCTCAGGGATATTATAGGCCCCACCCCCACCCCATAGTCACATGATCAGCCTGGAAAATCACACATGTTATACAAGAATCACAAGGCTCAGCAACATCTCATAACATGCAGAGACAAGTAACGGAGGGGCTCAACACCTGCTTGCTGTCAGAGAATAGACACATTACTGTTTATAGCCAAAACAATTTGATCAAATTATTCTCACAGCTGAGGGTTTGTTACAAATGCACCCAGTTTGAACCCATTAGTATGAAATAAAATATATTTTGTCTGTACTGATAAACGGTCCCAAAATATGATGCCCGAGAGATTGTGTATCCGCGACACTGGGACGCTTACTCAAAAATCCAGGCACTGTGACTGTGGTTAATCTTCTTTTAGTTTTTCCATGACCCCCTCCTTCCTAAAATCAACTTTTGTAATGTGCTAATAGCCTGTAGGGCTCTGGGAGCGTTTCCAGAGCCCCTTAGTGCTGTAGTGCCACAGGCTGTAAAAGAGCAGAGCAGGTCTCCCTTCCCCTGCACTCATGCTGCTGCTAGATAACACAGGCAGGGAGAGATAAAGTGCAGGGCACTGGGTGTGAATGTTTGCTCATTGTAACAGCCCGTGAATCTGCAGCACCGATAGCTCTTGGTAACCCCATCAGAGCCCTTTAGGCTCATTATCATAATGAAAAAGTTGATTGGAAGAGAAGAGGCCATGGTTGAGAAATATAAATATAAGTAAGTGCTCCTGGTTTATGAGGGATTTGCTTTAAAAATTAGTTGCTTGACAAATAGGCCTGCTTCAAATTACTATCTATACTATATCTATATAGAGAGGCAGAAATTTCTTCAAGATGAAGCTTAATGACAGGAGCAGGTTTGTACTCTATAAAGAAATGCACGTGGATCCGCACACTGTCACGGACCTAACTATATGTGTTATTACACACTGACGCGGTGTACAGCACCAGCCATAGATCAAAACTTACCCGCGAGGTACTTCTATCATCTCCAGCGAGTGAATGCAAGATCTGGGACCCCAAACCAGCTGTTAAACGACTCGATGATAGAATCCCCAAGAAGTGGAATCTTAAAGGGACAGATCACACAGTTCATTGGTGGCAGAATGTCCTATAATTTAGCTCGTTACCTGTAGGGGATGATGAGCCCGTTTTCAGATAGATCCTGAGCCTCCATATGATGCAGAAAAGAAGGTTTTAAAAATATGCAAAATTACCGAGCCGCTCATGGCTCCTCTGCTACTTAAAGGTTGTCTACCAGCAGGATGAAAGGCTGTGAGCAAATGAGCTCGAGGGGCTCCAGGCTCCATTAAACACCTATGGAGCCTGGAGCCCCTCAGGCTCATTTGCATAAGTCCTTATTCTTGATGGGAGATGATGCCCTTTAATTTACGCACATCCCCCGGTTCAGTAATTTCACCCCAACCCCTTGCGCACCCTGAAGGTTTCAGGGCAGCGCAAGGCATACATGCACAAGATTTCCAGACATATAGGAAGTTATAGGACAGGTGACAATCAATAAGCTGGGCGGGAGATATACGAGATGTAAGTCTGGACAAGGGTAATAACAGTACACAGGGCGCAGGCAATAACACGGAGCAGCCGACACTGTGTTCAACAAGATGCAGAGACAACTTCCTGCTGAACTCGTCCAAAGGTAGAGGGAAGAAAACGAAAACAGGAAGTAACAGGTGAGTCACAGCGATTGTGCAACAGCCAACAGCAGCTCCCTGCTATAAGAGACATGGGGGGGGGAACCCACACTACACAGGGGAGCCCCACTACTGCAGGGACCCACACAAAGAGGGAACAACAGTACTGCAGGCACCCACAACACAGGGGAACCCCACTACTGCAGGACCCAACACACAGGGGAACCCGGTACTGCAGGACCCAATACAGGGAACCCGGTACTAGAGGACCCAATACACAGGGGAGCCCCACTACTGCAGGTCCCATAAACAGGGGAGCCCACTAATGCAGGACCAAAACACAGGGGAACAACAGTACTGCAGGACCCAATACACAGGGGAACCCACTACTGCAGGACCCAATACACGGGGAACCCACTACTGCAGGGACCCAACACACAGGGGAACCCCACTACGCAACCAATAACAGGGGAGCCCCACTACTGCAGGACCCAATACACAGGGGAGCCCCACTACTGCAGGACCCAATACACAGGGGAGCCCCACTACTGCAGGACCCAACACACAGGGGAGCCCACTACGCAGGACCAATATACCACCAGGGGAGCCCCACTACTGCAGGACCCACTACACGGAGCCCCACTACTGCAGGACCAATACACAGGGGAACCCCACTACTGCAGGACCCAACACACAGGGGAGCCCCACTACTGCAGGACCCAACACACAGGGGAGCCCCACTACTGCAGGACCCAATACACAGGGGGACCACTATGCCGGACCAAAACAGGGGAACCCCACTGCAGACCCAACACACGGGGGAGCCCCACTACTGAGGCCAAAACAAGGGGGAGCCCATACTGCAGACCCATACACAGGGGAGCCCCACTACTGCAGGACCCAATACACAGGGGAGCCCCACTACTGCAAGACCCAATACACAGGGGAGCCCCACTACTGCAGGACCCATACACAGGGGAAGCCCCTACTGCAGGACCCAACACACAGGGGAGCCCCACTACTGCAGGACCCAATACACAGGGGAACCCCACTACTGCAGGACCCAACACACAGGGGAGCCCCACTACTGCAGGACCCAACACACAGGGGGCCCCACTACTCAGCAGGAACCAATACACAGGGGAGCCCCACTACTGCAGGACCCAATACACAGGGGAGGCCCACTACTGCAGGACCCCAATACACAGGGACCCACTTACTGCGGAAACCAACACACAGGGGGAGCCCCACTACTGCAGGACCCAAACACACAGGGGAGCCCACTACTGCAGGACCAACACACAGGGAGCCCCACTACTGCAGGACCCCATACACAGGGGAGCCCCACTCTGCGGACCCAATACACAGGGAGCCCACTACTGCAGGACCCAATACACAGGGGAGACCCCACATAGAGGACCCAAACACAGGGGAGCCCCACTACTGCAGGAACCCAAAAAACAGGGGAGCCCCACTACTGCAGGACCAAAAACAGGGGAGCCACCACTACTGCAGGACCCAATACACGGGGAGCCCCACTACTGCAGGACCCAATACACAGGGGAGCCCACTATGCAGGCCAACACACAGGGGGGCAACAGTAATGCAGGACCCAACACACAGGGGAGCCCCACTACGCAGGACCCCCACACAGGGGAGCCCCACTACTGCAGGACCCAATACAAGGGGAGCCCCACACTACTGCAGGACCCAATACACAGGGGAACCAACAGTATGCAGGACCCAACACACAGGGGAGCCCCACTACTGCAGGACCAATACACAGGGGAGCCCCACTACTGCAGGACCCAATACACAGGGGAAAACAGTACTGCAGGAACCAATACAAGGGGAGCCCCACTACTGCAGGACCCAACACACAGGGGGAACCCACTACTGCAGGACCCAAACACAGGGGAGCCCCACTACTGCAGGACCCAATACAAGGGGACCCCACTACTGCAGGACCAATACACAAGGGGAGCCCACTTGCAGGACCCAATACACAGGGGAGCCCCACTACTGCAGGACCCAATACACAGGGGAGCCCCACTACTGCAGGACCCCATAACAGGGGAGCCCCACTACTGCAGGACCCAACACCAGGGGACGCCCACTAATGCAGGACCCCAATACACAGGGGAGCCCACTACTGCAGGACCCAATACACAGGGGAACCCCACTACTGCAGGACCCACAACACAGGGGAGAAACAGTACTGCAGGACCCAATACACAGGGGAGAAACGTTACTGCAGGACCCAATACACACGGGGAGCCCCACTAATGCAGGACCCAATAACACAGGGGAGCCCCCTACTGCAGGACCAATACACAGGGGGCCCCACTACTGCAAGACCAATACACAGGGAGCCCATACTGCAACCCAATACACAGGGGAGCCCCACTACTGCAGGACCCAATACACAGGGGAGCCCCACTACTGCAGGACCCAACACACAGGGGAGCCCCACTACTGCAGGACCCAATACACAGGGGAGCCCCACTACTGCAGGACCCAATACACAGGGGAACTCCAGTACTGCAGGACCCAATACACAGGGGAGCCCCACTACTGCGACCTAAGGGAGCCCATATGCAGACCCAATACAGGGGAGCCCACTACTGCAAGACCAATACACAGGGGAGCCCACTACTGCAGGACCCAATACACAGGGGAGCCCCACTACTGCAGGACCCAACACACAGGGGAACTCCAGTACTGCAGGACCCAACACACAGGGGAACTCCAGTACTGCAGGACCCAATACACAGGGGAGCCCCACTTCTGCAGGACCCAACAGACAGGGGAACTCCAGCACTGCAGGACCAACAGACAGGGGAACTCCAGCATGCAGGACCCAACCGACAGGGGAACTCCAGCACTGCAGGACCCAACAGACAGGGGAACTACAGTACTGCAGGACACCAAATACAAGGGGTAACCCCACTACTGCTTAACCCCACAATACAGAGGGGATCCCCACTACTTCAGGCCCCCACAAAACACAGGGGGACCCCACTACTGCAGGGTCCCACAATAAACAGGGAACCTCGCTACTGCAGGAACCCACAATACACGGGGGAACCCCCATAGTACAAAACCCGACATTACACAGTGGAACCGGGCACCTTATATGCCAGGGAACCCACTGCTATAGGACAGAACATCCTGGGCACCTTATACACCAGGGGACCCACTCCTAGAGGACAGAACATCCCGGGCACCTTTAGCATTGGGTCCCCTGGTGTATAAGGTGCCAGGATGCCTTTGTCCTCTAGCATTGGGTCCCTGGTGTTATAAGGGCCCGGGATGTTCTGTCTCTAGCATTGGGTTCCTGGGAATAAGGTTGCCGGGATGTTCTGTCCTTAGCAGTGGGTTCCCTGGTGTATAAGGTGCCCGGGATGTTCTGTCTCTCTAGCAGTGGGTTCCCTGGTATATAAGGTGCGGGATGTTTGCCTCTAGCAGTGGGTCCCCTGGTATATAAGGTGCCCGGGATGTTCTGTCCTCTAGCAGTGGGTTCCCTGGTATATAAGGTGCCGGGATGTTCTGTCCTCTAGCAGTGGGTTCCGGTGTATAGGTGCCCAGGGATGTTCTGTCCTCTAGAAGTGGTTCCCTGGTCATGAGGTGCCCGGGATGTTCTGTCTCTTAGCATTGGGTTCCCTGGTGTATAGGTGCCGGGATGTTCTGTCCTCTAGCAGTGGGTTCCCGGTATATAAGGTGCCGGGATGTTCTGTCCTCTAGCATTGGGTCCTGGTGATAAGGTGCCGGGGTGTTCTGTCCTCTAGCAGTGGGTTCCCTGGTGTATAAGGTGCCCAGGATGTTCTGTCCTCTAGCAGTGGTTCCCTGGTATATAAGGTGCCCGGGATGTTCTGTCCTCTAGCATTGGGTTCCCTGGTGATAAGGTGCCCGGGATGTTCTGTCCTCTAGCATTGGGTTCCCTGGTGTATAAGGTGCCCGGGATGTTCTGTCCTCTAGCAGTGGGTTCCCTGGTGTATAAGGTGCCCGGGATGTTCTGTCCTCTAGCAGTGGGTTCCCTGGTATATAGGTGCCCGGGATGTTCTGTCCTTAGCATTGGGTCCCCTGGTATAAAGGTGCCCGGGATGTTCTGTCCTCTAGCAGTGGGTTCCCTCGGATATTAAGGTGCCGGGATGTTCTGTCCTCTAGCATTGGGTCCCGGTATATAAGGTGCCCGGGATGTTCTGTCTCTCTAGCAGTGGGTTCCCTGGTAATAAGGTGCCCGGGAGTTCTGTCCTCTAGCAGTGGTTCCCTGGGTATAAGGTGCCCGGGATGTTCTGTCCTCTAGCAGTGGGTTCCCTGGTATATAAGGTGCCGGGATGTTTGTCCTCTAGCAGTGGGTTCCCTGGTACAGAGGTGCCGGGATGTTCTGTCTCTAGCATTGGTTCCCTTGTGATAAGGTGCCCGGGATGTTTGTTGTCCTCTAGCAGTGGGTTCCCTGGTAAATAGGTCCCGGGTGTTCTGTCCTCTAGCAGTGGGTTCCCCTGGTATATAGGTGCACGGGAGTTCGTCCGTAGCAGTGTGTCCCTGGTATATAAGGTGCCCGGGATGTTCTGTCCTAGCAGTGGGTTCCCTGGTGTATAAGGTGCCCGGGATGTTCTGTCCTATAGCTGTGGGTTCCCTGGTGGTAAGGTGCCCGGGATGTTCTGTCTCTAGCATTGGGTTCCTGGTACATGAGGTGCCCGGATGTTCTGTCCTCTAGCATTGGGTTCCCTGGTGTATAAGGTGCCCGGGATGTTCTGTCCTCTAGCAGTGGGTTCCCTGGTGTATAAGGTGCCCAGGATGTTCTGTCCTCTAGCAGTGGGTTCCCTGGTATATAAGGTGCCCGGGATGTTCTGTCCTCTAGCATTGGGTTCCTGGTGTATAGGTGCCCGGGATGTCTGTCCTCTAGCAGTGGGTTCCTGGTGTATAAGGTGCCCGGGATGTTCTGTCCTCTAGCAGTGGGTTCCCTGGTATATAAGGTGCCCAGGATGTTCTGTCCTCTAGCAGTGGGTTCCCTGGTATATAAGGTGCCCAGGATGTTATGTCCTCTAGCAGTGGGTTCCCTGGTGTATAAGGTGCCCGAGATGTTCTGTCTCCTAGCAGTGGGTCCCCTGGTGTATAAGGTGCCCGGGATATTCGTTCTCTAGCAGTGGGTTCCCTGGTACATGAGGTGCCGGGATGTCTGCTCTAGCAGTGGGTTCCCTGGTGTATAAGGTGCCCGGGATGTTCTGTCCTCTAGCAGTGGGTTCCCTGGTGTATAAGGTGCCCGGGATGTTCTGTCCTCTAGCTGTGGGTTCCCTGGTACATGAGGTGCCCGGGATTTCTGTCCTCTAGCATTGGGTTCCTGGTGTATAAGGTGCCCGGGATGTTCTGTCCTCTAGCAGTGGGTTCCCTGGTACATGAGGTGCCCGGGATGTTCTGTCCTCTAGCATTGGGTTCCCTGGTGTATAAGGTGCCCGGGATGTTCTGTCCTCTAGCAGTGGGTTTTCCTGGTATGAGGTGCCCCGGGATGTTCTGTCCTCTAGCAGTGGGTTCCCTGGTGTATAAGGTGCCCAGGATGTTCTGTCCTCTAGGAGTGGGTTCCCTGGTACATGAGGTGCCCGGGATGTTCTGTCCTCTAGCAGTGGGTCCCCTTGTATATAAGGTGCCCAGGATGCTTTGTCCTCTAGCATTGGGTCCCCTGGTGAATGAGGACAGAACATCCCGGGCACCTTATACACCAGGGGACCCAATCCTAGAGGACAGAACATCCCGGGCGCCTCATATACCAGGGGACCCAATCGTAGAGGACCCTCCACAATAAAAAAAAAGAGACACAGGTGAGAGTGTTACTTGACCTCCCCTCCCCTTTACAAGAATAGGAAGCAATGTCATGGCACCCCAATGTCAGGTTCAGATAATCCCTCCAATGTGCCCAAGCTGGCATTAGCTTGGCACGGATCCTCACTGGTGTAAATTTCCAAGCTTTCTGCAGTGTCCTTGCAGGTATCCCATGTGGAAATCACAGCTCCTCCATTTTCTTGACCTCACAGAACTTTCTGCTAGAAGCTCAGGAGATAAACCATACAGAGAGATATAATACTCACGTTCTGCGGGGCGCAGGTTCTCTTCATCTCTAGGGTCTACGATGCTGTCGCCCAACACAACCAGGTTTTATTACCCAACCTCTACTTGTGTCTGAAGGGTTAACATGGCAGCAGCCCTACATGTAGAAGTATCCATTATATATATGATATCCATCCACCCCCAAATACCTACCACCAAAACACTACACAGTAATAAAGAACATAAGAGTGTGCCTTTTGTACAGTGGGGGGGACAGAGTGCTGTGTGTACATTGGTGTGGGGGGGGGGGATGGTCACTGTACTGTGTGTACAGTGGGAGGTGGGGGGGTGGAGTGTGCACAGTGGTGGTGGTGGTGGGGGGGGGGGGTGGCGGGCTGCCTGTGTACGTGGTGTGTGTTGTGGTTGGGGGGGGCGCGGGCTGCCCTGTGTACAGTGTGTTGTGGGTTTGGGTGGGCGCTTGGGGGTGGGCGGTATGTACAGTGTGGTGTGTGGGAAGGTGCTGCAGTGTGTAACAGTTGGTGGTGGTGGGGAGGGCTGCAGTGTTACAGTGGTGTGGTGGGGAAGGGCTGCAGTGTGCACAAGTGGTGGGTGGGGGCCGGCTGCAGTAATATATAATGTATATAATGTTGGGGCTCTGCAAGTACGTTAATAATATTGGGGGGCTGTGGAGGAGAGGGCTGCATTATTAAATGTATATGTGAATAGGGCTGCCGTATTGATATATGTATAATACAGAGGAGTGCTGCAGTATTATATATTGTTATATACAGTTGCTGGAATGGAGCAGCAGCATTATCTATTATATATACAGTGATGGGGCTGCAGATTATTTATGTATATACGAGGGGAGGTCGGCTTGCAGTATTATAGTTTTTTGTATATACAGTGATGGGGCTGCAGTATTATATATGTATATACAGTGGAGATGCTGAGTATTATATATGTATATACAGTGATGGGGCAGCAGTATTATCATGTATATACATTGATGGGGCTGCAGTATTATATATGTATATACAGTGATGGGGCAGTATTATATATGTATATACAGTGATGGGGCTGCAGTATATTATATATGTATATACGGGTGAGATGCTTATTAGTATTATAGTATATACATGAGGGAGCTGCAGTATTATATATTATATATGTGTGAGATGCTGTATTATATATGTATATACAGTGTGATGGGCTGCAGTATTATATATGTATATAACAGAGGAGAGCTGCAATATTATATATGTATACACAGTGATGGGGCTGCGTATTATATAGTATCCAGGATGGTGCATATTATATATGTATATACAGTGGGAGCGCGTAATTATATATGTATATACATGGAGATCTGCAGTATTATATATGTATATACGTGGATGTGCTTTGCGGCCCTCAGTATTATATATATATACGGAGGATAAGCTGCAGTATGTATATGCTTGTATATCAGTGATGGGCTGCATGTATTTATATGTATATACAGGGGGAGCTGCAGTATATATATATGTATATTCAGTATGAGATGCTGCAGTAATATATATTGTATATACAGTAGGAGATCTGCACGTATTATATAATATTATATACAGTGATGGGGCTGCAGTATTATATAAATTAATGTATATACAGTAGGGGCTGCAGTATTATATATGTAATACGGATGAGTGCTGCAGTATTATATATGTATATACCAGTATGGAGATGCGCAGTATTATATATGTATATACAGTGGATGTGAGGCTGCATTTATATATGTATATACAGAGTGAGAGGCTGCAGTATATATTATATACAGTGATGGGGCAGCGTATTATAATTTATACATACGTGGGATGCTGCAGTATATATAATGTTTACAGAGGAGAGGCTAGCATATATTATATTTTTACAGTGATGGGCGCAGTATTATATATGTATATACAGATGGAAGGGCTGCAGTATTATATATGTATATACAGTGATGGGGCAGCAGTATATATGTATATACAGTGGGGGATGCGCAGCGATTATATATGTATATACGTAGATGGGGCTGCAGTATTATATTGTATATATGGGTTAGATGGCTGCTATTTATATTGTATATACAGTGATGGGGCTGCAGTATTATATATGTATTACGTTATTGCGAATGCTTGCAGTATTATATATGTATATACAGTGGGGATGCTGCAGTATTATATATGTATATACAGTGATGGGGCTGCAGTATTATATATTTATATACAGTGATGGGGCTGCAGTATTATATATGTATATACAGTGATGGGGGCAGCAGTATTTATCAGTTTATATACAGTGATTTGGGGCGGTCAGTAGTTATATAGTATATTACAGTTGATGTGGCAGAGGACTCTTATATATGTATATAAGGGATGGCTGGCTGCAGTATATATATGATCAACCAGTGATGGGGCAGCAGTATTATATAATGTATTAACGTTCTTAGTCATGGTGTATAGAGGTGTATGGTGTATGGAGTCTATACACCATGACTAAGAACGGTTAACCCGTTCGAAACGCGTTGGTTATGTAAAGGAGCATTGAAAACAATACTGGCAATATATGGATATGTTCCAATAAAATCGTGAAGTTTTTCCCTGGAACGAGGCTGGACTGTCACTTACTTTCTTACGAGTTAACCAGACTTCAACAAACGAAGTTAAGTCCGTGCCGGTTCGGGTACACAGAGGGGCTAGAGGTGAGCTGGAACTTTTTCTCTTTTTACCGCAAGATGAGAATTTCGCCTCAGGCCGCAGATGTACGAGCCCTGAGGAGGCGGCAGTCTAGGAGAATGTAATGCGGGCCATTCGGGCACCCATTACCGCCCCAATAGCCCACCAGGATATTAACCCCTTAAGACCGTAGCCATTTTATAGCTTAAGGCCCAGCCCCATTTTTTGTATTCAGACTTAAGTTGCTTTATATGGTTATAATTTTGAACACTGTTGTCACAGCAATAATGAGAATTTTCGAAATTCAAAATCATCGCGTTTTCAGGCAGATAGATTTACCACCTAAATAAGTTGCTGAATAACATTTCCCATTTGTCTATTTTCCATTTTCAGAATTTTTGAAATGTCTGGATAATTTATTTTGATGTTGCGAGGCTTACAAATCGAATATCGCTTTCTGTATTCTCAGAATTGACTATTTTGGGGATAAATACTTTTTTGAATGAAATTTTAAATATTTCGCATTAAAACCCCCCTATATAACCAACCCATTTTCAAATCTGCCCCCCGCATACTATCAGAAACAGCTTTTAGGAAGATTGTTAACCCCTTGAGATCTTCAAAGTAATTGAATCAAAATGAAGGGTCAAATTTTGTCGGTTATACGTTTATTTAGCCAAATATAGCCAAAAGATAAAAATATTAAAATAAAAATTTGTTATGCAATTTCTCCCGAGTACAGAGACCCCCCACATGTCGTCATTTAGTTTCCTCATTGTCTCATTTGTAGGCTATAAAATTTTCGCTTTTTCGTTATTGGGGCCATGTGACAGCATTTTTTTTTTTTTTTTGCGGGATGAGATGCTTTTTCCAGTGTTACCATTTTGGGGTTGGTATCCCCTATTGTTGAAAATTTATGAACTTTTTTTTGAGGTCAGGAGTAGAAAAGCATCAATTCTGTACTGGATTTTTTACTCTTTTTTTTTTTTTGGTGTTCACCGTATAGACTAATAATCATGTTATCTTTATTCTATGGGTCAATACGATTACGATTGCCATACTTGAATATTTTTTATGTTTTACAAAATTTGCCAACTAAAACCCTAATGTGGGGGAAAATGTATCTTTTTTGTATTGTTGTCTTCCAAGTGGCAGAACATTTTTATGGAACTGGTTGATGGCTCGTTTTTTGCAGGACATGTTGTACTTTGCAACAGTATAATTCTGGAGAACATATTTTTTATCACTTTTTATTGCATGTTTTGTGTGATTAAATAGGTAAAAATCATAACATTTTGGTGGGGTTTTTACGTTTTTTTACGGCGTTCATCGTACGGGTTCAATAATGATTAACTTTTATTCTATGGGTTGTTACGGATGCGGTGATACTATATATGTGGGGTTTGTTTTATATTTTAGACTTTTTTGTGCATTATGGGGGTCATTTACTAAGGGCCCGATTCGCGTTTTCCCAACGTGTTACCCGAATATTTCCAATATGCACCGATTTTCCCTGTATTGCCCCGGGATTTTGGTGCACGGGATCGAATTGTGGCGCATCGGCGCCGGCATGCACGCGACGGAAATCGGGGGGTGTGGCCGAACGAAAACCCGACGGATTCGGAAAAAACGCCGCATTTACAAACGAAAAATGTGTCGCGGAGCTTGCACTTACCTTCACTCAGCCGGGCTCGGTGTAATCCAGTGTGCTCCGATGCTCTTCAGCACAGCAGCGACATCTGGTGGACGGCGGAGGAACTACCTTAGTGAATGCCGGCCGGACCCGAATCCACCGCAGAGAACGCGCCGCTGGATCGCGAATGGGCCAGGTAAGCAAATCTGCCCCTATGTGTCTCTTTATATGTTTTGGGGCTTATGGGCATTTTTATTGATTTATTAATTTATTTTTATTGAATAACATTTTTTTAAACTTTTTTTTAATTAGTTCCAACATGGGACACGAACAAGCAATCATCTGATTATACTTCCAGTTCTGTTTAGGTTTAGGTGCCTGAATCAGATGATCAGTGGAGATATAAGTGGCTGATAAAGGTCATCAACTGACCCCTTTAATTGCTACCATAATGTTGTACAATATATATATAAGGAACACCAAAAATTATTATTCACTATACATGTTGTTTAATTTCTTACCTTTTTTCTGTTGTGATGATAAATAATGGTGGACAGGAAACAGAACACAACCAGACATGTCAGACCTTTTTTTGAGAGGGATAACATTATATCTGCACATAAACAATACAATACATTACATAAGTAGCTATTGCATATTGATATATATATATATATATATATATATATATATATATATATGTTATAAAAAACTGCAGTTCTACCTGTGCTATTCACCCTTTATTTCTGTTTTTTTACCCTTTCCAATCCCCGTTTTTAGTTATTTACATTCTTCAATGCATACAGGGTCCGAGCATGTAGTTACAGTTCCAAATTGCATCTCCCACAGCGTGCACCCGCACATGTAGTATATAATGCACGTACAGCGTCGCAGCACCATTGTACGTAAATTCAAATGCATACAGGGTCCCCCCCATGTAATGTATAAAAATGCAACGGGGTCCCCCATGTAGGATAAATTTGCATACAGATACCGCCATGTGTTATAAAAATGCATACAGCTTAACCGCCATGTGGGATTTATTAATTGCATTACAGACATATCGCCATGTGTAGTATAGCCATCACATAAATATACCCTATAACATCACATACATTCTACACATACATCATGACGGGTTTTAACAACATAACCCAGTGCACATGTCACTCAGACATCTATCCATATCCGGTTCACATCCTAATATATCCATTACCCTCAATGTACATGACAATATACCCATGACTACATGTTTAGTAAAAAATGTTGTAACGAATATACCTCATAACAAAATTCACATTACATATATCATACCCATCACAATACATTACCCATCACTACATAACCCTCACATTAATATACCCGTACCAATACACATACATATTACACATTCACATAACATACATATACCATTACTCCATACACAATTACTTTCTTTCTTTAAGGTTATGCTTGTCATCCACTTTTTTTTTTGGTTTTTGCGGGCGGGGGGGGGGCGGGGGGGGGGAAGGCGGTCGCAAATGGAACAGAGCGGAGGGAAAGAGGGGGGAGGAGGCGGGGGGTAGGGGTAGTTAGAAGAGTAGAGGGGTTAGGGGGAAAAGGAACCGGAGCGGAGCAGGGCGGAGGTCGGCTGCATAGTTAACTTGGCAGGGGAATGATTGTGCAGGCTGGCGAAGGAAGGGGAAAAAGAGAATGGCAGCCGGCCTGCAGGGGGGTTGTCAGCCTTGCGGTGGCATTGTGCACGTTGCTGGGGTAGGCGACACAGAAGAAGCGATGGCAGGAAGGCCCAGGAAAAAGCGGGTGGAACGGACGGAATGGAAAGCGCGCTCGGGCGGATGCCAGGAATGGAGCACGGCGTGGGTCGTTTACGGTGGCATGGGGCAGGATGCTTCTACGGGGGAGTATATACGCTGTATATATAATCGGCGCATGTATATACCTGTCCCCCATGGGCAGTTGTGATAGTTAGCCTTTGTGTTGTAAATTCAGACATTCATTTTTAACCGAGACCCAATTAGATTTGAAAAAAAAAAAAATTGGGTTGACATGGGTTTGTGGAAACCAAGGATTAACACTTAATTGCAGACACCTTTACAGATGATAACTGCAGCCAAGGGACCTAAAATAATGTAAAATAGAGTTCCAAAAAAGCTTCCTCACAAGAGGTCACAGTGGCAGATGGGTCTGTCTGTAAACTAGGGATTGCCCCACCCAAAGAGCCACCCGACCTGCTCATCAGTAGCCTATCACTGGCATGCAGCGACATGCAGAAACATGGCAACACATTTTATTAACAGGAAAACTTTATTGATAGAACACGGTATTAAAGCGGGTCTGTTAAACTGACAGAGTTCAGAGGATTGTGGAGGACAACACACTGACACACAAATAAGGAACCATACTACCCACGCACACCATTCACTTACATATTTTTTTACCCTACTTCAAGCCCAAGGGGTTGATCTTTCCAAAAATTGGAAAGAAATATGTGGAAGCTGATATGGACATGTAAAATCACAGAATTGGTTTGGCTGTATTGTGATTACCTCATTCCTGTGATTGTTACGCTGGACTTAATCCTGCTTATTTATGTGATCTCTATCATTCACCCCAGTACCACCCCCTGCGTTAATATATGAACCAGAAGCCGCTTGCTATGCCTTACAACAGAGAGCATGGTAGAGGTATCTATGAGATCGCACTCAAACACGGATCTATCACCACAATTGCACCAACCATCTACAACCTTGGGAATACAAAGCCTATTTTTCACAGTCCAAATCGATAATAGAAAAACACTGAAAAAGCTATGAATCACAGTATCAAACAGGGACAAAACCTAAAACGTCTTCAGAGTGTATTGATAATCAAACCTGCGTCGCTTATCCCTTTAAAAAGCTATAATCAGCTATACATCATTTATCCGACAAGGATTATGAACGTGCTAGTCCCACTATAACAGCCAGCAAATAAATTGTAGTATTTCTGAAATAAACTTAATCTATATAATACTATAATATAGTATATGATATATATTAGAGATATATATATATAGAGATATAGATATACACTCACCGGGCCACTTTATGAGGTTACACCATTGTTGTAACGTGCGTTGGACCCCTTCGCCCCTTCAGAACTGCAGCAATCTTCGTGTGTGGCATGAGATTCAACAAGGTGCTGGAAGCATTCCTCAGAGATTTGTGGTCCATATTGACATGATGGCATCACACAGTTGCTGCAGAGTTATCTGCTGCACATCCAATTTGATGCAAAAACTCCCAGTTCCACCACATCCCAAAGATTGTTCTTATTGCAGTGATGGGATAACATATGGGGGCCTGGTGCCAGAAGGTGGGCACTAAGGCCTTTCTGTGGGCACTCAGGCATCACCGCAGAGATGATCATGTGGTATCTTCCTGCTAGTCCAGACAGCCCGGGGGACTTGTGGACACAGAGTATTAATGAAAGGACCAGATCTTAACTGCGACTATTTTCTGTTTATGGTTGCCTCAGGTTTGGAGCTGTGGTGACATCAATGAAAAAATGATGACATTGAAGAAGGTGAGAATTATTAAGTATTAGATATACTATGAAGTATCGTTGTAATATAAAATTACATTTCTGGTTTGGCACTTGGATTAAGATAAGGTCCCCCCTCCAACGCGGTGGTCTTAGTTTGGGCAACGTCGGCCTCTAAAAGGTTCGCCATCACTGTCTCTGGATTGGATTGAGATTCTTGGTGACTGTGGAGGCCATTGTGGTCCAGTGCCCTATTGTCATGTTCAAGAAACCAGTCTGAGATGATTCCAGCTTATGACATGGCGCATTATCCTGCTGAAATAGCCACTCAGATGTTACGGGTACATTGTGGTCATAAAGGGATGGGACATGGTCAGCAACATACTCAGGTAGGCTGTGGCGTTGTACCAAGGGGCCCAAAGAGTGCCGAAGAAAATATTAGTCCACACCATGACACAACCACCACCACGCCGTTGAACCGTGATACAAGGCAGGATGGATCCATGCTTTCATGTTGTTGACGCCAAATTCTGACCCTACCATCCGAATGTCGAGCAGCAGAGAAATGAGACTATCAGACCAGGCAACGTTTTTTCCAATCTTCTACTGTCCAATTTCGATGGAGGTTGTGCAGAATGTAGCCCAGTTTTCTGTTCTTAAGCTGAAAAGGAGTGGCACCTGTGTGATCTTGTGACTGTCTGTAGCCCATCTGCCTCAAATAGTTCGACGTACTGTGCGTTCAGAGATGCTCTTCTGCCTACTTGGTTTGAACTTGGGGTGGCGATTTGAGTCAATGTTGGCTTTCTATCAGCTCGAAACCAGTCTGCCATTCTCTTTGACTCTCTGGCAATCAACAGGGCATTTCCGCCCACAGAAACTGCCGCTCAAGGATGTTTTTTTCTTTTTCGGACCAGTCTTCTATGTAAAACCCTAAGTGATGTTGTGCATGAAAATACCAGTAGATCAGCAGTTTTCTGAAAATACTCAGACCAGCCCTTCTGTCACCAAACAACCATGCCACGTGTTCGAAGGCACTCAAATCACCTTTTTTCCCATATGATGCTCGGTTTGTGGAACTGCAGGAGATTGTCTTGACCATGTCTACATGCCTAAAATGCACTGAGTTGCCGCCATGTGATTGGTGCTGATTAGAAAATAAGTGTTAACAAGCAGTGTGGAACAGGGTACCTAAGTTAAAAAGTGGCCGGTTGAGTGGTTATTGCTGGCTGTTATTGGGATAGAAGTTCAATCCTTGGGATAAATGATGATTAGCTGATTAGCTTTTTAAAGGGGATAGCTACAGCAGGTTTGATTATAGAAATCTGAAGACGGTTTTAGGTTTTGTCCCTGTTGATCTGTGATATCATAGCTTTTTGTGTTTTTTTAGTAGCAGTTGGACTGTGAAAAATGCATTTGTATTCCAAGGTTGTAGATGGATTTGGTGCATTGTGGTGTAATCCTGTTTGAGCTCTCATAGCATAACCATCTGCTCTTTGTAAGAGCAGTAGCAGGCTTCTGGTTAGATATTACAGCAGAGGGGGGTGACTGGGGTGAATGTAGAGATCAAATAAATAAGCAGGATTCAAGTCCAGGTACAATCCAGGAATGGTAATCACATAGCCAAACAATTCTGTGATTTACATGTCCATATCAGTCTTCCAATATTTCTGGAAAATCCCCTTGGGCTTGAGTAGGAGTAAGAAAAATAAATGAAGTGTGCGGTGGTATGGTTCCTTATTTGTGTGTGTGTGTGTCTCCACAATCTCTGAATCTGTCAGTTTAACAAGAACCGACATTTTACGTGTTCTATAACATGTTTTCTGTTAATGTGTTGCCATGTTCTGCCCAGCAACAGTGATAGGTACTGAGGAGCAGTCGGTGGCTCTTTGGGGGCAATCCCTAGTTACAGACAGACCCATCTGCCCACTGTGACCTCTGGTGAAGCTCTTTACATTATTTTAGTCCCAGGCTGCAGTGATCAGCTGTAAGGTGTCTGCAATTAAGATGTTAATCCTTGTTTCCATGGCAACCCAATTTTTTTTTTCAAATCTAATTGTCTCAGGTTACAAAAATGAATTGTCTGAAGTTACACTAACAAAGGCTACTATCACACTGCCCTATGGGGGACGTATATATGGCCGATGTATATACAGCGTATATACGTCCCCCGTAGACAGCATGCTGCCACCGGAACGACCACCCGTGCTCCAGTCCGGCCGCCCCTGTTCCAGTCCGTCCGGCCACCCGTGTTCCTGTCCGGCCGCGCGTGCTTCTGTGCGCCTGACAGCCCATGCCACCGCACAGGCTGACAACCCCCCTGCAGGCCGGCTGGCACATTCTCTTTCCCGCCAGCCGGCACAATCATTCCCCTGCCCAAAGTGAACTATGCAGCCCCTCCGCTCCGCTCCGCTCCGTTCCGTTCCCTAACCCCCTCTACTCTTCTAACTACCCCCGTCCCCCCCCCTTCCCCCCCCCTGGTCCCGGGGCGCCCCCCCCCCCCCCCCCCCCCCCCCCCCCCCCCCCCCCCCCGGCCCCACCCCCCCCCCCCCCCCCCCCCCCCCCCCAAAAAAAAAAAGTGGAGGACAAGGCAGAACCTTAAAGAAAAGAAAGTAAGTGTGTATGGAGTATGGGTATATGTATGTATGTGATGTGTATATGTATGTGATGGGTATGGGTATATATATGTGATGGGTATATGTATGTGATGGGTATATGTATGTGATGGGTATGGATATATGTATGTGATGTGTATGGGTATATGTATGTGATGTGTATGGGTATATGTATGTATGTGATGGGTATGGATATATGTATGTGATGGGTATGGATATATGTATGTGATGTGCATGGGTATATGTATGTATGTGATGTGTATGTGTATATGTATGTGATGTGTATGGGTATATGTATGTGATGCATATACTACATGGCGATATGCTGTATGCATTATATACCACATGGCGGTAAGCTGTATGCATTTTATACTACATGGCGGTATGCTGTATGCATTTTATACTACATGGGGGGACCCTGTATGCATTTTATACTACATGGGGGGACCCTGTATGCATTTTATACTACATGGCGGCACGCTGTATGCATTATATACTACATGGCGGCACGCTGTATGCATTTTGTACTACATGGCGGGACCCTGTATGCATTTTATACTACATGGCGATATTCTGTATGCATTTTATACTACATGGCGGCACCCTGTATGCATTTTACATTGCTTTATTTTCACACCAAACCAATATGAAGGATCTGGTCCTGACACTCCCTGATATATTACGTATGTGGGTGGGTGGGTGGTCGTCTTTCTTTTCTACAGGCAGCAGACATGCTTGGTACACCCCTGCCTGTAATGCAAAACAGGTAAATTAGGAATACATCTGTTCCAAAAGTTGTGGAAAAATATTCCCATCTCTTTAAGAGACTTAAAGGGCCAGCTAAATGTCTTTCAACATTTAGCTGGCATCAGATCAAATTTTAGGTTTCCTTTAACACAAAATCCATCCACATGTGAATTCAACCAAAAGTCAACCACACAAGGCTGTATCAGAGGTAGAAAAGCGATTCACAAGCTGTGGGGAGCGCCGGCTGTCCTGTGGAGATGCCGACATCCTCATCTTTTCCTGTTTGGTGCTCAGTTCCTAAACCACTTATTCCAATCTTCAATAAACATTCCTCAAAACCTCCCCCAAGAAATGAATACTGGGGGTACATCACATGGGTTAGTACAATGGGGGTCATTTACTAAGGGCCCGATTCGCGTTTTCCCGACGTGTTACCCGAATATTTCCGATTTGCGCAGATTGTACCTGAATTGCCCCGGGATTTTGGCGCACGCGATCGGATTGGGGCGCATCGGCGCCGGCATGCGCGCGACGGAAATCGGGGGTGTGGCCGAACGAAAACCCGACGTATTCGGAAAAACCGCCGCATTTAAAAACCGAAAATGTGTCGCTTGGGAAGCGCTTACCTCCACCTGGTCCAGCTCGGTGTATTCCGGCGCGTTCAGATGATTTTCAGCGCAGCAGTGACACCTGGTGGACGGCGGAGGAACTACCTTCATAAATCCCGTCCGGACCCGAATCCTGTGCAGAGAACGCGCCGCTGGATCGCGAATGGGCCGGGTAAGTAAATCTGCCCCAATGACTTTACAGTACAGGCTGATAGTGTGGAAACAGGTATGTGAACTGCAGCTTGTACTACTGCGGGTTTATGTGCAGATGTTGTAAGTTTACTTGTCCAGACCAGATTGTTATCACATACATGGATAAATACTGTATAGCACACACCAGTATACAAAACAAAAACACAAAAAAAACACAACAAAAATTTACAGTTTATATTTTAATTTGGAAAATGTTGAACCCGAGGGCTAGGGGTAGAGGACGAGGGCGTGGGCGTCCAACTACTGCAGGGGTTAGAGGCCGTGGTCCTGGGCGGGGTGAGACACCACCTGCTGATGAGGGAGCAGGGGAACGCCGCAGAGCTACACTCCCTAGGTTCATGTCTCAAGTTACTGGGACTCGTGGTAGAGCACTGTTGAGGCCAGAACAGTGCGAACAGGTGATGTTGTGGATTGCCGACAATGCTTCTAGTCATTTGTCCACCAGTCAGTCTTCCACGCAGTCCACCCATGTCACCAAAATCAGCACTCCTCCAGCTCCTCCACCTCAGCATCCTTCCCACCAGTCTGCTCCCTCCCAGCAAAATTTGGCATTTGAACCTGCATACTCTGAGGAACTGTTTTCTGGACCCTTCCCAGAGTCACAAACCACTTGTCCGGTTGCTGCTGAGCTCTTTCCCGATGCCCAGGTTTTCCAACGGTCGCAGTCTTTGGGTGATGATGACATTGTTGACATAGTGGAAGAAGTGTGTAAAGAGGTGTCGGACGATGAGGAGACACAGTTGTCAGACAGTGGTGAAGTTGTTGTCAGGGCAGGAAGTCCGAGGGGGGAGCAGACTGAGGGATCGGAGGATGATGAGGTGACAGACCCAAGCTGGGTTGATAGGCCGGGTGAACACAGTGCTTCTGAGACGGAGGCGAGTCCTCGACGAGAACAGGTTGGAAGAGGCAGTGGTGGGGCCAGATGGAGAGGCAGGGCCAGAGCTGGTGCATCAGCGCCAAATGTTTCACGTAGTGAAGCTCCCGTGGCGAGGGCTAGATTTTCAGAAGTCTGGAGGTTCTTTAAAGAAACACAGGATAACAGACGGACTGTGGTGTGCAACCTGTGCCACACCAGGATCTGCAGGGGTTCAACCACTACCAGCTTAACCACCACCAGTATGCGCAGGCATATGAATGCTAAACTCCTTGGAGGTTCTTGCCTGCCCTCCCGCTAGCGTGTTGTCTGAGCGGGTTTTCAGTGCAGCTGGTGGTATAATCACCGATAAGCATACACGCCTGTCGACTGACAGCGCTGACAGGCTGACGCTTATCAAGATGAATAAAGCCTGGATTTCTCAGGATTTCCATTCTCCACCAGGTGAAAGGAGCTCAACCTGAATAATGTATGCACTCCTCCTCCTCATTTTCCTCCTTCTCCTCCTCTTTGTACACTAAAGCAGAGGAAACTGACTATTTTTTGCCAGGGCCAACTGGCTCTAGCTATAGTACTCTATGTATTTAATTTTTCTGGAGGGCCACCTACCCGGTCCTCTGTTTTAAACAATTTTTGGGAGTGCCACATACAGGCACTCAATCCATTTAATTTTTCTGGAGGACGACCTACCTGCTCCTCTGGTTTGAAAACTTTTTTGGACTGCCACATACAGGCACTCAATCTATTTAATTTTTCTGGAGGGCCACCTACCTGCTCCTCTGGTTTGAAAACTTTTTTGGACTGCCACATACAGGCACTCAATCTATTTAATTTTTCTGGAGGGCCACCTACCTGCTCCTCTGGTTTGAAAACTTTTTTGGACTGCCACATACAGGTACTCAATCTATTTAAATTTTCTGGAGGACCACCTACCTGCTCCTCTGGTTTGAAAACTTTTTTGGACTGCCACATACAGGCACTATCCAAATTTAATTGTCTCCATAGCAGCCTCCACACGTCGTCTTTTTAGCTGCCTCCACACGTGGTCTCCATTGCTACCTCCACACGTCATCTCCATAGCTGCCTCCAAAAGTCGTCCATATAGCTGCCTCCATACATCGTCCCCTTATCTAACGAGCTGTGTCAGGCAGAATTTTGGGTTGTTTTCATGGCTTTCGCATCAAACTTGTTAACTTTGTCGCCACCCTCCTGTGTTATCCACAAAATATACTGCCAAACTTTTATCATTTACCGATATTATTTCAGCGCTTCTTGCGCATCTGTTTACATTCCCCTCACCCGCCATAACCAAGCCAATTACTTATAAGAACAGTACTACACTTGATCTTATCCAAAAGTTCTTAGAAGTGCTGTTTGTAGCCCCCGTCTGTTTTGAAAATTATAAGTTTTTCAAAGTAAACGCTTCTGGCCCCCACGCCCATTTTGGGTGGGGAGGAGCTGAGAGACAGGGGCTTGGACAGGCGAAAGAACGCCTGGCAGCAGACCGCCAGCTCCATCCCAAGATTAGGCAGCCTCAGAGGCATCCATTGCATGCGCCCTGCTGTTTCCTTCGCATTTTGCCGTCCACGATCCTCCACAGCGTCCACCAATGGTCTCCATGCCCAACTTCAACTGTCTATCCACCCCCGACCTGGAGCACGTAGAGGATAGTGCAAGCAAATCATCCCCTTAATTAAACGAGCTGTGTCAGGCATATTTTTAGGTGTTTCACCAATACATAGTGGAACTCGGTCCCCCACTGTTGCGCCTGCTGGAGACCTGAAGTTTTAATCATCGCAGCGCGCCCGACCTCGAGAAAAGGAGAGGGGATTGGGAGAGCGATGGGTAGGAAAGGGCGATGAGGTCGTGGGGGATGGGGACGGTAAGGGGACTTGCGGGGGTAGGCGGAAAGTAGTGATGTATGGGGGGGGAAACAGTGGAGGGAAAATAAAAAGAAAAGGGGGGGGGGTGAGGGGGAGGGCACTCTCAGGTACTTATCAGACTGGGGGGAGGGGGAGGTGGCGGGGTCAACGCGCGTCGCGTTCTTTTTCCGCTACCCGCCCCCCCCCATTTATCCCCTTGGCAGGACAAAATGATGAAAGGGAAGAAGGGGGTGAAGGTGAGGCATATGGCGGAGTAAAGTAGGGTGTGGAATCAGGAGTAACGGGAGCTGTTAGGAAAAGAATGGTGATGCGCCAGAAAAGTGATTAAACGGGGGTAGAAGGGGGGCAACCGCGTTAAGCCATGGAACGGAGCACAGCGATGCAGATCAAGGCTAGCGCTGGGAAGTGTTGACGAAAAGATAGGGACCCTGGGGGGAGGGTCGAAGGAAGGAGGATTGGGGGGGGGAAGCGCGTGCATTGAGGGGAACGTGAGGGGGGGTAAAAGCGACGGGGATGAAGTCGGAGGGAGAGGGTGGGGTGAGAGGGTTGGAGGCAGTGTCAGCAGCGGACGAGGAGTGGACGTGGTGGTTAGCGGATGGAAGGGCGAGGTCGATAGCCAAGGGGGTAAAGGTAAGTGCGAGGGAGGGTGAGAATGCGCGGGAGATGAGTGTGCGGAAGGTTAGTCACCAGGGTTGGAATGGGAGTTAAACGTAGAAGTCAGATTAGCAGTGGGCCGGCCGAGAAGTGGTGGAGAGAACCAATGAGTAAGGCAGGGTTTGATGCAAAGTAGACGAAAGGAGGCGGGGGGTACGAGGACGGGGGGGGGAGGGGGTTGGGGAGAGCCGGAGTTCGAGGGGGGTGAGGGAAGTGGGTGGCCTCCTGGCCCCGACGCTTATTTTGTGGTAAAAAAAAAAAAAATGGAAAAAAGATGTGAGGATGCCCCATACTGTCGCTCTTATTCATGGAAGTCGTCTCCATGGCTGCCTCCACATGTCGTCCCTTATCAAACAGCTGTGTCGGCTCATTTTTCAGGTGTCATCACTAATCACTACATACACCTACTACCCAGTATAACACACCACATACAACAAAGAGACTCACCGGCCACTTTATTAGGTACACCATGCCATAACGGGTTGGACCCCCTTTTGCCTTCAGACTGCCTGAGTTCTTCGTGGCATGATTCTGCTGGGGAAGCTCCTCAGAATTTTGGTCCTATTGATATGATGGCATCACACAGTTGCCGCAGATTTGTCGGCTGCACATCCATGATGCGAATCTCCCGTTCCACCACATCCCAAAGATGCTCTATTGGTTGAGATCTGGACTGGTGAGGCCATTGAGTACAGTGAACTCATGTCATGTTCAAGAAACCAGTCTGAGATGATCCGCTTTATGACATGGTCATTAATCCTGCTGAAAGTAGCCATCAGATGTTGGGTACATTGTGGTCATAAAGGGTGGACATGGTCAGCAACAATACTCAGCTGTGCGTTTGCAATGACGCTCAATTGGTACCAAGGGGCCAAAAGAGTGCCAAGAAAATATTCCCCACACCATGACACCACCACCACCAGCCTGAACCATCGATAACAAGGCAGGATGGATCCATGCTTTCATGTTGTTGACGCCAAATTCTGACCCTACCATCCGATTTCGCAGCAGAAATCGAGACTCATCAGACCAGGCAACGTTTTCCAATCTTCTACTGTCCATTTCGATGAGCTTGTGCAAATTGTAGCCTCAGTTTCCTGTTCTTAGCTGAAAGGAGTGGCAACCCGGTGTGGTCTTCTCTGCTGTAGCCCATCTGCCTCAAAGTTCGACGTACTGTGCGTTCAGAATGCTCTTCTGCCTACCTGGTTGTAACGGGTGGCGATTGAGTCACTGTTGCCTTTATATCAGCTCGAACCAGTCTGCCATTCTCCTCTGACCTCGGCATCAACAGGCATTTCCGCCCCAGAACTGCCTCACGTGATGTTTTTTTTTCTTTTTTCGGACCATCTCTGTAAACCCTAGAGATGGTTTGTGGCGTGAAAATCCCAGCAGATCAGCAGTTTCTGAATACTCAGAACCAGCCCTTCTGGCACCAACAACCATGCCACGTTCAAAGGCACTCAATCACCTTTGTTCCCCAACTGATGCTTGGTTGGAACTGCAGGAGATTGTCTTGACCATGCCTACATGCCTAAATGCACTGAGTTGCTACCATGTGATTGGCTGATTAGAAATTAAGTGTTACAGCAGTTGGACAGTGTACCTAATAAAGTGGCCGGTGGTATTGTAAGTGTGCATGGTTTCAGTGTGTATGCAGTATATATGTAGTTGTGTGCATGGTCATGTGTATACAGTATATTATGTAGTGTGTGGCATGGTGTCTGGTGTGTATACAGTATATATGTAGTGGTGCATGGTGTCTGTGTGTGTACAGTATATATGTAGTTGTGCATGGTGTCAGTGTGTGTTGTGTATACAGTATATATGTAGTGTGGTGCATGGTGGTCAGGGTTTGTATACACGTATTATATGTAGTGTGTGCATGGTGTCAGTGTGTGTATACAGTATATATGTAGTGTGTGCATGGTGTCAGTGTGTGTATACAGTATATATGTAGTGTGTGCATGGTGTCAGGGTATGTATACAGTATATATGTAGCAGACTGATGTGTCAGAAGAATTTTCATTTTTAGATGTTTTTTCTTTTTTCCTCTGTTTATTTCTCTCCTGCCAGGTGTGCACCACCGAAATTACATATATTATAATTATAAGGGAAGGGGAATGTGTAGGGAAAAGTACACTGCTTGGACACACCTCCTTATCAGAAGACTATTACTTATAGCTTTTCTTTACAACTCAATGGCGACTCATAATCTAGCTGACAGAGTAAAACAGAGATTTGTCAATCAGATCAGTGAAGCAAATAATTTCTTTTTGACACAAGAAGTCAACAACAGTGATAATAGCCCAGAGAGAGAGAACTAAACGAACTACTGCATAATTTCAAGGATCTGTCCATCAAACAATCGAGAGCTTGGTGGACGAAAAGGACACTAGAGCAATACCTCACGGAAAATCTTATTACGAGGGTCCTCAGAATCCCAATTTTTCAACTTATGAGCTGAGTAAACCAGAACTAAAAAATAAATGGGAAAATAGCCTAATAGAATGCTCTCGGACACTAATGCAGATTCTGATTGAGGATGAAAAACATATTCTGCAACAAATAATACCTCAAATTAGCAATACAGTAGAAAAATTAGAAAATATCGGTAAAACTACTGATAATTTTGAGGAAAAACTGCAGAGAACACTGACTCAAATAGAAAGAGCAGAAAACAAAATTAAGGTGAAGAAGAGACGAAAATATCAAAGAGATCAAAAAGATTATAAGACGGGACAGATTTATAACTGGGGGAAAAAATCTGATAGGGTACAGTACCGAAGAGATCAAGAGCAACCCCCCCGAAGTTAGTGAAGTAGAAACTAGCAATTACTCAGGTGCAGAAACAGAATCAGAGAACGAAGATAACAGAAGAGGAAAGTCAAAAGATCCCTCACCACAAATAAACAGCTCTAATACTTTAGTAGCATCTTCCTCCCAAGAAGGACCCTCCCATTTTTTAAGGGACTGTTTAACCCCTTAACGCTCTGCGCCGTAGCTCTCCGGCGCAGAGGTATAAGGGATGTATGTAGAGGGCTCACGGGCTGAGTCCTCTTCATACAGAGGTGGGGGTTTTTGCATTTTGCAGAAAACCCCCACCGCTAATAACCGCGGTCGGTGCTTGCACTGATCGCGGCTAATGACCATGTGATTGCCGCCGGCAAAGTCGCCGGCGGCGTTTAATAAATGGCGCCGCCATCTTTGTTGCAATCGCCGCGCCCCCGAACGTCAGCGGGGGGCAGTGATCGGTTGCCATGGTAGCCTCGGGTCTTCTTTTGACACGGGGCTACATGGCTTCTGCAGATTCGTTACAATGAGCCAGTGGCTCATTGTAATGAATGTGCTGCAAAAATGCCATATATTGCAATACAGAAGTATTGCAGTATATGGTAGGAGCGATCTGACCATCTAGGGTTAATGTACCCTAGATGGTCTAAAAGATAGTGAAAAAAAAAAGAAAAAAAATAATAAAATATTAAAAATTCAAATCACCCCCCTTTCCCTAGAACGGATATAAAACATAATAAACTGTAAAAATTACAAACATATTAGGTATCGCCGCGTCCCAAAATGCCCGATCTATCAAAATATAAAAACGGTTACGGGCGGCGGTGACCTCCGAGACGGGAAATGGCGCCCAAATGTCCGAAATGCGACTTTTACACCTTTTTACATAACATAAAAAATGAAATAAAAAATGATCAAAATGTTGCACAGACCTCAAAATGGTAGCAATGAAAACGTCGCCTCATTTTGCAAAAAATTACCCCTCACACATCTCCGTGCGCCAAAGTATGAAAAAGTTATTAGCGTCAGAAGATGGCAAAAAATTTATTTTCTTTTTTGTACACATTCGTTTAATTTTTGAAAATGTATTAAAACACAATAAAACCTATATAAATTTGGTATCACCGCGATCACACCGAACCAAAGAATAAAGCTGAGGTGTTATTTTGAGTGCACAGTCAAAGTCGAAAAAACTGAGCCCACAAGAACGTTTGGAATTTCTTTTCAGCTTCGCAGTACACGGCATGTTAAAATAAATAATATTACGGGAAAGTAACATTTGTTACGCACAAAATAAGCCCTCACACAGGTCTGTACACGTAAAAATTAGAGATGAGCGAACATGCTCGTCCGAGCTTGATGCTCGGTCGAGCATTAGCGTACTCGAAACTGCTCGTTGCTCGGACGAATACTTCGCCCGCTCGAGAAAATGGCAGCTCCCGCCGTTTTGCTTTTTGGCGGCCAGAAACAGAGCCAATCACAAGCCAGGAGACTCTGCACTCCACCCAGCATGACGTGGTACCCTTACACGTCGATAGCAGTGGTTGGCTGGCCAGATCAGGTGACCCTGGGATAGACTAGCCGCTGCCCGCGCTGCTCGGATCATTCTGTGTCTGGATGCCGCTAGGGAGAGAGCTGCTGCTGGTCAGGGAAAGCGTTAGCAAGAGACGGGGGAAGAAGATTCCCTTGTTGATAGCCAAAGCACCCTTAGGTCTGTTTCTCAGCGCATATCGGAGGAGGTGGAGGTGGAGGAGGATGAGGAGGAAGAGGAGGAGAATGTTGGCGAGACACAAGAGGGGACCATTGTTGAGTCCTTCACTGTTCAGCGTGTATGGGCAGAAGAAGAGGAGTTGGAGGAGTTGGAGGAGGAGGAAATGGACAGTCAGGCCAGTGAGGGGAGTGAATTCTTACGCGTTGTTACTCTGGCGCATATGGCAGACTCATTTTCCTCCTTCTCCTCCTCTTTGTACAGTAAAGCAGAGGAAACTGGCTATTTTTTGACAGGGCCCACTGGCTCTAGCTATAGTACTTTATGCATTTAATTTTTCTGGAGGGCCACCTACCCGGTCCTCTGTTTTAAACAATTTTTGGGAGTGCCACATACAGGCACTCAATCTATTCAATTTTTCTGGAGGGCCACCTACCTGCTCCTCTGGTTTGAAAACTTTCTGTGTAATCCACAAAATATACTGGCAAACTTTTATCATGTACCGATATTATTTGAGCGCTTCTTGCTCACCTCCTTTGGTTCCTCTCTGCCACCCATTGGTTTGAAGCCTGAGTCCATTTAGGGTATGTCGCCATGACACTCTCTAGCCTGCTGCCGCTGCCTCTGCATGCCGTCCCCTATAGTGTCAGGGTCAATTATTGGATGTTTTAGATGCTATCTAGCTTCATTCTGTCACTCTGTCATGGCCATGCTGTTGCCCATAATTTTGGCATAATGGTGCGATTAAGCAGCCTCAGAGGCATCCATGCATGCTGCCCCTGCTGTTTCCTGTCCATTTCCGTGGTGTTTCCATCCTTTTCTGAGGTTCCCAGGTGTTTGGCCAAGCTTCCCTGTGCAGAGCCTTGGTCCCCTTGAAAAATGCTCGAGTCTCCCATTGACTTCAATGGGGCTCGTTATTCGAGACGAGCACTCGAGCATCGGGAAAAGTTCGTCTCGAATAACGAGTACCCGAGCATTTTAGTGCTCGCTCATCCCTACTCAAGACCCACCAGTCTGACATACAGCAAGTTCTTGACCGCCTACAGGCTAATTATCTCTACGCCAAGCTCAAGAAGTGTCTGTTATACCAATGGAGCCTTCCTTTCCTCGGCTACACAATCTCTGACAAAGATCTCCAGATGGATCCTGATAAACTGTCTGCAGTTCTGCAGTGGCCACGTCCAGAAGGTCTACGAGCCATCCATAGGTTCCTAGGTTTTCTCTTTGTACAGTAAAGCAGAGGAAACTGGCTATTTTTTGACAGGGCCCACTGGCTCTAGCTATAGTACTTTATGCATTTAATTTTTCTGGAGGGCCACCTACCCGGTCCTCTGTTTTAAACAATTTTTGGGAGTGCCACATACAGGCACTCAATCTATTCAATTTTTCTGGAGGGCCACCTACCTGCTCCTCTGGTTTGAAAACTTTTTTGGACTGCCACATACAGGCACTATCCAAATTAAATTGTCTCCATAGCAGCCTCCACACGTTGTCTCCATTGCTACCTCCAAAAGTCGTCCATATAGCTGCCTCCATACATCGTCCCTTTATCAAACGAGGTGTGTCAGGCAGAAATTTGGGTTGTTTTCATGGATTCCACATCAAAGTTGTTAACTTTGTCGCCACCCTGCTGTGTTATCCACAAAATATACTGGCAAACTTTTATCATTTACCAATATTATTTCAGCGCTTCTTGCGCATCTGTTTACATTCCCCTCACCCGGCATATCCTAAACTTATAAGAACGCTACTACACTTGATCTTATACAAAAGGTTCTTTCGTTATTCGAGACGAGCACTCGAGCATCGGGAAAAGTTCGTCTCGAATAACGAGTACCCGAGCATTTTAGTGCTCGCTCATCTCTAGTAAAAATGAAAAAGTTATGGATTTTTGAAGTTGGAGAGCGAGAAATGAGCCGAAAAACCCTGCCTCCTTAAGGGGTTAAAATGGGGCTTCAGAGAACAAAGAAGAGGTCAGAACTACCACAGAGGGAGATCGAGAGGGAGAGGGAGAGGGAAATACTAAATTGTGAAACAAAAATGGGTACTAATAACATGCAAATAATAAACCTTTCAAAACATGTATTAACAGGAGCTCAAGCTAGCCTACTAAAGAAAGGCTTGAATTTTTGTTTACCCAGACGTCTCAACAAATTTGAGTGCATAAAGGATCTACGTCTTTTCGGAAGGAAATTAATTTATAAAAAGATCTTTACGTCAAAATCGAAGGATCTACTGGATGACAATATAACAGACATGGAGAAGGAAGCCTTAGAATATCTGGAATCTCTGTCATCAGAAAATCTCTACAGTAATAATATAGATACAGATCTAGATGTTTTACTGAACCTGATCTCAGATCAAGATGATAGAGAAACTGAAATCTCAAAACAATATAAAAAGAAAATATTAAAACCTAAATCTCAAAGAATGCCCCCTCTTGACAAAATCCCACATATAAAAGTATTCCTGGACTTAGTAACAGCAGGCATCATGGCACTCCCAGAAGACAATTTCAAAGATAATCTGACAAAAAATGAGAGAGAAGCACTTAAAGAGTTGAAAGATCTAGACAGTGTAGTCTTCAAAAAGTCAGATAGGTGGGAATGTGGTTCTGTGGCCAAAAGACCTTTATGTAGCAGAAGCAAATAAACAATTACACAACAAAAAATGCTACAAAGCGCTGCGGGCAGACCCTAGTGTAGAATTCCTAAAGGAATATGAAACTCTGATTGCGGAAGGGATGGAGAATGGAGCCATAACCAAACAGGAGAAAAACTTTTTGGAAAATAAACATCCTAAAGTGGCGACTTTCTATATGTTACCTAAAGTTCACAAGAATTTAGAACGACCCCCTGGACGACCTATTGTGTCGGGCATTGGCTGCCTTATAGAAAAGGCAAGCCAATGGCTCAACAGGATGCCCAGAATGCCCATTTGCCTAGAACCATCCAGGGCATCCCAAAAGGAGAATTCTTGAGGCTGAGGAGAAACTGCTCTACTTTTGAGAAGTTCAAAGAAGGGGCAAAAAACGCCTTAAACAACGTCACTACAGTAACAGATCAATAAAAATTGCTTATAACACAGCGCTGAGAACGGATAGAAAAATTCTACTTAAAGTAAAAGAAAAAGATGAAGAAATAAGATTCATCACCCGTTTTCATACCCAATGGACAGAAATGAAAACTATCTTAGGAAAACATTGGGAAATTTTACAAGCAGACCCAGATCTCAAGAGCTGTATAAGTAAAAAAAAAAAAAAGCAAGCTGTGGATATAGGAAGAGTGTCACGATAGGAGATCAGATTACAAGCAGTCATTTTGTCCACACAAAAAAATCCCCGAAAAAAACAAATATCCAGGCTTCTTTCCATGTGGTATGTGCACAGGATGCCAAATTCTCACAAAGAAGAAAGATTTTTTGGATGACAAGGGAAATGTAATTCCAATACACATTACATGTGCATCAAAAGGCATTATTTATATACTGCAATGCACATGTAATCTCCATTATGTGGGAAAAACCAAGAGAGAACTCAGAGTAAGAATCAGAGAACACCTGAATAAAATAAAAAACTGTACAAAAGAAGAAGAAAAATGCAGAAGAGAAAAGAACATCTTTCAACCAACACCAGTAGCCAGACACATGAATGTGGTCCATAAAGAAAAAATCAGTGAATTGAAAGGATGGGCCATCTGTCAAAAAAAAAAAAACTTAATATCAGAGGAGGAGATCTGGATAAGATCCTTCTTCAGAAGGAAAGCGAATGGATTTTTAAAATGAACTCCTTCAAAATGAATCCTTCAATTTTGGATGCTTCTTATAATAAAGTGACAAGCACTAGGTCAGGCATACCAACACCTGGCTATGGTAAAGGACCTTCTTATATTCCTCAGGGGAATCCTCCCCCTCTATGTGTCCTGGAGACACAATGGTGGTAACACTATTTTCCCTTCGAAGTAACGTTGCCCCCTTCTAATAAGGAAATGAAAATTTCTCTGGAATTCCCACATCATTTGATATTCCTACAACTATGTAATCAATATTACAACTGATAAGACACGACTAACAAGTAAAAGGATTTAAACAATATCGATAAAAGTTCCTTTGATGGGATCAACAAATATACAAAAACAGAATAACAAAAATATTCAATAATAAAAATAATTATTATTCTTATTTTTTTTTTATATGCAAATGGATTCTCTATTAAATAATAAATCTCATCATATATACATAAGAATAGTATTACCATTAAGATACTGTCAGCATCGACTATGAATACGCCATAAAAACTAAAAGAAAATGCTCTAAAAATAATGGAACAATGAATCCAATCCGATGGGTGACGAGATATGTCAATCATTCTGATTAGACTAAAAAGTGCCAGGAAACGGGCGCCGACACCCCCAGATGAAGCCGCAATATGGCGGGGAAACGGCCGTAGGGTATTTTTAGGGAAAGTTCTAAAATTGTAAGGAGGGAGATATAGCAATAAGTCCTAGTGTTAGATAGAGGCACACTTACGGCATAGAAGAAGCAGTGAAGCCGCGATCGTGCACAGCTGCTTGTCACTCACATGAAGGAGTGAGACCGTGCTGCTGTGGTAGTGCAGTCTTGATCGCTTGCTACACGGACTGCCTCTGACAACCCTGCATGAGCACGCAGCAATAGAGGAGCAGCAATACTAGTGATGCGAACATCGTTCCCAGAAACATTAAATACAATACTATACGCTGCACTCAACATATACAGTGTGCGCAGGACCACACTCTGTGCACGCATTATCTATAACAAACAGTGTTGCCAAAAGTCCCTTAGCCCGAACAGACAAACCATTCTAAATAACGAGCTGGGAGATTAGAAATAGTGCAACACTGTTTTATTGCAAATGAGATACAAAGTATTAATAAAGCAAACACAGGACATTATACTACAAACAACATCTACAAAGTTGAATAACGATCCCCTCTAATAAATCCCTCAATATAAGGGAATCCATGCAAGTCAAATAACAGGGGTCAGTCTCAGCATGGAAGCGGAGAACATCCCTTGAACTTTTCCTATTTGTTTAGAATTCTTGTTCACAATTACTATCTATTTTAAATATAATTAATAAAAGCGATGTTTTACTGCCACTTTTCCCTACACTTTCCCCTTCCCTTATAATTATAATAGAGTATATATGTAGTGTGTGCATGGTGTCAGTGTGTATACAGTATATATGTAGTGTGTGCATGGTGTCAGGGTGTGTATACAGTATATATGTAGTGTGTGCATGGTGTCAGTGTGTGTATACAGTATATATGTAGTGTGTGCATGGTGTCAGTGTGTATACAGTATATATGTAGTGTGTGCCAGTGTGTGTATACAGTATATATGTAGAGTGTGCATGGTGTCAGTGTGTGTATATATGCATACCTCCCAACCGTCCCGATTTCAGCGTGACAGTTTTAACCCCTGTCCCGCTGGCACAGGTGACTAGGATAAAGTCCCAATTATTCCCTCCCTTCCCCGTGCTACCTGTGGGTGTCCTGGCTCCGTGTCCTCCCCCATCAACGCCCCCTCCCCCTCCTTCCCCCTCTCACTGCCACATGATGTAGCAGTGCCGGGAGTGTGCAGCAGCAACAGCAGCCGTGATGTCAGGTATCTGTTCCGTCACTGCTGTCTGCATAGGCAGCTAAAGTGTTAAATACTTTAACTCTCATAGACCCCCTGCCAAATAGGACCCCCCCTCCCTCAGTGCCTGCTATTCTGCTTTTATTTTACTACATGTGACTTAACCCCTTAACCACCAGGCCCTTATTTATTTTTGCGTTTCCATTTTTCATTCCCCACTTTCAATATTCCATAACTTGCTATTTTTCCATGGGCAGAGTTGTGTGCGGCTTGTTTTCTGTGTAACACATAGGGGCACATTTACTTACCTGGTCCGTTCGCGATCCAGCGGCGCGTTCTCTGCGCTGGATTCGGGTCCGGCCGGGATTCATCAATGCAGTTCCTCCGCCGTCCACCAGGTGGCGCTGCTGCGCTGAAGTCCGCTGGAATGCCTCGAAATACACCGGCCTACCCAGGATGAAGGTGAGTGAATTTTTCGCGACACAATTTTTTTTTTAAATGCGGCGGTTTTTCCGAATACGTCGGGTTTTCGTTCGGCCACGCCCCCCGATTTCCGTCGCGCGCATGCCGGCGCCGATGCGCCAAATTCCGATCGCGTGCGCCAAAAACCCGGGGCAATTCAGGTACAATCGGCGCAAAACGGAAATATTCGGGTAACACGTCGGGAAAACGCGAATCGGGCCCTTAGTAAATGACCCCCATTGTCCTCTCTAGTAACGGTATTAAATATTCTGCGCCGTGTACAGGGAAGTGAGAAAAAATCCAAATGCAGTGATATTGGTGAAAAAACGCATTTGCGCCATTTTCTTTTGTTCCGTTTCTACAGATTTCACTGTGCGCCCCACATGACACCTCTGCTTTATTCTTTGGTCGGTACAATCACAGAGACACCACATTTATAGAAGAATTATTATGTTTTAGATTTAAAAAAAAATGTAAATCTTTTGTAGAAAAAAAAATTCTTAATTTTGCCATATTTTGGGGCCAATAACTTTTCTATACTTCGGTGTGCGGAGCTGTGTAAAGAGGACCTGTCACCCTGAAAAATGGTACTAGGAGGGCGCGTTCACACGGTGCGTTTTGTCCTGTGTTTTCATTGCGTTTGAAACGCATTACAACAGCTGAGGAGAGGTGATTTGCCTAATTACATTACTGTTAATGTTTCCGTTTACAGAATGCACTCTAAACGCAATGTCAACACATGCGTTAACAAGCGTAAACAGTAATGTTATTAGGCAAATCGCCTCTCCTCAGCTGTTGTAATGCGTTTCAAACGCAATGAAAACGCAGGCAAAACGCAACGTGTGAACACGCCCAGAGATGTTACTAAAGTAAGCAGCTCCTAGTGCTAAGACAGAAGCAGCGGTGTTATACTGATAGCGTTACTGGAAACACTGCTGCGGTGTACACTAGAAACGCCAGACCTTTCTCAAAGGGTCCGACATATTCATGAGGGGGCGCTCCCTCTTCCCTTAAACGCCCCGCTCGTTCCATAGGTCGGCGGTGACTACCGCGTGTCAAGCGGCAGTCACCACCCACAATCCCGCCCCCTCATGAATACGCCACTTTGAGAGCGGTCCGGCGTTTGTAGTGTACAGCGCGGCAGTGTTAGTTAGCGTTATCAGAGGTTTCTGTGTAACACCGCTGCGTTTGGTTCAGCACTAGGAGCTGATTACTTTAGTAACATCTCCTAGTGCTGATTTTCTGGGTGACAGGTCCTCTTTAAGGTGTAATTTTTGCGGTATGAGATGACATTTACATTAATACCATTTTGGGGACATCTTATTGAGCGGGTGCACGGAGCATGTCACAATATTTCAGTGCATCCGCCACAGTGTGTGTTATTTGTGTCTTCCAGGACCGTGCCTGCTGTGGACTACTTCAGATTCAAAGGATTACATCGATGACCGACATTTCTAACAAATAAAATGGTCAACGAGGGTGTGTCTGCGTTTTTTGTTCAATTAAATTTATATTTGTTAAAAACGGTGTGATTTATTTTTTTGCGACACTCTTCATAGTTCGCCACAGTAATGGTGCTGGCAAGATGACGGCGCTCATTACTAAGGGTTGGCCATAGTGTTTATCCTCATCCTCCCCACATAGCCTGCACATCTATGTCCTCATCCACCCCACACAGCCTGCACATCTTTGTCCTCATCAAGCCCCACACAGCCTGCTCATCTATGTTCTCATACAGCCCCACACAGCCGGCACATCTATGTCCTCATACACCCCGCTAAGCCTGCACATCTATGTCCTCATCCTCCCCACACAGCCGGCACATCTATGTCTTCATCCAGCCCCACACAGCCTGCACATCTATGTCCTCATAAAGCCTCACACAGCCTGCACATCTATGCCCTCATCCACCCCACACAGCCTGCACATCTATGTCCTCATCCAGCCCCACACAGCCTGCACATCTATGTCCTCATCCACCCCACACAGCCTGCACATCTATGTCCTCATACAGCCCCACACAGCCTGCACATCTATGTCCTCATCCACCCCACACAGCCTGCACATCTATGTCCTCATCCACCCCACACAGCCTGCACATCTATGTCCTCATCCACCCCACACAGCCTGCACATCTATGTCCTCATCCACCCCACACAACCTGCACATCTATGTCCTCATCCTCCCCACACAGAATATCAGGTGCCATTTTTATATAGAAAAATTACTCCTGACGGCAGTTCAACAGTTAATATAACCGCTTTCCTGACACTTAGAAACATAAATTTCAGAAAAGATTCACATAAAAGAGGAGACTCTCTTCTTTCATAGGAAAAAAAGAAGTGAGGTTCTATGTGTCACAGAGCCAGAGATACAGCCCCCTGAAGTGTGCCCCCCCTCCAGATTCTTAGCCAGCAGCTACAGGGAGAATTTGCTGCACACAGGAGCTTCTGCACCTCACAGATAATGGAAATATTCACTTTATATGTTACTACATTTTGAGAAGGTATAATATCAACTAATATTCATGTTTTTAACCCTTCTCTATGCAGAACTGTCCAAGAACACACTTTCTCTCTTATTGCCTTTTATTTCATAAGCAGATATCTAGTTAATACAGTTTTAGTGATTATGTGGATTTATTTATGTGAACATATGAATATTGGACATTTGTGAACTCTACACATGTCCATCTATTACATTTAGGAGATGTGAGGGTAAATATTTTCTGTTTTGAGCACATTTTTTGCCATCAAAGTCAAATTTTAAGTATTTTTTATAAAATGTTTCAGTTTAAAAAACTATAAACTCTTTAATGCAATTTTGAAAATATATGGTTTGTTGAGTTTACTTTAATTCTTTTTGCTGTAATTTTGATTTTATTTTTAAACGTCAAAATTGTAAAAATTGCTCTGGTCAATAACGAGACAAAATATCCAGAAATGCCGGGTGATGGACAGAGTTAATACCCCTTGGTTGAATTCCCGGGTAAAGATGCTTATCATCTATCTCCTGTCTATATATATATCTGTCTAGTTATCGATTTCTGACCATATACAGTATATATCTCGCTTTTTCTCTATCTATTTATTAATCAATCTTCTATGTCTTTTCTACTGTATTTATCTCTCATATCCATCTCCTGTATAAAAAATCTACTTTAAAGTTCTGCATCTAGAAATCTCTATCATCTTTCATATTTATCTTCTATCAAAATAATTATAATTAATAATTGTTTATTTATATAGCGCACATAGATAACGCAGCACCGCACAGTCCCCAATGGGGCTCACAATCTATTCAACCTACCAGTAATTCTTTTGAGTGTGGGAGGAAACCTGAGGAATCGGAGGAAACCCACGCAAACACAGAGAGAACATACAAACTCTATGAAGATGTTGACCAGCACTGCAAGGATGTAGGGCTTACCACTGAGCCACCGTGCTGACCATCAATGTCATCTATCCTTTAAAATTCTCCCATATTACAGTTTGTTTTACCATACTAAAGGGAGTCTCTTACTGACTGTGACTGCTCATAAAATAGTTTTATTTTGGGGCCCCACTTCGTCTAGAACCGACCCTGCCTGTTCTTGCTACGTATGAGTGATGCACATAAGGAGCTGACGCTGCCCGGCCATTGATTCATGTGGAATGTAGCTGGCACACAGCGGCATCCTGATATACCAGAGATACCTATAGAAAGCTTCATAATATAGTATAATAAGCATAATGTATTATATATATAAGTCGCATTATTATGTTATGTGACCAAACCCATGACCCTCCAGATTTCATTTACACTTTATTAAACTTAATAAATCATAACAAACAATAGTTAAAATCACCTTTTATTACACCTCAGGTTAAACCTTTCACAAATCTTTATACAAGGAAGCAGAAAGGGGGCAGACTACTTTGTGTGACATCTGTTTTTCGCTGATGCTCATAGTCTATGGGGCAACATATATCATTTATCATTATCAAGCCATGAAAAGGGTGTAATTTCTTGCACTCTGCATGGCAAGGGGAAGTGATCCGTGAAAAATGGTTCCAACTAGGACACGCTCTACTTTTTGTGTTCAATAAACTTTATTGAAATTAGTAAATGACAAAGTTCAGAGTATTACCAGTGAATCAAATATAAACTGAAGTAATACACATTTCTTAAAGCATGCAAACACAGGCGTAATGCATCAAGGAACACAGCAAATAGATCATCTCATCATGAACAAAACATGATTAATGTCCATGTAAAGGCTTGCTCCCTTTATGGGATGCATAGAGTCTATGGGGCACATTTACTAAGGGTCCGTCGGACGCATTTCCGCTGGGTTTCGCACATTTTTCTGTTTTGCGCTGAATTGGCCCGGGTTTTTGGTGCATGGGACCTCAACAGGGGAAGCGACAGATGCAGGAAAATGGACACACGATCGTATATTCCGGATCGGCGGCGTCAATGGGACGGGTAAGTAAATGTGCCACTATGTTTCTAAGGAACATATGCTAACAACATTAACCACATTTGACATATAAGACGCAGAAAGACAAAGGAAAGCACATTCGGGAATGAAGAGGGATGGGAAAGGAAGGGGCAATGGGAGAGAGCATACAATGGAAGAAGAAGAGGGAAAAAGGGAATGAAAATACATCACTTGATTCCAAGTTATCCACTGCTTAATTTGTACTTGGAAGGTATATGGCATAATAGGGATCAACGGACTGCCCCAACTCCCGCTATCCAAGAGGCAAATTCTGTCAAACTGCGAAAGTTGATCCACGGGGACCAGATCTTGGTGAATCTATCAATCTGTGAGTCTGCAAGCACCTCCATGTCTCTCATCTGCTCCATTCTCATGAGGTGGTTCAGGGCTTCTGCCCATTGAGCCCTTGTTGGACAAACACTTGACTTCCAGAGTCTGGGAATAATCTGACGAGTTCCGGAAATGCAATGCCTCAGAAAGCCTTTATTTACTGCTGAAATAGAGCCAGGAATCATAGACAATAGCCCAAGCTCTGGAAGTGGTGTAATATTATCTGACCACAGTTTATTGTACAGGGCAAGGACCGCTCCCCACAAGTCTCTGACCCCAGGGCAGGACCACCAACTATGCAGCATGGAACCATGTTCCCGGCTACACCTCCAGCAGGTGTCAGATACCGATATGAACATCTTATGTAACTTTCCCGGGGTTCAGTACCACCTGGCAACAATTTAAAAATTTGTCTCCTGAATTTGTGACGAAACAGAGAGTTTATGGGTCAAGACAGCCGCCTTATCCCTCTCCTCCTCAGAGAATGTTTTATTCAATGCTCTCTCCCATGCCTGTATGGGACTGGCACTCTCTTAGCCCTCACTCTCAGCAACCAACCGTAGACTGCTGAAATCATATGTCTAGGAGCGGACTTGTTCGTAAATATCTGTTATACAAATGTCAGTTCCCATGTGAGGGACTGCGTGGGACCTAGTGACTGTATAATCTACTCAATTGATTAGCCATAAACCATCTACTACCCCTCATGTCTGCGGGAAACCACCCCTCCAGGGAATGTATGTCACGACCTTCCAGTGCATGTTGCACCTGCACCACCGAGGTCGACGGGAGTCCAAAAAGGTCAGGATTCAGGTCTCACAGAGGGCACCTAGGATCCATAAATATTGGTGACAGAGCCGGGTATGGAATTCAGATTATGTTGTCTCCTCATCTTTTCCCAACCACGAGAAATGTTTTATATAAGGGCGTGCAGGGACAGGATACGTTGTGATTTGTGGCGGAAAGCCATCAAGGGTGTCGGGTTTAAAGAGGCTTCCAGCATTGCCCAGAGGACGAGCTCAAGACTGCATCTGCTAGACAAGCTAACAAAGAGGCTTCATAGTATAAACCTATATCAGGTAAACCCACTCCTCCTAACTCTTTAGGCCTGGTGAGGAGGTTGTGTGCCATCTGGGGTGTGGAGGAGTCCCATATAAAGCCTGAGATTACCCTTTTAAGTCTACTAAAAAAGGGGGGAGCCAAATGTAGGGGGATTGTTTGGAAGAAACAGAGTATTTTTGGCCAAATGTCCAATTCTAATTACACTAATCCTTCCGAGCCAGGAGACCGGTAAACGCTTCCAAGCGAGGAGAAGTCAAAAGGGTCTGATAATTAACCTGGAAAAGACTAGACAGATCTGTTGGGATTTGTATCCCCAGATACGTAATGGCAGCCTCGGCCCAGCGTAAGGGGAACTCGCTTTAATATCTCCCAATAGTGTGTCAGAAAGGTTAACATTAAGTAATTCGGACTTGGTGAGATTTACCTTGAAGTTAGATAGTTCGGAAAAGATTTTAAACTCTGCCATAACTGTTGGGAGTGGGCACCCCTGATGGTCCCCATTTACCCTGACCATTGCTGTCGGATGATGATCTAGGGCCATTATACGCGCTAACATGAGGGGACTGAGACCTATCTGCTTAAGTGTCTGTTCCATGAAACTCCAACTCACCCTGTCAAATGCCTTTTTGGCATCAACAGAAAGCAAACACAGAGGGATCTTTTGTATTGTCCCTGGCTTCCCTACTCGGGACAATGCCTACCTGTTCTTTATGTAAGAGGCCAGGGATCAGTGTTTGCAGACGTTGTGCCAGCAACTTAGAGTACAGTTTTATGTCTATATTTATGAGGGAAATGGGTCTCAAGTTGCCGCAATGGGTGGTGTCTTTCCCCGGTTTTGAAATCAGGGATATATGTGCCATTAGAGATTGTTTGGGGAATGTAGCCCCTTTTGCTACTGTATTATAGGAGGCTAGGAGGGGTTGTATGACATCCATCAGTTTATAGAAGCGCAGGGAAAAGCCATCAGGGCACGGACTCTTGCCCACTTTTAGTTCTTTAATCACCTGGGTGAGTTCCTCCAAGCCCTGGGCCAACGCCTGTGATAAGCGCTTAGGGGCGTAGTTGGACAAGTATGCAGCTATGGCCTCCCTCTTGTCCGCATCTACATACGTTGGGGTATTATAAAGGGACTCACAGAATTCCCTGAATTCCTCAAGGATTCCAGAAGGGTTATGCAGTGTACCCTTGGTGGGAGAGTTGATAGACATAACCCGTGAGGATAGTAGTCTAGGGTGTAAGCCATTTCCCACATTTGTTGTCATATTCGAAAAAGTCAAAACGCAGGCGATCCCTTGCATAGAAGGTTTTCTGGTCTAGGATTTGCAAGATTTGTTGTCTAACAGAAGATAGTTCTGCTCTTAAGGCACAGTCTTTTGTCTTTTGTTTGCGGATTCAAGGGAGGTCAAAGTAGATATCAGGGTTTTAAGTATAAAGGCATTTTTCCTCTTAAGTCTGGCCCCGTGAGACATAAATACTCTGCGTAGGTCACACTTTAGTCCCTCCCTCATGAGCGGAGCATTATTATGGTCAATTGAGTTGCTTGCCTTAAATCCCTCTATGGCCGCCTTGATCACGGTCAGGCAGAGAGAATCTTTTAATAGGTGGTCATTAAGCCGCCAAGAGAATGTCTTCCTCTTCTGAGGATAAGGCCTAATAGCACCCAGTACTGGCGCGTGTTTGGACCATAAAATAGAACCTATGGAGCAAGAAGGGAGTGTGATACTAAAATGAGGTCAATACGGTAATATGTGTTTTGGAGTCCCTTTGTGCTGGGTGCAGTATCCTCCATAGGTCAACTAGATTTAATTTAGTTATCTCCTGCCTTAGTCTAGGCGTGGCTGCATATGAGATTTGTCACACTTGTGGGGACAAGTGTAGGGAAAGTCTCTTTGGGAAGAGTCTGTGGACCCTCTGGACCACCGCAGGTTATGGTATGGGACCCGCGGTGGCAGCCAAGGTAATAAATGCAGGAAACAGTCACAACCTGAGATGACAGCAGGAACGCAGAGGAGCACTGGTAACACTGGTACGGAGTGAAGGCATCGCTGGGCTGGGACCTTGGAAGGCACTGCAGAAGCACAGGAAGGCAGGAGGTCACCACTGGGCTGAAACCCTGTATGCCACAGCAGGAGCACAGGATATGGACCACAGGATATGGACCACCGGACACAGACCACCGGACACGGACCACCGGACACGGACCACAGGATACGGACCACTGGACATGGACCACCAGACACAGACCACAGGATACGGACCACCAGACACGGACCACAGGATACGAACCACCGGACACAGACCACAGGATACTGACCACCTGACATGGACCATAGGATACGCACAGGAACAGGACATTGGAATATATACAGGAATATGACCTTGGGATACACACAGGAGGCTTTCACTTCAGTTGGGAAGACTTGAAGATTCGACAGGGAGTGAAGGAGACCGCCGCGTTTTATAGGAAACCCGGAAGTGAACGGCGCCAATGGAAAGGAAGCTGGCCCTTTAAGTTCTGAGGAGTCGGGCGACCAGGAGCCAGGATAGGCAAGCCGGGGATGGGGCAGAGACGCCGGCATGGAGAGGAGCATGAGTGTGCCCGCGATCTGTGACCAGGATTGCGGGGACACCTGTGACAAGATTAAGGTAGAATTTGCCCTGCATTGGGGAAATAGACGTTAGCCAAAGTATGTACAGAACCTGCAACAGAGCTCTTAAGAAAGAGAAATCTACCCTCTTGGTCTACCCTAGAGTCCAAGACCTGCAGAGAGACCTGGATGCGGTGCATGGAACTATACGTTGTAGAATTTGTTGCGAGATGTGGGTACACATGATGCCTTAAAATGGGTTTCTTGAAACATGACTATTTGCACATGTTTTTTATGAAACCCATACAAATATTGAAACTTCCTACAAGAAAAAGAAAACAATCGATAGACCAGACTCCCTGATCAACAAAATGAGGAGGAGACCAGGTCAACCAATTCAATATGCTATTCTATGCTTAAGTGCTATACACTAAGCAACACTATGGGGCACATTTATTTACCCGGTCCATTCGCGATCCAGCGGTGCGTTCTACGACGAGGATTCGGGTCTTCTGCCGATTCATTAAGGTCGTGAGCCCAATATCCACTAGGTGTTGCTGCTGCGCTGAGGTCCACTGAGGTCCGCCGGAGTTCACCATCCTCTTCCTGGTGTAAGTGTGGGTGAAGTGACACTTTTTTTTTAAATAGCGCGCTTTTTCCGAATCCATCAGGTTTTCCGACGGTCACACCCCCCATTTCCGTCGCATGGAAGCCGGCGCCGATGCGACACAATTCGATCACGTGCACCAAAGACCTAGGGCAATTCGGCGCAAAATGGAAAAATTCGGAAGATCCGACGGAAAACCGTGATTCGGACGCTTAGTAAATGTCCAGGCGCTACAAGCGGGGAAGCTACAATAAAACTAAACCAGCAATAGCTTTCAAAACTTCTTCCAGACAAATTATATCTCAGGGTCTCAGGGTGAATCTGCAAAGGTAGCACTTCCAGGTCTTTTGGGGTCTCTCTGCTGTTTTGGCGGGACCCTACTCTATTGCTCCCTCGGGGGAGACACAGGCAAGGAAACCGTGCTCGGCCAGTCCGTCAGTGATACCATCGGTAGCTCAAAAGTTCCTAAGAATCTAAGCAGGTCTCCTAGGTGTCTGAAAGAGGCACTCTTCCCTTCCTTTCTAGCCAGCAGTTGAAAGAGGTATCCCCATCTGTAGGGGATGTCACCATCCCAAAGCAATTGTAGTAAAGGTTTAGGAGCTTTCCTGAGAAATAGCGTGCGTCTAGCTAGGTCTGGAAGGATCAAAATAGGCGAATCACAGTGTTGTATTCCGCCAGAGTCTCTGAGATGCTGCAAGATACGTTCTTTGGCTTTATAAAAATGAATACGGCAGATGACGTCACATGCGCGTTTAGGATCTGAAGGACGCGGGCCAAGCGTGCGGTGAATCCTATCAATCTCGATCTTCTTCTTAGGAGACATTTGTAGCAGATTACCGAAAAATTTCTGGGCCCAGTTCTCCAGCTGCGCTGCCAGAACCTCCTCCGGAAGACCGCGGACTCTCAGATTATTTCATCTGTGTCGGCTATTTGAGATGTGTGCTGTACGATGACCTCTTTATGAGAAAGAATAACATCACGCAATCCTTCTTGCTGTTCCTCCAGCTCTAAGACCCTGTGGCCAACATGCTTAATCTCTGACTTAATGTCCTCCATATCTTTCTTGTGTGTCCTCCATCTTCCCTAATAGGGTCTGAAGGTCTTCTCTTGTAGGCAGCGCCACATTATGGGCCTTCCAGTCCCACACATCACATGTGGGTGAAGTAGGTGAGGAGGCACCAGGCCATTTCCCCCCACCACCTGAAGCAGGAGGATTGAGAGGGGGGTTAGGGCTTTGAGATGATGCCCAGCAGGGAGAGGCCCCCAATGAGGCAGAGTGGGCCCCAAGGCTTGGTGGAGAGAGCCCAGGCTGGTTTTCCAGAGGGGGATCATTGTGAGCTCCCTCTGACATGGCTGGTGAGCCTGAGGAGGAAGGGCTGGGGACTGTAAGTCTTGTTGCATCCCTCTGATGAGCTTGGTGACCCATTTGCTTCTGGCAGAGCCGCCAAGTCTGGCCAGGTGGCACGTGTGCGCTGTACTAAGGACTCTGCCACTGCGGCTCGCTTCTCTGGGCCTACCTGGGCCGGAGCAGAGTGTGCTGTCTTCCTATGCGGTCCAGTCCCAGCCGCTGTCTCCCCGCCGCCCATCGGAGCGAGTGCAGCTGCAACAGGAGCAGGTGCGGGCTGGAAGAACATCACGCTCCCCTGTGTCTTCGCAGAGGAAGCGCCGGGACTCGTAGTGCCAGCGGCAATCTTGGATGATGCAGGCTTCTTGCTGACAGAGGCGGACGGCTCGAAAAAATTAGCCAGGCTCCCATTTTCCTTCCTTGGACAGGATCTCCCGGTACTCCTGCCGCCCTTGCCCACCATCATAGCTGGGGTAGGTAATGCTGGATGCATTGCTGCCTCGGTATAGCTGGGTTACGGAGCAGAACACTAGGATCATGCGTCTTAACTCGCCATCAGCTAGCCACGCCCCCGACATGCTCTACTTTTTAACTTAACTGAAACATGGTCCATAAAAAAAATAATCGGTCATATGAAATGGTCCATTAAAAAGTATTGCAATAGGACGCAGATTGATCATGGGTTGGTGCTAAGTGCCCCAGCGTGTGATGCTGCCCCCGCCACCGGCAGCACGGAGCAGTGATGTGCTGCGCCACCAGAGCTCTTCTACACTCAATCTGACCCGGTATAGAATTGACACCTTCCGCTTCAGGCTCAAGTTTTCCGCTGTCATGTGAACAAACACTCATACCCCAATTTTTAAAGGGGTATTCTCATTTGTAATATTTATTATATATCCACAGAATACTTTATAAATATACTCTAAATACAGGACCCACCTCTGGGATCTGCACTTAGCTTGATAACGGGGGTCCGCTTCCCCCCTACCTGAGTCCTGGCATGCCCATCTACATTCTGATCAATCAGATTTCTGAAAATATCCTATTTTCAAGAATTGTTGGTTCCAAAGCAGGAAAAGAGTATTAATTAAACTCAGACTTTTCAACATTCTCAGAATATTAAGTTAATTGGACAGGCAGGCAGTAAATTAAATCATAAGTGCACACCCATTGTGTAAAATGGTAAAACTTACCTAGTTAACCTACTTCTACAGTCTTAATTACATTGGATTCATAGGCGATACAGGCAGCAGTACGGTAAGAGCACAGCTGTGTCAGTTTGTTTAAAGAAATATAGATATAAACAGAGATAGATAGAAAAATAGATAATGGATAAATAGATAGATAAAAAATAGAGATAGATAAAAGATAAACAGATAGATGTGGATAGTTACATATGAGATAGATAGATCTAAGATAGAGAAAAGATAGATATATGGATAGATAGACAGATAGATACATATGAGATAGATATATTGATAAATAGATGGTTTTATAATAAGTTGGGGCAGATTTATCTTTTTTTCTTGTGTTTTTGTGACTTTTTTGTATATATATACATATGTGTTTCTGCCATATTTGCAACTTTTTTTGAGACATTTTCGACACTTTACAAATGTAAGCACCGCATGAATTTTAACCACGTACGTCTTATTTAAAGGGGTTGTCCGAGTTTAAAAAAAAAATATATATGTGGCCGGGAGCGGGGTTACTAAAATAATAAAGCTGTACTTACCTCCCGGTGCCCTCCCGTATCCAGCGCTGCTGTCGCTCCGGTCCGGGGGCCATGTAAACAAACATGGCCGCCGGAGCAGCGCTGGACTCAGCTTCCGGCCGGCCGTGGCCGGGTACGCCTATCCGTCCCTATACACTGCATTTTGTATGGGGACCGGAAGGTTGTCGCATCCGGCCGGAAGCTGAATCCAGCGCTGCTCCGGCGGCCATGTTTGTTTACATGGCCCCCGGACTGGAGCGACAGCAGCGCTGGATACGGGAGGGCACCGGGAGGTAAGTACAGCTTTATTGTTTTAGTAACCCCGCTCCCGGCCACATATAGTTTTTTTTTTAAACTCGGACAACCCCTTTAACTTAGGAATCCAGATATTTTTCCTAATTTATGATATGTGACTTTTCAAAGTCCTCTACAAAGGAGAAAAATGCCTGTGTGTTAGGCTATTTGCACATGTTGTGGACTGTCCTGCACAAAATCTGCATCCAATGGGCCACATGTATCACAAATTTTTTTCTGTTATTTGTGCGCCTTTTGTACTGGCGCACTGCTTTTGTGCCATTTTTGCAATTAAACGCCAAACTAGCCACGCAGCAAAAATAAGCAGCTTTCCCTCATTTATCCTAGCGATGCAGATGTTTTGCTGCGCCTAATGATATTCATCAATTGCGACTTTTCATTTAGGCGCAAAAACGGGTGCAAAAACACTTTAGCCCGAAGGTGGCATTAACTGAGAAGTGACACTGAGCCCCTGTGCAGAACAGCTCATTTCTAGCAGCAGAGCTCAGCCAGACACTAGTACAGATAATACACACAATACATACACTGCAGACAGGAGCTGCAGACTCTATTTACAGTTCATCACCTTCTATTTACAAAACATTCTGCAAAACGCTGAGCTCACAGCAAGAGCAAGAGAAGTTTGCAGAATGTTGCAGATACGACATACAAGTGTCCCCCATGTAATTCGGCACAGTATCACCAGTGTGTCTGAGGGGGATACTGTGCAAAATTACTGGGGTGCCGCAGGAGACCAGCACTGGGGGATCCCCTCCAGGAGAAGTCCCTGCTGAGGAGGTCACTGGGTGCTGGATGTCACACACCTGGGTGCTGCTGTGAGTGTTATCTTCATTCTGGGATGTGGGAGAAGCAGAGAGGAGCTTGTAGCAGGATCACATGTAAGAGCCCGAATCTAACATTGCGCCTAAACTGCGCTAAAATTGCGCCTAAACTGTGTTAAAGTAAAGTGATTAATAACAGGCAGGAAATTACAGATCACAGATGGTTGTAGCTTGTGATAATTCTGGCAAAACAGTGCGCCATAATTTAGGCGCAACTACTACATTTAGACGCACAAAAGTGATAAATGTGGCCCTATACAAGCAGTTTTTATGTGCATTTTTCATGCAGATTTTCCGCATGCGTTATTTGTCCTCTGTTTTTCCCATTTCCTTTTGGTTGAGAGAATTCTGCATGAAAACTGCACATTGATGCAGATTTTCACTCTTCCATAAAATACATGCAAAAATCTGCGTGTAAAATCCTTATGGAGTCCGCAAGGTGTGCAGATCACCTTATAGATTTCTGATTTGATTTATTGTCAAAATTTCAAAAACTTGTGTTTAATTATGTAACTTCATGTTTATTTTTCATATAAACATTTTGTTTATCATATATGATACCTAAACTATCATAATATTGGGTTATTTACATGAAACCCCTCCCCCTCCCCGAACAGTTCTGTCACTCAGCAGGAGGGAGGTCCCCGGTGACTTCAGTCTCCATATAAGGGCACTGACCTCCCTTGCAAACTACCAAATACATTGGCAACAGCCAATCACTATCTTCTGCTGAGGTTGACTCCTCCCCCTGCACTCATGGGGGGAGCATCAGGCAGCGTATAGCCCTCTATAAGTGATATATATTGAAAGGACACATTTCTAAGTCTCCCCAAGTTATCCTTATGATGTGAAAACATAGAGGTCCTGACTATGTACATGAAATACAGTGATATGATGTTTGTATGTAAATAGTTGAAACAGTATTATTGAAATTTAAACATAAAATGATATCCCATTTTTGATTTTTATATTAAAAAAAAAAATTCACCCGCCAAAATCTGATATTAGGTTAAAGTGTTACATGTTAAAGGATTTTTTTTATTGAGACTTTTTACAAAAATTTGATAGTCTCAAAAACAAGCCGCCGAGAATGAACACATCTTTCTTAACAAAGTTTGACATTAGATAAATATGGTGCAAAATAGAGACAATTTAGGTGCAAAAAAAAACACACAATAGAAATGTTTTTTTTTAAATCACCCCCATTGTATTGTGTCTTTGCAGGCATAATGTCCTTCCGTGTATCATATATAGGTTATCTGATACCTCTGTTTGCGCTCTGTTTCCTGGCCAGCATTATATATCATCAGGACCAGAAAGAGGTAACAAATGTTATAACTCGTTTTGTGAATGTTTTTGTCCTTGGAAGTGGCGACAATTTGCAAAAAAAAAAGTTAAAATCCGACTACAGAAATACTCCATTCCCACTTATCTAGACAGAAACTGAAAAAGCCATTGGAACTGCTGGCAAAAATTGTGTACAGCAATCATAAAGTAAGACTGTAAAGTAAAAAAAACCTTTGCCTAGCTCTGCACTTAGCCAAAATATGTAATTCTCTAATCTACACTCATTGGGGCAGATTTACTTACCCGGTCCATTCGCGATCCAGCGGCGCGATCTGTGTGGATGTTTCGGGTTCTGCCGGGATTCACTAAGGTAGTTCCTCTGACGTCCACCAGGTGTCGCTGCTGCGCTGAAGTTCATCAGAATGCACTGAACTTCAACAAGCCGGGCCGAGTGCAGGTAAGAGCGTGTCCAGCGACCCTTTTTTTAAAAAAATGCGGCGGTTTTTCCGAATCCGTCGGGTTTTCGTACCGCCACGCCCCCCCCCCCCCCCGTTTTCCGTCGCGTGCACGCCGGCGCCGATGCGCCACAATCCGATCGCGTGTGCCAAAAACCTGGGGTTATTCAAGGAAAATCGTCGCAAAACGTAAAAATTTGGGTAACCTGCCGTAAAAACGCGATTCGGGCCCTTAGTAAATGACCCCCATTATATATCTGCCGCCATTTGTCAGCTAACAGGCTGCAAGGTAGAAGTTACCTTATCTCTCTGGCTGTCTTTATGTGGTTGGTGCCATGGGAATCCATAGCCAGGCAGAGGAGAGGAAGGGGGGGGGGGGAGTTTGGGAGGGGTTACTAGCACATGCACGCTCATGATCAGTAAAAGCTCCAGGACCTGCCATGATGTCATAAGAATGTGACTAATAATATGCTTCAGGTCACCCAATTACATACCAGGAATGGGATGTAGCAGAGCTGTTTGTGAGAAAGTTTGAATATCGTAGAAATGTGTCTGTATGCAAGTATGAGGGTGAGTGCACACGTGGCAGTAACGCAAGCGTTTTCAAATGCATGAGAATAGCTTAGAAGAGCAGATTTGCCTGATTTGGCTTTGTTAATCTTATGTTAACACTTGTACTTATTAGCACTATGTTAATGTAGTTGTTAACATTGAATTTGAAATGTATCCTGATTGGCTGAGCTTTTTGTGCACGTTCACATGAATGCCCTGAGTGCTATTGGCATCACTGCCCTTGGCTGATGTCACAACCCGGAAGTCCCGCCCACCTCAGGAAAAGATGAGAGGGTTTTACATGTAGCCTTATATATCTATTAGCCCTATATCTCAGGATAGGAAGAAGCCAGCAGCATAATACAAGCATACCTCCCAACTTTTGGACGAGATAAAGAGGGACAAAAGGCCCTTCCCCTTTTTCTAAACCACGCCCATTGTCCCACCCACAAGCATAGTATAATATCGACCTTGATGGTCCCCACATAGTATGATGCCTCTTACTTTGGCCCCCACCCCCCCCCCCCATGCACCCGTATAATACCCCCTAATGCAAATCTGCCACATATAAAACCCCTCTTTCATTTTATTCTGCCTTTACATTTCGTTTTCCACTTTTATTTATCTCCCCAAGCTTACACATAAATCTATCTGTACTCCTACCCCCACTACTCCTCACATGGTGTGGTCCCTGTTCTCTATCCTCCTCATTCTGTGGCCTCCTTTCCTCCATCCTTCTCCTGTCCTCCAGTCCCACAATCCCCTCCAGAATCCTCCTGTCCTCCATCCTCCTCCTGTGCCCCCCTGTCCTCCATCCTCCTCCTGTAGCCCCCTGTCCTCCATCCTCCTCCTGTGGCCTCCTATCCTCCATCCTCCTCCTGTAGCCCCCTGTCCTCCATCCTCCTCCTGTAGCCCCCTGTCCTCCATCCTCCTCCTGTGCCCCCCTGTCCTCCAGCCTCCTCCTGTGGCCTCCTGTCCTCAAGCCTCCTCCTGTTGTCTCCTGTCCTCCCCCTCCAGCAGCATCCTCCTGTCCTCCAGCCTAGTCCTGTACCTCCTGTCCTCCAGCCTCCTCCTGTAGCCTCCTGTCCTCCAGCCTCCTCCTGTAGCCTCCTGTCCTCTAGCCTCCTCCTGTAGCCTCCTGTCATCCAGCATCCTCCTGTAGCCTCCTGTCCTCCAGCCTCCTCCTGTAGCTCCTGTCCTCCAGCCTCCTCCTGTAGCCCCCTGTCCTCCATCCTCCTGTGCCCCCCTGTCCTCCTCCTGTGGCCTCTGGTCCTCCATCCTCCTCCTGTGCCCCCCTGTCCTCCAGCCTCCTCCTGTGCCCCCCTGTCCTCCAGCCTCCTCCTGTGGCCTCCATCCTCCTCCTGTGCCCCCCTGTTCTCCATCCTCCTCCTGTGGCCTCCGGTCCTCCATCCTCCTCCTGTGGCCTCCTGTCCTCCATTCTCCTCCTGTGGCCTCCTGTCCTCCCCCTCCAGCAGCATCCTCCTGTCCTCCAGCCTCCTCCTGTAGCCTCCTGTCCTCCAGCCTCCTCCTGTAGCTCCTGTCCTCAAGCCTCCTCCTGTAGTCTCCTGTCCTCCAGCCTCCTCCTGTAGCCTCCTGTCCTCAAGCCTCCTCCTGTAGCCCTCTGTCCTCCAGCCTCCTCCTGTCCTCCAGCCTCCTCCTCTAGCCTCCTGTCTTCCAGCCTCCTCCTGTAGCCTCCTGTCCACCAGCCTCCTCCTGTAGCCTCCTCCTCCTGTCCTCCAGCCGCATCCTCCTGTCCTCTATCCTCCTCCTGTGTCCTCCAGCCTCCTCCTCCTGTCCTCCAGCCTCCTCCTCCTATCCTCCAGCCTTCTCCTCCTGTCCTCCAGCTTCCTCCTGTTCTCTATCCTCTTCCTGCTCTCTATCCTCCTCCTGTGTCCTCCAGCCTCCTCTTCCTGTCCCCAAGCCTCCTTCTGTCCCCCAGCCTCCTCAAGCATCCTCCTGTCCCCAGCCTCCACCTGTCCTTCAGCATCCTCCTCCTGTTCCCAGCCTCCACCTGCCTTCTAGCCGCCTCCTGTCCTCCAGCCTCCTCTTCCTGTCCTCCAGCAGCCTCCTCCTGTCCCGTAGCCTCCTCCTGTCCTCCAGTAGCCTCCAACTCCCCCTGTCCTCCTGTAGCCTCCAGCCCCCCTGTCCTCCTCCTGTAGCCTCCAGCTCCCCTGTCCTCCTCCTGCAGCCTCCAGCCCCCCTGTTCTCCTCCTGTAGCCTCCAGCCCCCCCTGTTCTCCTCCTGTAGCCTCCAGTCCCCCTGTCCTCCTCCTGTGCTTCAGCACCCCCTGTCCTCCTCCTGTGCTCCAGCCCCCCCTGTCCTCCTCCTGTAGCCTCCTGCCCCCCTGTCCTCCTCCTGTAGCCTCCAGCCCCCCTCTCCTCCTCCTGTAGCCTCCAGTCCCCCCTGTTCTCCTCCTGTTCCCCAGCCCCCCCTGTCCTCCTCCTGTGCCCCAGCCCCCCCTATCCCCTCAGTCTCTTATCTGCAGTCATTCAGCTTCTCCCGGCCTGGAGTCTGAATGATTCGCGGAGGGGGCGTGGCCAGCCGGGGGCGGAGCTCGCTCCTCACATGATTGGTGCAGACATCATGTGAGGAGGTAGCAGGGGCTTGTCCCGCCTCCTCCCGGCCCCCATGCCTTGGCTGCTGTGCAGCTCTAAACTATGGGGTCTGGAGGAGGCAGGACAAAGCGGTAAAAGTGGACGGGGCCTGGGACATCCTCTCCACCGCCCGTTGCAGTGTGACAGAGCCCAAAAACGGGACTGTCATGCTGAAAACGGGACGGTTGGGAGGTATGTACATGTATCTTTGGAATTGTTGTCAAAGGCTCTCTCCAGCTGTGCTAAATCTATTTTTTTCTAGTAACTTTACAGTTCTGCTTTAATTGAGACACAGAATACTGAAGCACTGAAATCTGCACACAAAAAAATTGGTTCAGCTACTGTTAAAGTCGGAAGTGAACATCGGCAGCATCCAGTGATTGAATGTTGAGTATGTTCAGGGTGTCTCCTGAGTGACATAATTGTCTAAATATGGACAGTTACATCACTGGGGAAACTTCCATAGCATATGCTCAGCAGAGGCCAGGGATGGAAGCCATATAATTGCACCGGCCAGCACAGGATATTATGGCCTCCGCTCTTTGTATACTGCAGTCTCCAGCAGGAATTAGAATGGACAAATACTGTCTGCTTTCACCTAGTGTTTCTTGCTGCAAGGAACATTTACTGAGCAGATGGAAGCTCCTCATCTTCCAGTATAAGATAAGATAAGTATAAGTCATTAGACGCATCCAGCATATGCCCCAGGAGCTCTCCTAACGTATGCGCTGAACATATCCAAAAATCGTAATGTGAATGTAGCCTTATTTCAGTGGCATACAAAATGGACTAACATCTTCCTGTACGGTTACCCTGAACCAGGACCATTTTATAGGATAGTTATCAGAGAGGTATGGGAAATAATAAAAAGACGCATAAACATTCTTTATACAGAGAATTAAATATTGCCAGGGAATACCCAAACTCCCTAGGTATAACTTCTGACCACTCCCTATTAGTAATATGTACTTAGGAACTTGTTTGGATAGTGGAATTTCTCCTTATATCTTGACTTGTTTTCTTGGACTAAGCCTAAATAAGGTACTAAGGGTGAGGAGCGAGCCTCCATGTATATAAATGGGATTTAACCTCACTGCCAAATAGGTTGGCACATCTCTGGTAGTTCCTCCATGGGATTGTATAATAAAGCCTTCTTTGTATTATGAATCAACCATTGTTGGAGTTGCTCCGTGTACCCACAGCTCCATAGAGAGGTAGAAAAATACTATACAATAAATAATAGACTTTAAAGTAAAATCTACATCCACAATAAAGTTGCAAAAAAACTGTAAAAATACCCTTAAAAAAAAAAATCAGTGTGACTCTTGACTCTATACACTCATATGGAAGATTGTTTTATTACATTATTTCTACTATTAATAATAATATTTTTTCTGTTTGCCAGTGTTACCAAGAGAAGGCGCTCGTTATATTAAATAATGACATCACTTCAGAGAAAACATCAGAAAAAAACTCAGAAATTAAAAGGCAGATAAAGGACATCTTCAACCAGATCGACCAGAAGATTCCTAATATAACCTTTAGCCATAAAGACCAAACAACTAGCGCTAAAAAGAGCAGAGTGTTCATTAGAAATCCTCAAAACCGCTATTGTGTTGGGGACCAGATAACGGTACAAGTTGATGCCTATGACTATCTGGGGAAGAGGAAGACTTATGGAGGAGATTATCTGAGAGCCAGGATTTACAGCCCAGATAAGGGAGCAGGGTCCTCTGGGAGGATTGAAGATTTCAACAATGGATCTTATCATATTTATTTTACATTATTTTGGGAGGGGAACATTTCAGTGTCCGTCTATCTCATGCACCCAAGTGAAGCAGTCGCTGCTCTCTGGAGGTCGAGGAATACTGGGTACGGAAATGTTGGCTACTTAGGAAAATTCACAAGTGGAGATAAAGCCGTAGAGACAAAATGTGGCTTCCTTCTGGATAAAAAAGAAGAATTATGTGAATACGCCGACCATGAAGATGACGAATACTTTTATTGTGTTAAACCTCAGAATTTCAGCTGTCATTCCTTTACCGAATTTAAAAATTGGAAAACTCTTATTACACACCTGTCCAAATTGGAAAACAGTCTCATTGAAAGGTACGTGACGATTTAACTTAATCCTACTTCTCCTCAATAATGAACAGTGTCCCAAGTTGTCTGGATAGGGGTGAAAAAAGTGTGAGCCCTGAGCTCACCACAACCTCTGGCCCTTCCTACTTGTCAGCCCTGCATTAAATTGCAGGCGACAATTGGGCGGCGCTCCTTACACTGGTAAGTGCATAGCAACAGAAGTGAATACAAAACAGATTCAGACAACAAACACAGGCTGGTAACAAGCAAGGTCAAACAAATTGGGTAAGAACCAAGATAGCATTGAGGTACAAAATCATAAGTGAAGTCAATATCACAGCAAAGCACAGTAGAATGCACAGAATCACTAGAGCCAAAAGTCAAGTCTTTACCTCCCGACGGACCACCCACTGACATTAGACGTCAGAGGGGCGCAGGTCCAGAATCTGCAGCGACGTCACGTGAGCCACGGGAGCAGAGACACCCAGAGACTCTAGTGAGAAGGGAAATGCGGTTTATTACCACTTCTTCCTTCTCCTTCCCTCACAGCATTGCACTGAAATAGCGGTATGCACCCCCGGATCTACAGACTCGGCCGTCACGTGACTGCCGGGTCTAAAGTGGTTAACCAAAACTGCTGGGTCTAATAAGACCCAGTACAGCTCTGATCAGAACCCCCAGTTACAGGTGATGGTTTCCCCCTTGTGTACAAGTTAATACTTGTAAAAGAAAAAAAAAACTGTGAAATGTCCCCCAGGGTTTTTTTTTGTGGCCTCAAGGGGACATATAAAGTAAAAACACACACACATAAATATGAATAAATATTCATAAAAAATAAATTTGCATTTCCCAATAAAAAATAAAATCCCATTTTACACTACAATAAAACACTGCCATAGTCACCCCGTTTGCCCGAGACTATACATATTGGGCCAGATGTATCACTCATTTTTTCTGTTGTTTGTGCGCCCTTTCATACTGGTACACCGTTTTTGCGCCATTTTTTGTGACTTAATGGCAAATTAGCTGCGCATCAAAAATAACCAGGTTTCCCTCATCTATCCTACCAATCCAGATGTTTTGCTGCGTCTAATGATATTTATCGTATGCGACTTATCATTCAGGCGCAAAAATGGGCGCCAAAACACTCCAACCTGAAGGTGGCGTTAACTGAGAACACTGAGCAGAGCAGTTCATCCCCAGCAGCAGAGCTCAGCAGACACTAGTACAGATAATACAGACACTGCAGACACTAGTACAGATAATACAGACACTACATACACCAATACAGATTATACAGACACTGCAGACACCAGTAAAGATAATACAGACACTGCAGACACTAGTACAGATAATACAGACACTGCAGACACTAGTACAGATAATACAGACACTGCAGCCTTTATTTACAGGTCATGACCTTCTATTTACTAAACAATCTGCAAAAGCCTCAGCTCAGAGCAGGAGAGAAGAGAAGTTTGTAGAATTTTGCAGATACTACACAGAAATTTCCCCGTGTAGCAGGATGATCACACTGGTGTCTGAGGAGCATATTGGGCAGAATTACAGGGGTGCAGCAGGAGACCAGCACTGGGGGATCCCCTCCAGGAGAAGCCCCTGCTGAGGAGGTCACTGGGTGCAGGGTGTCACACACCTGGGTGCTGCTGTGAGTGTTATCTTCATGCTGGGATGTGGGAGAAGCAGAGAGGAGCTTGTAGCAGGATCACATGTAAGTGCCTGAATCTAACATTGCACCTAAACTGCGCCTAAACTGCTCCTAAACTGTGTTAAAGTAAAGTGATTAATAAGAGGCAGGAAATTATCTTATCACAGATGGTTGTAGCTTGTGATAATTCTGGCAAAACAGTGCGTCAGAATTTAGGCGCAGCTACTACACTTAGGCGCACAAAAGTGTTACATCTGGCCCATTATATATCAAAACGACCAAAACAAAATAGGGAATTCATTGTTGCTACTTCATCCAGTGACATTGGAAATGTATGTTCCTCGAATACATGTGAACTAAGATGTGTATGGGAGCGTCTGTAGAAGGATTATTCACCACATGATGGCTTATACAGCCATTAACCTACGTCTTTGTAAATAGCTTAACCACCTCGCAGGGTGACAAAGAGTGGTGACAAGATGGTGTTGCTCATCTGCTATTTAAGTGTCGCAGTTGGGTTTGATCGTGGATACATTTGTGTTCTATAACCATGGCGACACATTGGCTTGCCTAGAAATAATAAAACATTGGATGTCTTTAAAAATACTGTTGGCAAAGTTTTCATGAAAAATCAATTAACAAAATGCAACAGAACTAGAAAACAATGGGGCAGATTTACTTACCCTGTCCAATCTCCATCCAGTGGCGCGTTCTCTGCGGCGGATTCGGGTCCGGCCGGGATTCACTAAGGTAGTTCCTCCGCCGTCCACCAGGTGGCGCTGCTGCACTGAAGTTCCCAGAGGCCCGCTGGAAAGCCCTGAAATTCACCGGCCTATTCCTAGTGAAGGTAAGTGCAATTTTCGCAACACATTTTTTTTTTTAAATGCGGCGGTTTTTCCGAATCCGTCAGGTTTTCGTTCGGCCACGCCCCCCGAACATGCCGGCGCCGATGCACCAAAATCCGATCGCGTGCGCCAAAATCCTGGGGCAATACAGGGAAAATCGGCGCAAATCGGAAATATTCAGGTAACACGTCGGGAAAACGCGAATCGGGCCCTTAGTAAATGACCCCCAATGGATTTTTTTCAGGTAATTTTTATCTAGCAAAAGTAATTGTTCTAAAAAATATTTCTTTTAATAATTTGTCAAATATTTGTTACTGTATTAAATTAAACATAACTCTAATTAATTTCAGCTCAAACGTCAGAGTGGATATTCCAGTCCGTTTTCAGGCGATTGATGTAGTTCGTTGTAGCAGTAAGTATATTGATCCTCTGCAAACCTGTCAAAATAATAATAATCAAAAATTCTGCACACAGATTACATAACGCTACACAGAGTTTTTGCCAAAATGGTCCCTGTCCCCAATGGGGCTCACAATCTAATCAGTCTACCAGTATGTTTTGGAGTGTGGGAGGAAACTGGAGGACCCGGAGAATGAGCTTTTATGATATCACACACACACATGTGATAAAATTGGATTGGTGACTTTAGGCCACCCAAGGTTTAACAGAATGAAAGGGCTCCATAAAGTACATAAATGTTAAGTACTTCTTCTTTACCGTTACGTCCACTACATTAACAGCTGCCGATGACTTTTTCACTGTTAATTACATTAACAAATTTAAAAGATTGTATTTTCTTCTGCTTCAAACACTAACCCTGTTTGGCAAGTTCCCTGATTCATAGAGGTGTTAAGAAGTTGTTGGTTGACTAACCCAATCATGTATTGTTGTGTATGTACTTAGCAAACATGGCGGGTGTCCCTAGAGGAGGATACTAACTCAGGGATTCCCATCAAGCCGCAAGGCAAGACAAGGGGATTCACTTAAAGGGAATCTGTCAGGACCATTTGGGACACAGGTCCTTATGGGATGGTGATTTGGTGTTCCAAATTGACCTGTAGGAATTTTTATGTGGGCATATGAGCATGAAATAAACGTTTATACCTACCTCCTTCCTCGTTCCCCTCCCCTTGCTTCATCCAGCAAGTGAAGCCGATGTAGTACAACTCAACTTTACGGCACCAGCGGCGTAGGCACGGCGCATGTGCAGAGAAGCTGGGACATTACCTTGGCTTCACTTGCCACGTTGCAAGAGGGGGCACAGGTGTGAGATTTGCAGATGTGAGTCTGATATGCCTTAGGTGAATAAAAAAAATATGTTTATACAGGTCAATTTGAGAAACCCTTGACCCCAGGTCCGTACTAACCTGTAGTTGGTTTAGGGTCATTTAAAGCATGTAGTCATCACTGAACAAGGCAGTAGAGCTTTAGTTCCCAACATAGACTAACAGTGGAAATAACTATATAACTAAGGGGGGGGGGGGTAGTGAAGCAACAAGCTACAAAAATACATTAGGAAAAATAAAATAAAATAAAGGGTGCTTCTAGAAACATACATAAACCAATAAAAAGAAACAATACGAAGCCTTGAACCAAATTAAGAAAATACAAAAATAATCTTTATAAATACAAAGACATCAACAATGTATCTACATATACATCACAACATCTACAGGCACGGGATTAGTCAAAGAAAAAAAGCAGGCCTAGATGTAATATGGCCAGGCATGGGGAACCAACAAGGCCACAGAATACACCACACGGTATGAATAAGAATTATATAGAAAAGAAATGTGAGAAATATTAATAATTAGTATAGCTGGCAAATACATTATTACATACCCCAATAAACATGGAATATAATCCCCAAAAGTTGCATCTAAATGTATATACAGTGTATTTAACTTATCCTCACATGAACTAAGTAGACTTAGACCTCACCAGATGATTTATATACAGCCCCATGTAGCCTAGAAGAGATTGAAAACATAAAACCATGTCTTCAATTATGGCATCAGTAATATAGGAATATACTTATCAGATCTCAAAAGCTTAAAAAAATGTTGTAAAGTATAAAAATGTTTGCACAAAGATGAAATAAGCAATTCTCTAATTTACTCTTATTAGCTATCAGCAGCCAATTGCCTGCTAGCAGGGGTTTTACCTTGTCCCCCTTGCTGCTCTGTCACACTTTGTTTATTTTGGTTGCCATGGGAATCTGTACCTGTACTATGGAGAGGAGAGGATGGTGGGTGGATCTTGTGGGGAGGGGCTAGCTGGGGCTTTATACTGCCCCAGGAATAGTATGTAGCAGTACTGGTTGTGTTTTAAGGTTTGCATGCAACAGAATTGTGTACGTTTGAAAGTTTGAATGCACATATAAAGGCAGAGGCCAGGCTCCCCGTCAATTGTAATAAATGGCTATTAGATCCTGTACACATAGCGTGTTCTATATACAGTGCAACCTCCTTGCACAGGAGGCAGGTGGTCTGTAGATAGGGGGGCAGCTTCCATAGAGTATGTAAAAAAAAAAATCAGAGATTCCAGAGAAGTCCAACCAAGGAAGGGTAGGGATTGGATGAGGAAGGGATTTAGGGGAAACAATCCTATATAGCATAACAATCAATGTTATTTAGGTGTAAAAAGGCATCTAGACCCTTCTTGAAGCTCTCTGCTGTCCCTGCTGTGACCAGCGCCTGAGGCAGGCTATTCCACAGATTGACAGTTCTCATAGTAAAAAAGCCCTGTTGCCTCCGGTGATTAAACCTTGGTTTCTCCAAACAGAGACAGTGCCCCCTCGTCTTTTGATTTGATTTAATCTGAAACAACTTTCCATCATATTTTTTGTATGGACCATTCATATATTTATATAAATTAATCATATCCCCTCGTAGTCGTCTCTTTTCCAGACTAAATAAATCTAGTTGTTTTAATCTTTCCTCATAACTAAGACCCTCCATACCCCCTATCATTTTTGTGGCTCTACGTTGAACCCTCTCCAGCTCCAGGGCATCCTTTTTATGGACCGGTGCCCAGAACTGGACAGCATATTCCAGGTGAGGCCGAACCAATGCCTTGTATAGTGGTAATATTACATCCCTATCACGAGAGTCCATTCCAATTTTCATACATGACATGATCCTACTAGCTTTAGAGGCAGCTGATTGACATTGCATGCTGTTATTCAATTTATGATCTACTAGTACCCCCAGGACCTTCTCAACAAGGGACTCTCCCAGATTTACTCCCCCAAGGACATATTTTGCCTTTGGATTATTGGCCCCGAGAATTCAGAGCTGCCGCGATTCACTAAGATCGTGCGTCCAATTTCCTGCATGTGTCGCTTCCCCACTCAGGTCTGCCGGAGTTCACCATCTTCTTCCCGGTGTATGTGAGTGCACCCACCAACCATAACATGAAATACTGGTAAAACCTCATTGTACCAGCAAACTTGTGATTGTTGAGCGAGGGGCTTTGGACATATGTGACTGTGCCCTAGCATATGGCACAATTGCATGACATCAAATTAAATGTCCCAAAAATCTGATGGTGGGAGTCCAGAATCTACGATCCATACTGTCAGTGACTACGGACAATTTTATATTCCAGGTAGAGGAGGATCTACAACTTATTTATGTCTATCTTATTGTCAACTTTTGTTCAGAAATCAGAGAGCCATGACATTTTCATTTTTTATGTCTACATAGATGTTTCAGGGCTTGTTTCTTATAGGATACATTTTATTTTCCAGGGGCAACATTGTGTAATGCCTAAAACATATTGGCTAAAGTTTATTAACTTTAATGGGTTTGATAAAATAAAAACCATCAATCTTAACATTTTTTATACATAATTTTTTCAGCTATCATCATTTGCCACAACTACATTTTTTGTTATTTTATGGGCCAGTATGATTAACGGCATACCAAACAATAGTTTTTTGCAAACTACTTTTGTAAAAAAAAATTTTTTAATTTTGTGTGACCATATTTTGAGAGCCATAACATTTCCAGTGATGGAGCTTTTTGAGGGCTTGTTTTTATGGAGGACAATCTATACTTTTTATTGATATTGATTCTGGGGTACATATTATTTCAAACGTTTTTTATTCTCTTTGTTTGTTTTAACATTTTATTCCCATATGTGGCTCAGTCTATGAGATTTCCTGCTTCCTGGAATAAACCTCAGCATTGATTTAGTCCTGTTTATTCTGGCTCAGTGTTTGGGCAGGATGTTCAAGCCAACAGAAACTGAGAGTGGGAGAAACTGTGAGAAACTTTGATTTGGATTGGATGCAGAACACTCACTATTGTTTAAGGGGCCTTACTCTCCTGCCACAAGTTATACTGGAGAATAGGGAAAAATTATTCCCTGTCTTGTTATCAGTGGGGAGACCCCCTTAACACAAAGATTGACAGTCATGGAGGATTTATCATAGTATCTGGTTACTCTGTTCCCCAAGTCTACTTTTTCTCAAATGTGCAACTGATTTGTAAAACAGACACATGGGGTCAGATTTATCAAGCAGTCTGAAAGTCAGAATATTTCCAATTGCCCATGGCAACCAATCACAGCTCCCCTTTAAAATATTCATGAGCACTGGTGAAATGAAAGCTGAGCTGTGATTGGTTGCCATGAGCAACTGGAAATATTCTGACTTTCAGACTGCTTGATAAATCTGCCCCATGATGTGTAAAAAATGTGTCTTCCTTGTTTTTTCCTGTGTCTTTTTTCTGCTAAATTATTAACAGTTTTACAAAGAGGCAGATTTTGTCCCTACAAAGTCACTATTCAAAATACTGTGTGACAATTTAAAATTATAATTACTTTACGGGAGACGATGTCTCTGTTAACTATTTGATTGACCTTTTTTCTGTATCCGCAGTTTTGTGTATTGCCATTAAAATCTAAAAACGTTAAAACTTTTTTTGGGAAGTATTCAAATAAGCATCACTTAGTTCCCCAATTTGACAGGTTGGTTTGGTACACAGCCCGAACTTTTCAATTGGTTACACAATTTTATTTGTGGAAAAGTCAATGGATTTTATTTATTATATTGAAAACTCTAGCTTGCTCAAAATCAAGTTACGGTTTATTTTTTTTATGTATTTGCATGTCGTACCCACATTGGGGCTCATTTACTAAGGGTCCTGCGGCTGCACTTTGGTTGGATATTCCGAAGATTTCCAATCGTGCTGGGGATTGTGTCGCACGCGATCGGATTTTGGCTCATCGGGGCTGGCTTGCACATGACACAAATCGGGGGTGGGCCGGACGGATTCGGACTACGCACGAGGTTTAACATTTCAAATTATGTTGCAAGACATGCACTTACAAGCACCGGAAGAAGAAGGTGAACTCCGGCAGACCTCGGCGGGGAAGTGACGGATGCAGGAACTCGGGCGTACGAGCTCTGTGAATGGCGCTGGACTTCATCTTCGTTGGACCGTCCAGATCGGGGATCGCGACAGGACTAGGTAAGTAAATTTGCCCCATTGTGTTCAATTTTTAAATAATTTCAGATCCTGCTTTTGCGACTTTTCAGGCTGCGACTTTTGTAAATGGAATGTACACTCACCGGCCACTTTATTAGGTACACCTGTCCAACTGCTCGTTAATACTTAATTTCTAATCAGCCAATCACATGGCGGCATTTAGGCATGTAGACATGGTCAAGACAATCTCCTGCAGTTCAAACCGAGCATCAGTATGGGGAAGAAAGGTGATTTGAGGCCTTTGACTGGCATGGTTGTTGTTTTGTTTTGGGGGGGGGTTTTTGGAGGGGGTGGGGGGGGGGTTTTTTGTTTTTTTTTTTTTGGGTTTTTTTTTTTTTTTTTTTTTTTTGGTTTTTTTTTTTTTTTTTTTTTTGGGTGGCCAAGAGGTCTGTGTCTGAGTATTTCAGAAACTGCTGATCTACTGGGATTTTCACACACAACCATCTCTAGGGTTTACAGAGAATGGTCCGAAAAAGAAAAAACATCCAGTGAGCGGCAGTTCTGTGGGCGGAAATGCCTTGTTGATGCCAGAGGTCAGAGGAGAATGGGCAGACTGGTTCGAGCTGATAGAAAGGCAACAGTGACTCAAATCGACACCCGTTACAACCAAGGTAGGCAGAAGAGCATCTCTGAACGCACTTACGTCCGAACTTTGGAGGGGGGCCGCCAGATGTGCTACAAGCATAGCAAAGACCACACCGGGTGCGCACTCGCTTTCAGCTAAGAACAGGAAACTGAGGCTACAATTTGCACAAGTTCATCGAAATTGGACAGTAGAAGATTGGAAAAACGTTGCCTGTTCTGATGAGTCTCGATTTCTGCTGCGACATTCGGATGGTAGGGTCAGAATTTGGCGTCAACAACATGAAAGCATGGATGCTTCCTGCCTTGTATCAACGGTTCAGGCTGGTGGTGGTGTCATGGTGTGGGGAATATTTTCTTGGCTCTCTTTGGGCCCCTTAGTACCAAATGAGCATCGTTGCAACGCCACAGCCTACGTGAGTATTGTTGCTGACCATGTCCATCCCTTTATGACCACCACAATGTGCCCAACATCTGATGGCTATTTTCAGCAGGATAATGCTCTATGTCATAAAGCTGGAATCATCTCAGACTGGTTTCTTGAACATGACAATGAGTTCACTGTACTCAAATGGCCTCTACAGTCACCAGATCTTAATCCAATAGAGCATCTTTGGGATGTGGTGGAAAGGGAGATTCGCATCATGGATGTGCAGCCGACAAATCTGCGGCAACTGTGTGATGCCATCATGTCAATATGGACCAAAATCTCTGAGGAATGCTTCCAGCACCTTGTTGAATCTATGCCATGAAAAATTGAGGCAGTTCTGAAGGCAAAAGGGGGTCCAACCTGTTACTAGCATGGTGTACCTAATAAAGTGGCCGGTGAGTGTATATCTTTGTGCTAAGAAGCAGATGCAAGTGGATCTATAAAGGTTCAGGTTCAGAGAAGAAAAAAACCTGCAGAACCGGAATGGGCTTGGAATACCCGAGTGGATACGTCATGATTGACACCTGGTATCCCAAAGGGTGCACAATGAGGATCTGCCACAGTATGGAAGAGCTGAACACATGTATGAAAGGGAAGTTCTTCTACATGTTTGGAGTCTCCACAATGCACCAGTGTAATGTGATGGTAGATGTCCTTTACTGTGTATTACCACCGTTGGGCAAAGAAATATATAGCTGTGGATGCTGAAAGGAACATATATGTTCTTTGGAGGACAAAGAAGGCCATTTATCTCGCCCCCGAGAAGAGCGCACAATTCCACAAGGGATTTATCTTATTGGAGGCGACTCACATACAGTGATTGCACTAATCATTGGAACACATTTCAGATGTTACCCTGTCCGTCACTATATCTGAAGACTTCTCAACATCCATCGGGCTATATAACGTCTTTTCCTCGGGAGCCCAAAAACTAAAGTCATCATTAAGACTGAGAATACTGTTGAGATGGACACAGAAATTGAAACAGAGACTGATTTCCATGCGTACGTCCACTTTGCCATATTGGAGGTCATCTTCCAAGGTCTCAATGTTGGCTTTGTCAATGATCGTGAGAACAGAAGTCAGCATGTTTCCTAATGGAGTGCTGGTTATAAAACCCCTTTTGTTCCGTCTACTGTCCTTTTTGTGGTTATCCCACAAAAAAAAATTTACTTGTGATCCACAGATGATAATGTTTTCACAGTCAAAACAGTCCAGAGTACCCATTTAAGGGGAATGTGAGTGAGCAGTAGTCAACCATACGTCCTGGCACTCGGGACCACCATCAGGTCATGACTGCTTGGACTGGAGTCATGGGATCAGACAGCTCTGCGATGAATAAAGGACCTGATCCCCTCCTGATGTGGTCCCTGCCACCGAGACTTTCTCGCTACATACTGTATTTGTATTTTAACAACATCAACCTTGTGTCCTGTAGTGTGTATATAAAGGTTTATGTGTATTATTATGCATCTCTCTATACATGCATGTTTGTGTAGAGGATATATTCAAGATTTGTGCACAGATTTTCTTGCTAAAATCTCTGTCCTATTGAAATGATTGGAATCTCGGAGTATTCCACTGGAAATACAGGATATTCGGAAATCGGCGCCGGCATGCACGCAATGGAAATCAGGGGCGTGACCATAAAAAAACCAGACGGATTCGGAAAAGACGCCGTATTTAAAAAAAAAGTGTCGCTTGACACGCGCTTACCTGCACCCAGCGGAGGACGGTGAACTCCGGTGCAATCCGACGACCTTCAACGCAGCAGCGACCCCTAGTGGACATCGGGGGAACTGCCTTAGTGAATCCCGGCCGGACCTGAATCCTCCGCAGAGAACGCGAATGGACCAGGTAAGTAAATCTGCCCCAATGTACCTACTATAATATGTACTGTCTATAAATACATGTACGGTAAATAACATAGGAAAAAAATTAAGTACATTATATAGCTAATGACAAAGTGAGCGGATTTAACCCTTTAATGACAGGGCCTCAAAAGGCTTTTATGACAAAACATATTTATCAAATTTGCGGAGGTAGTGGTTTAGGGCCACAACTTTTGTTTTGTTGAGCGTGATGCAGTGAGAAATGGAGAAGACAGAATGTGTAATAATCCACATCTGTCTCCTCTCTAGGGTCTCTGACAGCCAAAGAACCATCCTGCTCCTGTGATCTGTGCAGGAGCTGGAGAAACTGCAGCATTGTCTTTCGACATTGGGAGCAGCATCACCCATTGTTTAAAGGACATCTACCACCAGGATAAAAGACTGCACGCAAATTAGCCTGAGGGGCTCCATCCCATACGAACTTCTCAACAGCAGGGACATCCGAAAACACCGACAGAGGAAGAGGAGGGTGTGGATGCAGTCCACAATACTTTACTTTACTCTTTCCACCTGCCCATTAGACTGTGGGTGAATAAAAGTCCAATTGTAGTTGAAGTCCATGGAGTTGGAAGATGTGATGGAAGAACTGGCTGGCAAGGTGTGGAGCAGATGGCAGACTTGGCAGAAGAACAAAGTGGGACATTTTGGAAAAACGGTCAGTTACCACCCAGATGACGCTGCACCCCAGGGTTCCCAGCCACACATGAGCAATGTCCCCAAGTCAGACTTGGACCCACGCCAACTTGTAAGCTAGTGACCAGGTTTACAGATGAAATAGTGGAGGAGCCACTGCCCGGTCTACTATATTTATTTGCGAGGCTCTGGTATATTCAGCTCGAGCCAGCACTGAGAATTTACATAATGCTGTTTGCATTTCCCCTGATGAGTGCAGAGACCCATGCACGAAATGTGTAGGGAAAAGAAAAGCTTTTATATCCTTCAGTCACGAATAGGGATAGAGATGGGACTGCCCAGGTTAGGGCTGGGAGCAATACAACCGGGGATCAGGGGGAAAAAAACGCATGGTGGGGCTAATTAGGAGGATTCCTCCCCTGGACCCTGTGCCACCTGAAATCCCCGTTTGAAGACTGGTGAGAGCAAACTTGTTTTTCTATGTTGTACCTATCTGTTATTACTAGAGATGAGCGAGCACTAAAATACTCGGGTACTCGTTATTCGAGACGAACTTTTCCCGATGCTCGAGTGCTCGTTTCGAGTAACGAGCCCCATTGAAGTCAATGGGAGACTCGAGCATTTTTCAAGGGGACCAAGGCTCTGGCACAGGGAAGCTGGCCAAACACCTGGGAACCTCAGAAAAGGATGGAAACACCACGGAAATGGACAGGAAAACGCAGGGGCAGCATGCATGGATGCCTCTGAGGCTGCTTAATCGCACCATATGCCAAAATTATGGGCACAGCATGGCCATGACAGAGTGACAAGAATGAAGCTAGATGCATCTAAAACATCCCAATAATTGACCCTGACACTATAGGGGACGGCATGCAGAGGCAGCGGCAGCAGCGGCAGGCTAGAGAGTAGCATGGCGCATACCATAATGGATCAGGCTTCAAACCAAGGGTGGCAGAGAGGAACCAAAGGAGGTGGCAAGAAGCGCTCAAATAATATCGGTACATGATAAAAGTTTGCCAGTATATTTTGTGGATTACACAGCGGGGTGGCGACAAAGTTAACATGGAAGCCATGAAAAAACCCAAATTCTGCCTGACACAGCTCGTTGATAAGGGGCCATGTATGGAGGCAGTGAACTAGTAGTAGATTAAAGGTGCTGCAGTTCAAAACATGTGTTGGATCTTGGCATGGAGCTGGCCCTCGCTGCCAGGCGAGCTTTCGCCAATCCAAGCCCCTGTCACTAGGCTACTCCCCAAACAGCACTTCTAAGAACCTTTTGTATAAGTCAAGTGTTAGAGCGTCTTATAAGGTGGGATATGGCGGGTGAGGGGATGTAAACATCTGCGCAGAAGCGCTGAAAATAAATCCGTAAACGAAAAAGTTTTCCAGTATAATTTGTGGCTTCACAGCACTACGGTGGCGACAAAGTTAACAAGTTTGATGTGGAATGCCCTGTAATAGCTCTTGGGCGGTGTGACTTTTATCACCTAGGCTCAGCAGTTTGAGCAATGCTGGTGTGCTTAGCGACGGCACTGCTGCTGTGCCTAGAGCTACAGACTGATGGGGCGCCATGCCCAGGATGGTCGTCGGAGGAGGAGGTGGAGGAGGGGTGGGGGGATGTGTTAGGGGGAGGCATAGTAGGCCTGAAACACTGACGAGGTAGGCCCCGCAATACTGCTCGGCTGTCGGCATAGTTGTTCTGACCAGCGACGCAGGTGTGGTCAGTCTCTGGTCTTAGGTCTTTCCTTGAAGTAAGGTTTATTAACTTTTAAGTGTGTATGTTCAGCACCGGAGTCACTGTTTACATGTGGCTTGTTGCCATGTGTAGCCAGCCCCAGTGTGTGTTCAAGTGTTTGTGGTTCAGGCGGTTCCTGGTCTAGATGAATGTGGAGTATTGGTGCAGTGACGATAAGGCATTGTGGTCTATGGTTTGTCTGAAAGGCGCTGGTGCAGGGCTTGTGGATGAACGGCAAACAATCGGGAAAAGTAGTGGCGGGCTGAGGCAGAGGGAGGAGAGAGGAAAATAATACAGAAGGAAACCTGGAATGTCCGAGGAGAGAACGGCGTGACCCCAGCACATGATGGCTGCGCAGGCCCGCGTCGCTACTAGCCATAGAAATAGGGCAGACATCTCAGGACTTAGAAAATACTGGAGTGTATGCCACATTAAGCGGCTTGGGCGTGCGGGTGGGTTGCACTATAATTTGCGTTTCGCTCCAGCGTCTGGGATAATGGGAGCTGAACGCTGGTGGATGCTGTGGAGGATCGTGAGGCGACGATGGACCAAAACGAAAACGAATAAAAGAGCAAAAGGGGAAAGAGTAAAAAGAGAGAAAAGAGAGGGAGAAATAACGAAGGAGGGATGGGGGGAAAAAGCCAGAGGAGAGGGGGCGGGGCAGGGGGGGGTCTTTACCCCACCCATGAGTTTGGATAAAAGGTATATAAGTGGAGAGAGTCCAAGATAACCAACACGCTCTCCTATAAAACGGGGACCGGCGCACAGCGGCGGAGCTAGAGCGGCTCCAGCTGAGAACGGGGCTCCAGGGCATTAAGAAAAAAATCATAGTCCGGGGGGTGAGCGGGAGAAGTGCGGGGGAAACTCACGTGGGCGAGGAAAGAGCCATGGAGCCGGTGATTTGTGATAACGGAAGGGACAGGCCAGAGATGGGGGAAGGAGCGGAGTATAACTAGCGAGCATCACTGACCGCGGGACGGGGAGTCACGAAAAAACGGGGCGATAAGGTAGCTAGGAATGGGGTGTTTTTAATTATAATTTCCACATTAAGCTTTTATTTATTTATTAATTTTTTTTATGCGAATTAGTCTTATGTTGACAGTTTTTTTTTTTTTTTTTAAGTATGTATCATTATGGCGGGTCCTGGGAGGGAGGCTGACTATCAGTGACACAGGGGAAGGAGCCAGTGGTGTGGCCCGGCGGGATGGTGTGCACGCGGCTTGTTGCCCATCGGGGGTGTTAAGCATCATATGCCGGGCGAATCCTGGTTGCGTAGTTAAGCTATTAGTGGTGGAAACCCATGTGAATCCTGGATTTGGCCAAATGTGGCCTACACCACAGTCCGTCGAGTCATACGGTGTTTCCTTATGAACCGAGCCAGACGCCTCCAAGCAATTGTCGAATAATCTAGCCATCACCCCACAGGAGTCCACACATCGCAGGCCACGACACGGGGAGAGGAGCTTATCTAGACCCCAAAAAAACTTGCACCAACATTATGGCCCCGTGAACAGCGGGCAACCTGCACCGAACTAGAATACTGGCCGCTCCCCGGCCACCAATCCTACCGTACACTCACAAGGCGATAATGGCCACACCACACTAGCCCTTCTCTTCACACTAACCGATTCCCCGTGTTTTCTGTTCCATCGGTTTCCCATATCGAAGAGCGAGTACCTCACGTCTCAGAGCAAGCTACTGTGTCACACCCCTCATCCCCACTGGAATCTCCAATCCCAGCCTGGGTCTGTACAACCCTCATAATCCAATATCGACTCCCTGATCCCTAAGTCTGCTCCCCCCGATCAGCGCGACTTACCTGCACTGACAACAAAAGTCGCCCAAAGCCACTGAATCTGAACCGTGTCTCATCTGTCAGGACAACTCTTTATTCACACCAACACACTTCTTCCATGCTAGCCCTAATGAGCCAAACGTAACACAGCATCAGACACCAATAAGCAGACTGCCGCCTGGTGGAAAACCGGGCATCGGAACAATTGCATCCAGTCAGCAAGAACGGACAAGTGTCGGTTGTGACTGTGGGGGAGTTTAGAAAACAGTTCCTCAGAGTGTCATTGCCGCGTTATAATGGCACATTTGCTGGGAGGGGGCGGAACTGGGCGGCATAGGGCGCGGAGGAGGATGAGGTGCAGGAGCGGCAGGAGTGTGTGATTTCGGGGACATGGGTGGATGCAAGTGGAAGAACTGGACTGGTGAGACCAAATTGCATCGAGAGCATTGTCGGCAATCCACGGGACATCACGCTGTTCAGCACTGGTTCTGGCCTAAACAGTGCTCTACCACGAAGTCCCAGGGTAAATTCAGACATGAACCATTAGGAGTGTAGCTCTGGGCGTTCCCCTGCTTCCCTCATCAGAGGTGGTGATCTCACCCCGCCAGGACCAACGGCCTCTGACACCCTGCAGTAGTTGGACGCCCACGTACCCGCCTCGTGCCTCTACCCCTAGCCCCTCAGGGTAAACAATTTGAAGAAGGGAGAGTTATGACTTTATGTATTATTTTTGACTTAGTAGGTGGATAAGTGGTGTTTTTTTTGTTCTTTTTGGGTGATTTTTGTAGTTCTATATAATTAACGGAACACCGAAACGACGATTGCTATCCCATTGCTATGGCTATTTATTCATAGCCAAGTATGTGATGGACACGCACATGCTATGAGCCTTAGGTTAGAGATGGAGCACTGAGTTATGAAGAAAATAAAGTGCGTTGAGAATGTAATTACAATGTGCCAATGGCAGATCTGCGCCCATTTCCTTTTTATAGTATTCAAAGTTTTAATATGCAGGTGATTACATGTATTTTTTAAGGCAGCCTAACCATAGACTCTGGTGTCCGTGTCACTCATACCCCTGGAGACTCCGCATATATAAATGTAAGAAGAAAAAAATATACTTGCAAATGTGTCGTTTTCATATTGTAACAAAAATGTGAGGCTAATACGCACGTATCAGTACCTACATTTAAACGATATCAAGGTTAGGCTCTACCATGGTGTGTAGCTTTTATTTTCAACTTTTGCTGTCTCAAACTCCTCTTGCAAATCCCACCAACCCCCCCACCAACACCCCCCCCCGCGGCCCCAACCGTCCACCACCCACTTTCTCTCACACCCTTACCGCCAGGTCTTTGAGAATGCAGCCCACCTCCTTACCCTCGCCTCGCCGTGCAAACCCACGCACAAACTTTGCGCCCCACAATTTATCCCACGCGAAGTAGTCGCAAGTTCACTACCAATAATTGACTCAACAGTGCTAGTAGAGCACATGCAGCAACTACCAGCACACAGCAAGATCAACCAGGAAATTCAAAGTAATATAATATAACCTACGTAGGCGTAAGTAAGCCGTTTGGATTTACGGAAAGGCATTGTTCTAGCCAAGTATATAAAGACACATACATGCCAGATGAGATGAAGCTGAGTTATGAAAAAAATAAACGTCAAAATAAAAAAAGGAAATGGCAGACTTGTGCCTAATTGAATCCAACACCGCGCGCCCTAATAAATTTCCCACTTCGGTCTTTGCAGGACTGGATATGTGCGTCCACTAAGCGCAAAACACAAAGTGGTCGCAAGTTCACTCAAAATTGCTCACAATTTGCTAGTAGTACGACTGCAGTGCAGACCAAATACACCGCCACCACCAGCCCAGAATCACACAGAAATCCAAATACTATATAACGCTACTTGTAGGCGATAAGTAAGCCGTTTGGATTCTCCTATGGTATTTTTAGCCAAGTATTTAAAGCACACACTATGCCAGATGAGATGACAGTTGAGTTATGAAAAAAATAAACGTAAGAAATAAAAAGAGAAGCCAGAGACGCAGACGGTGCCATAATTGAAACTCCAACCCCCCGGGCCGATTAATAAACTTTTCCCACTTCCGGTCTTTGCGATGGATATGTGCGTCATAAGCGCAAACACACAGTAGGGTCGCAAGTCTCACTCCAAATTGCTCACAATTTGGCTAGGAGAATGCCACTCTAGACAGACTACAAAGCACCAGGACAGATCAAACCAAGGAAATTCACAATATAATAAACGCTACTGTGGAAACGTAAGACGTAATACATAGCCCGTTGTTTGGAATAGCTCAAATATGGCGAATTGTTCTAGTCACAGGTATTAAAGCACACTACTATGCAAGATGAGATGACACTGAGTTATTAAAAAAATAAACGTAAAATAAAAAGAAACTGGCAGACTGTGCCTAATTGAAATCAAACCCCTAATAAATTTTCCCACTTTGGTGTTTGAGGTGGATATGTGTGTCACTAAGAGCTAAACACAACGGTAGCAAGTCCCCATGCAAATTCCTCACAATATGGTACTAGCTGCACTACTAGTGCCAGCAAGCCCAGCCACAAGCAAATAAAAAAAAAAAGTATAACGTTATTGTAGCCCTAAGAAGGGCTGTTGGGTTGTTGTAGAATCACTCCTGCCTAACAGTAAGCTAATAGAACACCCTAACGCTTTCCCTGACCAGCACCAGCTCTCTCCCTAGCGGCATCCAGACAGAGAATGATCCGAGCAGCGCGGGCAGCGGCTAGTCTATCCCAGGGTCACCTGATCTGGCCAGCCAACCACTGCTATCGACGTGTAAGGGTACCACGTCATGCTGGGTGGAGTGCAGAGTCTCCTGGCTTGTGATTGGCTCTGTTTCTGGCCGCCAAAAAGCAAAACGGCGGGAGCTGCCATTTTCTCGAGCGGGCGAAATACTCGTCCGAGCAACGAGCAGTTACGAGTACGCTAATGCTCGATCGAGCATCAAGCTCGGACGAGTATGTTCGCTCATCTCTAGTTATTACTCTCAATCCCGATATGAGACTGTAAGGATAAACACTAAACTATTTATGCATCTTCCTCTGTATGACGTGTGCATCACTAGGTTTTTTCTATGACAATTTTAGGGACAATCATGAATTTGGTTTTATTGACCAATTAAAGTTTTATTTTTTGGCATTTGCTAATTGATACTGTGGATGCCATGGTCAGTGACTAGTTTTTTGGCGAGATTGTGAGGCTTTTTTGACTAGCATTGTGCGATTTTGTTTATTTCCTCAGGGTCGTGGATCGCACTTTCGTCAGACTGTTCGTGGTTTTCGGGATTTGCGCCACTGCGACAGGTATTTAGCAGGGGAGTGTGCTGGCTTTTATGGGACAGAAATCAGTAGTCGTGCCGTCGGACAATCGGACGGATTCGGACTGAGCACAGGATTCAACTTTCAATTTGCTTGCAAGACAATGCACTTACATGCGACACATGCAGGATATCGGGCGCACGTTCTTAGTGAATTGCGGCAGAGTGCATGATTATCCGAACAATGTACTTTGGATGAACTCCTCAGACGGGTAAGTAAATGTGCCCCATAGTGTTCAGTTTGATGGTACAGTTAACTCATGACCACCCAGAGAAAATCTTATAGCTGCAATTACCAAGTTTCCATCCAAGATGCCTCTAGGGCTCACCAGACAGCTAATGACATGGAGAGGGACAAGTTTGCAACATGTATTAACACTTGCATCGGAAGGGCTGTGCACTGCCTGAGGCAAAAGGCTCAACTCCCCTTCATGGATGGTGCACCCCTGACTGTATACTTTTGAGGGTCTGGAGGATACAACTATATACTGTGAGGGTCTGGGGGAGTGACTGTATGCTGTGAGAGGTTAGCCAAGTGAATGTATACTGGGAGCGTAAATGTGCGTATTGGTGCCAGGGGTGGAGTGGCATCTCCAGCAGGTATTATTATATATCAGGCACCGGGGTAGTGGACCCACTGGACCACCGCAGACAATGACGTAAGCCGCCACCTGTGAGCAGAGTCTAAGTGGCACTCTTTTCACTTTTCGCCAGAGCCCGCCACAAAGCGGGTTGGACTTGCTGAGGTGTGGTACCACCAGGTCGCTCCACAGGCGCGACTTTATCCGCGTCGGCAGCCAAGGCGAAGTACAAAGTTGTATAGCAGAATTGTGGTCGGGAACAGGCAAGAAGTCAGGACAGGAGGCACAGGATTGGAGTCGGGGATGTAGCGGAAGGTCAAGAACGGAATCAGGGTAACAACAGGAAATCTCAATATCAGCACAGGGCATAGGTAACAAGCTTTCTCAATGGCAACGAGGCACAAAGATCCGGCAGGGATGACAGTAAGAGGCAGGGCATTTATAGATCAGCGGATGGCCAGCGCCAATTAACATGTAACCTAATGAAGCAAATTTATCATCTAATCACACAATGGGGCTTATTGACTAACGGTCGAGCTGCTCACTTTCGCCGGACTGCGCACCTTTTTCGGAGATTACACAGCCTGCACAGGTATTTAAGAAGTGTCTGTGCTGGGATTTTGGCGCTGCTCTGGCTTCCATGCGACAGAAATCAGGGGGCGTGCCGTCGAACGATCCGACTGATTCAGACTGAGCGCGGATTTTATTTTCCAATTGTGTTGCAAGATCAAGCACTTACATGCACCACTAAAACGATGGTGAACTCTGCCGGACCTGTGCGTTCACGGCAGGATAACAAAAATTGTTGTCACTTACCTCCAGCGTTGTTCTGATCCTCCCGTGTGATCCAACAGTCACTTCTCCATACTCTGTCTTTTCCTTCCTGCAATCAAGAAGAATGGCACTGGTAGAAGGTACTGCAGCATCAGCAATACTAGTGCCAATGCCATATATTTATTACATGTTTTTTATTTATAGACAAATAAGTTAAAAAGTAAAAAAAAAACAATTTTCTCTTCCTACAATGGCACTGGTATTGCTGACGCTGCAGTACCTGCTACCAGTGCCATTGTAGGAAGATTTTTACTTTTTAACTTATTTGTCTATAAATGACAAACATGTAATAAATATAACTATTCTATCAAGTTAAAGAGAACCTGTCAGCAGAAATGTACCTAAAAAACAACGTTTGAAGTGTATGCCTTTTAACCTATGCATCGATTGCTTTATAATATCATCTCTTACTGTTATGTTTATATCATTATGACTGCTGTATTGTGGTTTTATTATATGGTTGTCCACACATTGTTATTTATTTCTATAGGATGAATACCTGACCTGTGCCATGATGTTAACTCATTCATCAGTGACTTTCAGTTTATATTTTGGCAAAATAAATACTTATAAAATTATTTAAAAATAAAAAAAAACCCTAAAGATACGCATGGTTTAAGTCCCTCCGGTCTGTAATATGGGTTTCTATCTTGAGGAGACTTCAAAATGTTGGTAAATAAAATTGGAGCAATTGGAGCAAATTAACAACTTTGGAGCCTGGAGCCCCTCAGACTCATTTGCATAATTTTAAAAGCATTTTTTTTGGGTTAAAACAAGGGCATAAGTGTTAGGATCGGGTTGTGGACCCATTGTACCACCTCGAGCATTAACGACACCTGGGAGCAGAGTCTAAGTGGCACCTGATTTTCATCAGATCCCGCCGCAGAGCTGGAAGGACTTGCTGCGGCGGGATACCACCAGATCGCTCCACTGGCGTGACTTGCAAGGCAATATACAGAGTCAGCAGACAAAATCAGAGTCACTATGAAGCGGAAAGTCAGGACACAGGATCGAGAGTCAGGAACATGGCAGAAGGTCACAACGGGTAATACACAGACAGTCAGGGAATGCTACCTCAATGGCATAAGGGCACAAAGATCCAGCAGTGGTCACAGGAAGAGGTAGCCATTTTACAGATTGTTAGGTGGCCAGCGCCAATTAGTGGTGCACTGGCCCTTTCAATTCCAGACGGCCAACGCATGCTCCCTAGGAGGCAGGGACGCGCGCTGGAGACCCTTGCTGAAGCGTGGCTAGGTAAGTGAAGCTGCCGGCGTGAGGGGTCACAGGGAGGGGCCAGGGAGGCATGCGACTCGGGACATGGGTTGCAGGAGCACCCATTGCAAAAAGCAGCTTAAAAAAGGGCAGATCCTGCCAGAGGGGGCACACACCAGTATGTCAGTGTACTTGGGTAACAATCCTTCATCCTGGTGGTAGATGTCCTTTAAGACTATTTGAAATAAGTCTAATATTTTTATGTACCAGAACCAAGCTTCTTGTGAAAGGAGGGGGATCCCTTTTGTCATGTTTCATTTCTGTGATGAACCTCTGGAGAACCTGAAGGGCCCTTGAAGACATGTATTTTTGGAGCCACCTCACTTGTATGAGGATTTTTAAAGGAAACCTACCACCACAGATCTACCTATAAAGATAGATTGGGTGGTAGGTGCATCTATTGGACGTGAGGATAGCCCTTTTAAGGGCTAATCCTCACGTCCCCGCAATCTTTTTATAACTTTTATTTCCCTAATATGCTAATTTTCTAACGAGGCTACCGGGGTGTGGAGCAGCCGGAGCAGAGGCTACATGGCGCGGCTACTCCATGCCCCAGTAGGCTCTTTGATCCTCCTACCAGATATCTTTGTCATGCAGCTATGAGGAACTGCGTGCCCTCATCCGCGAAGACAGGGTTCTGCGCATGCGCAGAACTCCGGCTTCGTGAACGAGGGCGCGCAGCTATGAGGAGATATCTGGTAGGAGGATCAAAGAGGCTACTGGGGCGTGGAGTAGCCACACCGTGTAGCCTCAGCTCTGGCTACTCCTCGCCCCAGTAGCCGATTAGCATATTAGGAAAATAAAAGTTCTAAAAAGATCGCAGGGTCGTCCAATAGATTCACCTACCACCCGATCTACCTTTATTGGAACACAGGAACACGAGGAGAGTGAGGCAGAATGGCCACAGCTGCAGCTGAGTACAGAAAAGTAAGTGCAGTCACTTAGTAGGCAGTAGGAGGGAGGAGGGCAGGAGCTGCTCTGTGTGTTTTGGGACACTGAACAACTATAGGTCCTTATTGTTTAGTGTCCTAAATTGTCCTGTACGACAGCTTTCCATGGCCACATATATACTGCCCTTGGCCCGGATCTCTTGTCACTGTGCAATGCTGCCAATGAAGACGGGGTGCACTACACTGCTGTCTGCTCCATTAGTCGGACGCGAACTGTGGGGTTCTCAGCTCTGAGACCCCCACTGATCAGCAAGTTAGACCCTATCCAGTGGAAAGGGCCTACCTTTAGTTCGTGGGAAAACCCCTTTAAGCATGTGTGAACTGTGCCGAATGCGTGCTAAACCCCTAGCTTAATAACTTATCAATTTACAAATGGCCACTCTATGCTACACATTATAAAGCCGTGTTGCTTATGTTGTATCTAAACTATTTTATCATTTAAAATTTTGCTCTACAGAGAAAGCCACTACCCAAGAAACTCAGGAGCCGGCAACAGAACATGCGTGTGAAGCCAACATGACTAACCAGTAATTAATGGATCCCTCTAATTCCAGTGTTAAAGAAGTTAATCCTCTTGCAGCAGAAAAACAGCCAATTAATGCCAACATATCTCAAGTATATAGATATAGCTGGTAATAAATCATTCATGGCTCAGATTCTGTAGGAAGGAATCTCTTTGAGGCAATTATCCTGATAATCTGGCTCCGGAAATGTGCACAAGTATTCCGGCTCCCCAAAACAGAATTTGCCTGCCTGATAATTTGAGATAGCAAAACTCAAGACAGTAATAAGTCCGTCGGGGTTACTTATCATAAACCCGCGGCTCCGGTGCAGCCCGATACGCTGTACCGTGGGGTCCTGTGCAGTGTTTATTTCTATAATAAACGCGGCCTGTGACTTTTCACATGTGAAAATTTGCGGACTGCGGCGAGTGGACAGGCGCAGCAATGGGAACACCGGCCACGCTCCCCCCGCTTTGCACCCCTCCATGCCCCCCTGGCGTGAAGCCGGCAGACTAGGAAAAATAATCGCAAGTGCTAGCTATAAGCTAACATTTTTCGGTTATTTCAGGGCTTCTACGCTAATCATCTATTGAATAAGTGTTGCACGTTGGATCTTACGCAAAGTTCATTAAAAAAATACCGGTGGGAACTTTGCCTTATTTGTTAAGTAAGTTGCACAGTGTTATGAGGGAAAAAAAATTCTTAGACCCACCATTTAAGTAATAGTACAAAAAAAAGGGTCATGTGTAATTTTTGATAAAACAAGTAGCCGGCTCCAGAGTAAGTTCCGCTACAATGTGAATTCAGCATAATAATTCTTATTCATTTTATTAGAATTCCATACAAACAAATTAAAACTGGACGTGGAAGGCACAAAGAGACCACGTAAAAAGCCTACGCCTATCGGATGAAAGTTACATTCTTATTCTTGTGTAATTTTTCTTCTTTGGCAGAAAAATGTCAAAAATATTCGGTCACTTGCTCTGGCCAGGTTGATTGGAGGGTTTAGCATCAACTTTGTCTTGAAAGTGAATGTGGTTTGTAATGTCCGTTGCTATGGCTATACAACATTGCTCCTCTCGAGAAATCCAAAATGCCAAAAGTTCTTTCGATGGCACTTGTTTTTTTGTGGGAGTGATTACTTTTCTTCTCCTTCTCTGTGCTTGGATTGATGTATGGCGTTATCAGCCATGGACTAAGATTATGATAAAAAAAAATATATATATATATATACAGGTGGTCTGCTACTTAAGGACACCCGACTTATAGACAACCCATAGTTACAGACAGACCCCTCTGACCTCTGGTGAAGCTCTCTCGATGTTACTATAGTTCCAGACTGCGATAATCAGCTGTAAGGTGTCTGTAATGAAGCTTTATTGATAATCCTTGGTCCCATTACAGCAAAAAATGTTTAAACTCCAATTGTCACTGGGGCCCAAATTTATTTTTGTCTGGATCTACAATTAAAAAACATACAGTTTCGACTTACATACAAATTCAGCTAAAGAACAAACCTCCGGACCCTATCTTGTACGTAGCCCGGGGACTGCCTGTATATTACTTTTCAACCAAACTTTTATCGTAAATTTTAGAAACATACATTAACCAAAAAAAATGTATTGAAAGTGTTTGTTTTCATCTTGCTATGTAAATTGTTAAAACAATATTCCATGTTGCCTATCCTTTTATTGTTTTTTGAAAAAAAAAATGCCATGACTGAATTATATTTAAAGGCTAACCCAAATTATCACATTTCTGTATAAGATTAAATTTTGGGGTATTTGTCTCAAATTCATAAAAAAGGCAACAAAACTGAACTAATGACTATTAGTCCGGAGTATTAGTTCCAGTTCACACAACAAAACTTCAATATTAAATCTAATTTTTTGCAAACTAAACCAATGTTAGGATTAAGCTATTATCTAAAATATTTAACATTTTTTGAGGGGTCTACTTAATGCACTTAAGCATGTATTTGATGTTAAAAAATGCTTGATTTACAAAGTAAAAGTTTCCAAATAATGTTATATTTCATATATTACAAATTCTTCTCTATGAATTTATGATTAGGGTCCTTCAATACTTTTTGGGTTTCGTGCACCAAGGACAGAAAGACAGCAAGCCAACAAAATAAGTTTCAACGTTTCCTCATGGTGTTCAGTAGATGCTGGGGAAATTGCTATATTTAGGTATATTTAGGAGATGTCTGGAAGAAGATACGACATATGGTAGGAGATATGGCCCCCTACCTCATACCTTGGTACAGGTTTGGTAAGGCCCCTCTCCAAAGAAGCAGGGTTAAGGAGATTTTCAAAAGAGCGTACCAGCATCCACTCTGGGTCAAACGCAGGAGAGGCGGTCCAACTTGCAGAGCTAATCCATAATTATATCAGTTCTATGTTTATTATATCCATTTATAACGTGTTAGCCCTGTGCCTTTGCATATAAAAATGTCATTTAAATGTAGCCTTTCAGATAAACGTACCCACACTAACTAAACATATCTTTGAAAACTTCATTATTATACAGCAGTACAACTATCCCTATATTGTTCCTCCCTATGCCTGTAAAGTTCCACAGTCCATTTGTAAAGTTGACCATCTTTGTATATTCATGAACTTCTAGCTGAACTACACTTCCAGCTTCCTGATTGACAAGTGGTGTACTTACTTTTTGTGTGACTGTATAAGTGGACAGAGTGGGGGTCATTTACTATGTTTCGTCGGGTTTCCTGAAAATTACCGATTTGGCCGAATTGCCCCGGGTTTTTGGCACACGCAATTGGATTGTGCCGTATTGGCTGTCAGAAAATCCGGCGGATTCGGAAAAACTGCGGAATTAAAAAAAAATGTGTCGCTTGACACACGCTTACCTGCACCCAAGATAGGACGGTGAACTCCAGCGAATTATGACGGACTTCAGCGCAGCAGCGACACCCGTGGACATGGGGCACACTACCTTATTGAATCGTCAGAAGATCCGAATCCTCGCTGGATGCGCCGCTGGATCGCGAATTGACCGGGTAAGAAAATCTGCCCCATTACCTCTTTGGAGTCGTATCCATAAGCTCGTTAGAAGTAGAGAGAACATATTGGGATTGTGCGCCCCCAGGGATGTGTGGGTGTTGATTGGTGCTGATTTCAATTATATATGTTACAACTTTTTTTTTTTTTCAATGTATTAAATATTTTGTCAAGTTCTTTTGGGTTGGATATCAGTCGTCCTGCATAGATGTAGTAACTACTTTTTTTCCTAAAGATTCTAGTTCTCAAATAGAAGAAACGTGTAAAACTGGAATGGGCTTAGAATACCCCAGTGGATACGTCATGAATGACACCTGGTACCCCAAAGGGTGCACAATGAGGACCTATAACAGTATGGAGGAGATGAACGCATGTATGAAAGGGAAGTTCTTCTACATGTTTGGAGATTCTACAATGCACCAGTGGATGGCGTACTTTGAACAGAATCTTAAAAGTAAGTCTAAAGACAGAAATTACAGGACTGGCCTATATAAGATCAAGCTTATTTTGTATTTTGTATCCCTATTACATCTCACACCTCCCTAAACCTGAATATGTCTCCATTAATGGTGAATTTGTGCCCGATGATCTTCATGATTGTGATCAGTGTCAGACTGGAATACCTTGGGCCCACCAGTAAAATCTGATCTGGGAGCCCACCACAGCTATATGTTTGTTGCATAATGTATTAATATAAATACATAGGATAGTTAAGATTCTCTTTGCTAAATATATGTATAAATTACAGAGAAGGTACCTTATCCAGCACTACTTATGCAGGGCCTGGGGGCCCACCGGTGGATCCACCTGTTCACCTGTGGGCCAGTCCGAGCCTGATTGTGATTGTTTGTTTCTAGCTAATTATAAGGATAATAGTTGAAACCAGAAGTTTCCATACACTATATTAAAAGAGACATGGACATGTTTTTCTCACTATCTTACATGAAATACAAATAAACCTTTCCTGTTTTAGGTCAATTAGGATTACCAAAATTATTATATTTACCAAATGCCACAATAATGAGAGAGAGAGAGAGAATTTTAAAGACATATTTAAGACTTTCTGCAAAGTCAAAGTTTAAATACACTAAGTTGACTATTGTCAGGCTTGCGGGTTGTGGATCCACTGGAGTCTAAGTGGTACCCGGTTTTCACCAGAGCCCGCCGCAAAGCGGGTTAGACAAGCTGCGGCGTGGTACCACCAGGTCGTTCCTCAGGCGTGACTTGTCTGCAGAGGCGGCCAAGGTTGAGGTACAAGAACGGCAATCAATCTCGTGGTCAAAGTCCAGGCACAGGGTCAGGGCAGGCGGCAGAGATGCAACGTCAGAGTCCAATCCGGGGTCAGCAACAGGAGGTCCAAGCAGAGGGGTACGGGAGCACAGCACACAGGACAGCAGCACGGAGGATCACTGGTACACGGGAACATGGAGGGGCTCAAGTAACACAGGAACACGGAGGGACACAGGAACGCAGGAAACACTGCAACGCAGGCAAATCACAGTAAAGCTTTCTCTCAGGCTGTGAGGCACAAAGATCCGGCAGGGCTTGCAGGAAGAGGCAGGCTTATATAGAATTGGGCAATATGGCCAGCGCCAATTAAGGGCGCTCTGGCCCTTTAAATCTGAAGAAGGAGCGACGCACGCGCTCTAGCAGTCGGGGACGCGCGCGCACCATGGAAGGGAGCGAGCCAGGAGCCGGGACAGGTGAGACGCGCTGGCGGGGGCAGAGCAGCACGGGTGAGCCTGCGAATATGGGCGATATGGGCCGCGGGACCACCCGTGACAACTATGTCATTAATTAATTTGGGACAGCCCATGAGATGATGTCATGTCTTTGGTTTATTGGCAATATGTGAGGTAATTAGGGACACTGTGAATCTATTTGATGGCAAAACTAAAACACACAACTTTTTTCTATAACAACATGGGAAGGTCTAAAGAAATCAGGATAGAATTGTGGACTTGCACAAGTGTGGTTGATCCTTGGGTGCAATTTACAGAAACGTGAAGGTGTCTTGTTCATCTGTAAAATCAATTATACCAAAGACCACATATTATACCAATTATACTAAGACAGGAATGTCCAGCCGCTCAGGAAGGAGGCGAGTTCTGTCTCCTGAAGATGAATGTGAAGGTTCTGGCTTAAACTGGTAAAAGTGTGTCAAACAAGGCCTGTAGCGACATGGGCTGAAAAGCCATTCTGCCAGGAAGAAGCTATTAGTCCAAACATAAAAAAGTCATATTAATGTTTGTAAATGCATTTAGGAACACCATCCCAACTGCTTGACACAGGGGAGCCAGTGCCGGATTATGTTGTGGAGGGATCGGTGCTCTCCACAAAATAGATGGTATCATGAGAAAAGAACATATTGGAGGGCAGTTACTAAGGGCCCGAATCGCTATTTTTCATCGGGTTTCCCGAATATTTTCGTTTTGCGCAGTTTTTCCCTGAATTGCCCCAAGTTTTTGGTGCACGCAATCGGATTGTGGAGCATCAGCGCCGGCATGCATGTGACGGAAATCGGGGGCGTGGCCATCGGAAAACCCGGCGGATTCAGAAAAGCAGCGGAATTTTTTTTTAAAAATGTGTCGCTTGACACGCGCTTACCTGCACCAGGAATAGGATAGTAAACTCCGGCGGTCCTCGGCACAGCAGTGACACCTAGTGGATATCGGCGCACTACCATAGTGAATCGCCGGAAGCCCCGAATCCTCGACTGAGAACGTGCAGCTGGATCGCGACAGGACCGGGTAAGTAAATGTGCCTCTATGTATCAATACTACCATATCTAAAGTAATCAGCCAGGAAGTTAAATATTGGAGGCAAATGGGTTTTCCCAAAGGACATTGAATGGAAGCTACTGCTAAACTTGTTACAGAGTGACTTAAGCATAATACAGTCAATGCTCTGGAGTGGCCGTCCCTGATCTCAATCCTATTAAAAATGTATGGACAGAGCTGAAAAGGCAGAAGCAGACAAGGCCACTACAAACATAGCTCAGATACACCAGTACTGCCAGAGGGAATTCCTACCAAATATTGTAAGATTTCAAAATGACCAAAATATTTGACCCAAGTCATACAGGTTAAGGGCACCTGTGCCAAATGCTAATAAAATGTATATAAACTTTCAACTTTGCAAAAAGCAGTACAAATGTCTGAAAAAATCTCTCTCTCATTATTCTGGCATTTGACAAACATAAATAATTTTGACCTAAAAGGGGAATGAGAAAAATATGCAAATGTGTATGTAAGGTTCATTTACTTCTTAGTACGTAAAACTTGAAGAGAACCTATCACCATTTCGAAAATGTAGAGATTAACAAACCATATAGTAGAAACTGCTTCACAGATTCAGGGACACTTTAAATTTGCTTTCTAGCCCGTACGGTTGCCAAGATATAAGTCCCAGTATCTGACCATTCTTTTCTCCATCTAATTCTCTGCACTGTAAGAGAGGAGGTGCTGGAGCTGAGAAAGTGTATTCTGACAATTTTCTGTGACACTTTACAATTAGCATCACACAGGAACTAAGCTACATGTAATAGGAAGCCTTTCACAAGTGGATTCAGAATGTCTGGACCTTGTATTAGGTTTTTTAAACAGATTATCACAATTCTTCTTGGATGCAATGGCAAAAGCTCTATCTATGATCTATTTTAGATAACCTCTATCACAAAGACTTTTTTTCATATTAATACTTTGTTCAAGAAAAGTTTTTTCTAAGAAACATGCTTTTCTTAGATTTCCCCTAAGGGTATTGACTTTATGGTGTGATGTGGGTGATTACTACTGGCATGAAGGGTTGTTTTACCTGCTGCTTTCCTTCTGTAAAGGTTGTGCAACATCCTCCAGGCCTAGCGTAGACGGGGCCCAGAATACCGGAGTGGCTGGCTAGTGCGGACTAGGGCATGCTGTGGTCACGGTTCTTGGTATGGTGACCGAAGGGCTGTCCTACAGCCTGGCAGGTCTCCAGCAGGTGGTGTGTGCAAGAAATATGGAGGGAGAGGCTGATGAAGGAGGTTTCTCCCTGGAGCAACCCCTGAGGTATCTGTAGGATGAATCCCTGGGTAATGGATGGGGAAGCCCGTGGTGGTAAGCAGCCTTATCCAGGGATTAGAAGAGGCAACGTTGTGCAAATCAACTTACAGTTCTTTATTGAACAGCAGGCAACGGCCAAATGACAACAGCAGGTTTAGCAAGCTGGAAGAGTCATGGAGAGCTGGTCCACAAGAAGGTTACACACAGCCTGGGTTGGTAGAAATAGAGCTGAGTCTGGGTGGTGGAGCTCAGCTCTGAGCTTAAGTCTCCTGACTTGCCCTGGGTGCTAGGCAGAGGCCTAAGCCTCCTGTGGTGCCTGGTATTAGTAAACTAGCTAATGCAGCACTGCCATGTGCTGCTCACTCCTTTGCTCACTGCTCAGGGGTTTATATACTCCCTTGGTCAGCTAGTAGCACTTCTCCAATCAGCATCCAGCTTGCTTAACAAGAACATCATTGGGCAATAGCATTAGGTATCACCTTTGTTAACTCTTGCCTTACCAGGCAGTGGCTACAGCTGCAACAACAAAGTTCTCCAATATCTAGAGACCTCCTAGAGAGGTGATCAGTCTCCTTATCAACTTCTGACATGGAGTGGGCGCTATTTGCAACTCTCACCTATGCGTTGGCAGGGGTGTTGCAATTGGAGTGGACTTTATTATGCTCTGAATCTTCTGACAATGTAAAATCCACAAAGGAGATATTATTATAGTTAAATATAATAGAGTTGTTGCCATTGAAGTTATCCACAAACATGGGTATGGGCGTTATATCCCCGGCCCAAACCAGTATCACATCACCTATGTAACGCCAATACTATGCTATTTGTTCACAAAATGGATTAGATAGAGTAAAGATGTACGCCTCTTCCCACCATGACATAAATAAATTGGCTACGTAGGTCGATGATTGGCTAAGCTGTGGATGGGGCTTCCGTTCTTTGGTACCCAGCACCATTACCACCAATGAGTGCTAGGTGTCACTCAGCCAGCCACTCCGCTGCCCAGGGCACCCGCTTTCCAGGCCACGAAAAAGGCTTTGTGTCGGTAGGGGATGTTGAAAGTGGTCACGAACAGGATATCTACTTCTGTGCTGTGGCCATGAGTGGGACCACCCAGCAGCTTTGAGCCCTGCACCTGCCCTCTCAATTTCCACCCTTTTACTGCTTTATGCAGATCTGGATTTCACTGCAAAAAAACATCAGGCCACTAAATCTTGAAGTAGTTCTGGTATAGGTGGAAGCTGACACAGGCAGGCACTAGGAGACAGACATTAGTTACTAGCTACAGGTAGTAGCATGTCAGTCCATAAGTCTACATGATCAAGTTTTCAGAGGCAGAAATCAAGCAAGAAAGGTTCATTGGTGGAGATCAGTAGGTCATGTACAAGTAAGGAAACAAAGTTGAGGAACTAGGATCGGAAACACAAAGACAGTGATCCAGTGGTAGCCAAGATACCTTTAAAGGCACTAGGGTGCTGGGGACCGTAACACTCAGACACTATGGAGCTATGGTAACTGGTAGTAGAAGGGGTTTGGCCACAGACAGAAAAAAGTTGACATACACTGGCCACGTAAATTTTATCAAGGAGGTGTATGTACATTAAGACAGGCAGACATGGACTATGACAGGGTAGACAAGATGAGAGAAACCTTGAGGTCATCCTGCAGCTCCTCTAGGTCACTGCTGTTTTGAAATATGCTTTTTTTCTGAAATAATACAAAGCAAGACATAAAGAAAGATGGTTATGGAAACACGGGTGTTTGCTTTATTCCACATGCCAAGAGCCATTGATTTGTGAAAAACTTTATAGTTGTACTTTAAGTGTAATCTTTTAGAGCTGCATGTGTGCCCCTTACCTTGCATGCACAACTAAGGTAACTTAGGTGATCTTTATAAACTTCATGTTTCTAAAAATAATGAGTGTTTTCTTTTATTTTTTAAGCATTAAGACTTATGAATGTCTATGAAATTGGCTGGGCACAGAAGCATTTAGGTGTGGACCTGGAACGTAATATACATCTTATATGGAAAAGACACGCAAGGCCATTCATTTACTTGGGTTTCGTATCTCACCGTGAAGAGCGCACTATTCCACGAGAGATTGATCTGATTGGAGGCAACCAGCATACAGTAATCGCACTAAACATTGGAGTACATTTTAGACTCTTCCCTGTCCATCACTATATACGAAGACTTCTCAACATCCGTCGGGCTATAGAACGTCTCTTCCTCAGGAGCCCAAAAACAAAAGTCATCATTAAGACTGAGAATACCAGTGATATGAGCAATGAATATGAAGGGATGAGTGATTTTCATGCATACGTCCACTACGCCATAATGGAAATCATCTTCCGAGGTCTCAATGTTGGCTTTGTGAATGGTTGGGACATGACCACAGCATGGAATACAAATCAGATACATCCACCAGAAACCTTCATCAGAAATGAGATAAACATGCTGATGACTTATACATGTAGCTAATACATTCGTAAATGTATTGTATACATGATTAATAAATAAATTACATAGAATTAATAATTGAGTGCAGAACTTGTAATATATTGTTGTCTGTATATTGTTGTCGGTAAGAACTCGTAATATATTGATGACAATCAATTTAGAATTAAAAAAAATATCCATCTTTTATTGGGTTTCCATGAAAAACCAGTACCAGTAATATTAATCATCCATCAGCCTATGATGTGCACATTGTACACACTTGTCTCCGTTGGGAATTTGTATCCAAACACAACATAAGGCCACTTTAAGTTCATAAACTGCACCAAATAGGGCTAAATTAATATCAGCCATTGTGTTTCTGTTCTTGTGTTCCATGAAAGGAGCAAAAAACTTTAAATCCACATAGAGACAATTTTCTCATGTTCCAGACACAAATAGATACTATAACCAAATAAGATAAGCAGCACAATCGTCACCGATTTCACGATTATCAAGGGAACTCTCATCACCGTCCGTACTGAGCGCACAAGGTTCATCAGCTGAGACTTGACTCCCGGCTCCCTAACTAAAATGTGGTCCATAAGGTCTCATCTATGGTGTCACAAACTTTTTATGATGTTTTTAATGTAATCTGCAAAGTAGGCTCCTAACAGAACCTCTAAACCACATGTGAACATAACATGATCATTACAGGGCAGTAGATTGTGGAACCTAAGTGACCTTTGTCAGTTCAGTTCCACCATTTTTACAATTCAATCTCTATACAAATCAAGGTCAAGGAAGGCAAAGATCTTGTGTTGATGAGATACAGACCAGAGGTCAGAGCCAGCAGCAAAGATCAAAGTTAAGCTTTATACCCTGGCTTTAGTCTGGGCTGGGGGTAAACTCAGGCTTAGGCCACTTTAACTCTGGGTATAGTCTGGGCTGGGGGTATACTCTGGCTTAGGCCACTTTATACCCTGGCGATAGTCTGGGCTGGGGGTAAACCCTGGCTTAGGCCACTTTAACTCTGGGTATAGTCTGGGTTGGGGGTATACTCTGGCCTGGGCCACTTTATACCCTGGGTATAGTCTGGGCTGGGGGTATACTCTAGCTAAGGCCACTTTAACTCTGGGTATAATCTGGGCTGGGGGTATACTCTGGCCTAGGCCACTTTATACCCTCGGTATAGTCCGGACTGGGGGTATACTCTGGCTTAGGCCACTTTATACCCTGGGTATAGTCTGGGCTGGGGTTATACTCTGGCCTTGGCCACTTTACCACCAGCCCAGACTATACCCAGGGTATAAAGTGGCCTGCATATAGTCTGGGGTGGGGGTATACTCTGGCTTAGGCCACTTTAACTCTGGGTATAGTCTGGGGGAATTCTCTGGCTGTTACACCAGGGCTTCTACTTAGATAGTTATGTACATGGTCCATCCTGGTATTCATCTTTAGAGCCCTTTTATTAAGATCTTGAATTCACTGCAAAGTAAACACTGGGTATCTACTTTAATAATAGTTTTTTTAAATGTAACTTTATCTATATTTAAAATTTTCCAATGATTTTTCACAGAGAAAATATAACAAGAAACGGAATTGGCAGTTTGTATTAATAATAATCTTGATGTAGCGATGGCTGTCCTGCACGCTAGCTGTTACACTTGCAACATCCCCCACAGGGGCCTGTTTGACTGTTTGCCTAGCAACTTTTGGTTCTAACCCATATTTGGCAATCAATCCTTTCTGCTAGTATTGTCTTGGCTTTGTCTTTGGGTTTTGCAGCAGGAAGGGAGCACTGGTCAGTTGTTGACCTACCACTCAGGGTTGGCTGGACAATTTGTCAGGGATAGCTAGGAAGGGGATTCAGTCTCCGGGCCCACTGTCTCAGTCTGTGTCATCAGTCCATTCCATGACCCTGCGTAACAGCACCAAAGGGATAGTGAGTCAGAAAACACAATACAGGAAGAGTAAGCAGAGTCCAATATTGAATAGTAATATAGGCATAAATTAGGGCAGTCAGAACAGCTTAATACATAGTAAATGTGGCAAAGATTAGAATCAGGCAGCAATAAATACTTCTAAAGGCACTTTTGGAGACAAACAAGTAGACTACGAGGGGCCCAAAGGGTCTGATGTACCTCCAGCGTGATCCATGTCAGCTACATAGAGATGAATGGGGCCGCACCAACCATGCGTGGCTAGCTGCTCCATTCATCTCAGCGAGCAACGAGTGGTCCAACTGAGGTACATCGGACCCCATCCAAACCCCCGTTCTCGTAATCTCTGGGGGTCTCATCACTGAGACCCCCACCAATCAGCAATTTAGGCAGGCAAACCCCTTTAAGTTTTCCATTTAGTAAGGGCAGCTGTTACCTCTTATGCCCTGTGATCCATTTGTCCTCTATTCCTCCAACACAACTGGATGGTCAGCTAGCAATTTTTCAATTTGTACCATGGAATTATGTACCCAATAAACTTGTCTTTTATATGATATAATTTGAGAGAACTGTAATTATTTTTATACCTAAGTTTGGGAACTTCCCATATATAATTGCTCCAACATTCAACTCTAGTACTAATCATCCTCTCGTGTAACGTGAACACCCTTCTGATCCTTCTAGCTCAAGGACTCAGCAGCAATAATTACACAATATCCCAAGTTCTAGAAGCTTTCTAGAGAGGTGATCAATCTCCCTAACAGCTACTGACCTGGAGAGGGCGCTATTTGCAACTACCAGCCTGCCTATACATTGGCAGGGGTGTTGCACACCCCCTTGGTAATTGAAAGAGCTGCCCACGGTTTGGCTATGGAACGATAGGAAGGTAGGCTAAAGCTGGCCAGCAGCATATAGCTTCCAGATGGTTCATGCACACTACAGCGTGTAGTAGTGCAGATATTAAAATGCATTTTAGGGTTAGTGCTGGGATATTTGCAGTGTAGGGGAAATAAGCCACTGACGGCTGTTTTCTTTAGGAAAGGTGTGGTGTCATGTCCTGTAATCCACTCCTTGCACCAAGGCCTGAAATTTGTCCAAAGACACTTAACCTAGGTGGCATAATCATAAACATTGTGGAGGATTTGGCCCGGTAGAGTCTGAGGTAGCGGGGTGTTGGGATGCAGTTCAAGACAGTGACACCAAGGTACAGTCCAAAACAGGTCTCGCCTGCGTTTATTGCAGCAGCAAAATAAAACAGCCTTTACATTCAGGCATTAAACAAACAAAATCCTACCCGTCAGGGTGCTAACTAACAGAGTTTCTCTAACTCACCACTAGTACATAAAATAAGTCGCTGCTCCAGGCACAGAGGTCAGGGCTGTGTGCTCTCCAGCCTCCTTTCAGAGAGAGACAACACTATCAGCTCTGCTCAGCCACTTATTGCAGACTGATTAGGCTGCTCCCACCACCTGTGTCCAAGGTGCTGGACAACACAAGCTCAGCACTAAGGCCTTGCATAATAGCAAAACCTAGGGGAAACATACCGCCCATCCACAGTAAGAGACCATTACATGTGTAACATACCATCACCACTTGTGTGAACCAGTGGGGGCGAAAACCTTTTGGCCATCCAGACAGTGGGTACGGACAGGGCATCGGCCTTCCCATGCAGCTTTCCTGCTCCGATTTCTACTACCGTAACTTGAAATTCTGCACACATTAGGAACCACCTGGACCCTGTGCGTTCTCTCGCTGCCTGACTCAATCCAGGTGAGGGGAGAGTGATCTTGTGACGGACTAGTCGTAAACTGTCGCCCTACCAAGAATACCTCAGGGATTCCGAAGAGCCCATTAATCGCCAAGCACTCCCTCTCAAACTGGCTATGTTACTTCGTCAGGAGGTGTGAGCTTGCGGTCCAGGGAATGTCACGTGATGTTCATCACCTCCACTACTTGGGACCAGGACACGCCCTAAGCCCACGTCCAAGAAGCGTCAGTTCGTGACACAATAATAAGGTTCCTTGGTGAAGTTAGGGGTGACAGTACTGTCCACGTCGCACAACAAAACGTCTTCAAGTCGCTGAAACCCCCCTCAGCCTCTTCACGTCCACTTTACACATCACCGCCACGCGGCCCTGCTACCCTTGGTCAGATCAGTCAGGGGCGCCGCTATTACCGCAAAAATCGGGAATAACAATCGTCGATATGCCACACATGCCCTAGGAGACCCGCAGTTGCATTCTTGCTCACAGAGGTTCGTGCCACTGTCTGTACGCCCCTCCACTTTATTTACGGTAACTCCAGGGTAACGGCGTCTTCTTCCAGACCCATGCGCCACATTTTGGGGGGTTCCGCTGTCAAACCTAGTAGTCCGCTCAGAGTATCTCTACCACTGCTTGTACCTTGCTAGTCTACTCTCCCAATCGTACTATAGACTTATTGATGTCATCCAGGTCGGCGGGCTATCTCACGGTGACGGTTTTAGCACGGATCCTTATCCTCTGGAATGTGGGCGGAGCACCCTGTGGCCCGAAGGGTGTAGACCACATATGCTAAAGACCCATCAGAGTAACCAAAAAGCTGTCTCTCCTAGCCACTGTCAGTAGGCGGTTACTGCCAATTCCCTTTGTCAGGTCCAAGGGCGGAGAAAAGAACCCTGCCTTACACACGTCGTTCTAAAATCCAACTCGTCAACCCCCCACTCTGCGCATAGGGTAACAATCAAATTTGTGTGATACCTACGTTCAACTGTCCAAGTCATTGCAGAACGAGGGAACCATCAGGCTTGGAATCAACACAATAGGACTCGACCAGTCACTTTAGACTCCTCGATAACCCCCAGGTCCTAACATCTTGCCTGATCTCTCGGTTATGGGCTTGCCGCGCGCTACAGGGACCAGGTAGGGTTTTGGTGTACCTGGAGTGGGTATCGGTTATGATGTCAGGCTTGATGATGCAAGTAAGACCCGTACTTAGGAAGAAAACCATCAACCGTGTTCGGAGACACAAACTCCTCATCGCTTCCTGAATTTGGCCTGGATAGGGACTCCGAGATCCGTACTTCAGGCACCTTGGCATCGGGCAACCAACCTACCTCGGGTGTCACTTCTTGGGGACAGACGCTTTTTCTACTCCACCGGCTATCAGGGACTCTCTTGTCGCCTCCATGGCTTTAGGGGTTCACGTGGTATATCTTTCAGGTTTCCTCCTACCGGTCTGATATACCATTGTAGTTTACCTACCCCTCCTCGCCATGACATCATAGGGACCTTGGCCATTCGCAACAGAACTTACTCTTAGCGTGGGCAAAGAACTAAACAACTCTGTCACCTGTAAAGGTCCTTGAGTCTGGCTGATTCTATTGTAACCCTATACTGTGCCTCTTGTGCCTTGTAATGTGCTCTTTACAAGGTGCAAGTTACTACCGCTTATCCAGTCTCTGCATGAAGTGAGCGTGGTTCAATCACACTTACGGTTAGGGGGTTCCTTTCCTGCTTCCAGGTTCACCTAGCTAGTCCACTAAAGTCCCCGGGAAACGGCCTCATAATAGCTCAAGGGTGAGAAACCTGTGGAACTGTGGTACCTCACGTATGGCAAAACATCAGATAAGGCACAAACAATCCCAGTCCTCTAACTCTTGCTGACCACCCCTCTTAGCATCCCCTTCAAAAGTCTTGGATAAACCTCTGACCAGGCCCATTTATCTGGGGGTGGTATACAAGTTTGCGAGCTGTTAACCGCAGAATTTACACAGTCTTCCTAATACCTCTAGACAGCAGAAGTACCCTGGTTCAGTCAGATTCCTTGGGGAGTGCCTGTGCGGGGAGAATACCTGGAACAGCTCTAGCACTGTTTTGTTGGAGGAGGGTGGTCCTTCATGGAATCGCACCACTGGAACCGCGTAGCGTTGCGTCCCGAGAAAACACGGATTGTACTGGGTGACCCCCGTTGTGGATTTGATATGGGGGACCAAAACCCAAATCGATTGCCCCAATCCGTTCAATACGGCACCTCTATTGATGTAATGGGGACCAGGGACTCCTGAAGGGGACAGACCGGGGCAGTAAGGTTGACCCTCAGTGCAGGAGCTCAATTACTGTACCTACCTCCCACACCCGTGGCAAAAAATCTCTGCAGTCCTCTCTCGGGTGCTCAGCACCTAAGTGCCATCCCAGCACATGTTTGTGTGCCAAATCTAGCACCAGCCTACGGTGAGATTGGTGGTACTACAAGGTTGCTCAAACCTCCTCACCACCCCGTATCGGTAAGCTGTACAAAAACAGTTCCTTTTCCGCAGCAATCACCATTCGGGGGTAATTATGTTCAGCCCGCTGGTATTGGCAGGTACCCAATTTATCAAACTTTAACATTTCTTCCATCGCTTGTAATAATAGGGTCTGTAATGTGCACCCCAAAATTTTAACACGGGAAATTCAAGGTCCAATTGTAGGCCCCCTCTGTGACCACCGACCCTCACCAGCCCTAGGACCTTCTAGGGGAGAGAATTCATCACCGGGGTCAACCCTACTGCTGGTGTGGGTAAATTGCCTGACAGGGTTCAGGGGCAAGGCGCCGGGCATATCCTGCATGTATCTGTAATAGCACCCTGAGGTGGTCTTCGTATCCAGAGGTCCCAAAACCCGGTAGTCTCTGCGATAAAGCCTCATGAACACAGGACCCACACAACCCACTTCTAAGGGGTGAGAAGTTACCCGACAAGGTGTATGTAGGTTGATGAACGGCAGTGAGAATCTCGCAAGTGTCCCCAGTAGTATAATAACACGCCCAATTTCAGACCACTGGTAAAGTCCAAGGGATTCAACCTAAATTCTCCCGCACCAAAGGGGTGACCAACTCCCTGAGTACTAGCGAAGGATTCCACGTGTGCCACCGTATGTGCATGACACAATTGGGGTTCTGCATCCGTGACGACTCGGCAGCCAGAACCGGCCGACGGCAACGGTGACATTCGAGCCGGGTTGGTGTGCAGTCCATTGGCTCCACTGGACAGGGGAAGCTGGCAGGCAATTATGGGCCCATTATCATGGACAACGCCAGCTAGTGGATAAGGCTATGACCTGCTGTAACAATCTACATGGTTTTCTGTGTATCCAAGGTCCCCCCAGTGTAACCCCATCCCAACCTGAACCTGTTTTCCTTTTCGCAGTAGCAGTCTACCGAGACGGTTCTTCAATGGCCTTAGCACTGGAACTGTTCGTGTGGGATATAATAGTAAGATCCCCGTCTAGCCGTATCTCTCTACTAGGGACACAGTTACTCAAGCATTTGGTGGGACCCACGGCTGTCCAATACCCAACCGCTGAGAAGCCGAGGAGGCAGAGAACGGTGTGACTGTGTCAAAACCACTCTCTCAACCTCCTGTCTGGGGTGCAGTCCCTCGGTTGTATCCAGCTCCGACAATAAGAATAGTGTCAATGATTGGGGGAGCAAGCGGGGTAGTTTTTCAAGTATGTCCCACTGTGGACCGGTGGAACGACTTGAAAGGGTGACCCACGACCAAGACCAGAATTCCGCCTTTAGTATGGGGGTAACTCACGGCCTCCGGTGGTCACTCGGTCGTATTATGTGCCCTTTGCAATTTGCGGTCAGGAACGCGCCAGGACATGGCCACTGCTCAGCTGGTAACCTCCTCCGCTCAGCTATCGCCTCGAAAACAGTGAGATACGCCTCCACGTCGTCGGTGCCGTAATCTTTGTAAAGCTTTGCACTGCAGCCCGTGCGGAATGTGGACAACCGGGTCCCTTGCAAACCATATTGGACCCTCAGTAGTCTGCTTGCGGTCTGCCATAAAGCCAGAAATATTCCATCAAGCTGGAACAGGCTCGGGAATCTTCCTGCTGTTGCTGGAGAGATGGCTGCCTGTCGAGAACCTTTCTCCTGCTGCGGGACATGGCTTGCTGCACTGCATAGCTGGATTCTGCATGGCGGAACTTCTATCGCTGTGGAGCATGGCTGCTGCTGCAGACGAGTAGCTCTGGGCCTCCTCCTGTGCTGACGCGATTAGCTCTGGCCTCCTCTTGCAGGTATTTAATAAAGTCCTCCATCTTGGCTTTATCCTGCAATTGCCTGCTGCTTTCACCCAGGCCACTGAAGTTGCAGGATTAGCAAGCCTTTCAGGTGTGTGTTTTTGAACGCCGCAATCCGAAGCAACCTATGTGGGGGATTTGCCGGTAGAGTCTGAGGTAGCGGGGGTGTTGGGATGCAGTTCAAGAGTGACACCAAGGTACAGTCCAAAAAAACGGTCTCGCCGCGTTTATTGCAGCAGCAAAATAAACAGCTTTAATTCAGGCATTAAACAAACAAAATCCTACCCGTCAGGGTGCTTAACAACGAGTTTCTCTTAACTCACCACTAGTACATAAAATAAGTCGCTGCTCCAGGCCACAGAGGTCAGGGCTGTGTGCTCCCAGCTCCTTTCAAGAGAGACAACACATCCTATGCCTCAGCCACTTATTGCAGACTGAGATAGGCTGCTCACCACCACCTGTGTAAGTTGTGGACAACAAGCTCAGCACTAGGCCTTGCATAATAGCAAAACCTAGGGGAAACATACCGCCCATCCACAGTTAACCCCTTCAGTGTCTCACAACATATATAGTATTTACAGTACACATGGTATACCTGATCTTACCCTAGTGGTGTCACTGCTAAGACACCCCTGTTCCCATAAAGACCTGTGGTTTACAGAGGCCACACAAGTACTGAGCTCAGGTTTTAGGCGTAAGCCTGTGGTCAGGATTTGACAAATACGAATAGACAGTCTGACACAGCCCATCAGGGAGTTATTCCTTATCTAGAACAATGCAGGTATAGGAGCAGGAACTGCAGCATGGACATCATCAGCCTGGATGGAGACAACAGTGTTGGGATCTGTCGCCTGGATCTAATGGTGGAAACTAAAACTACAGAGGTAGATGCAGCAGCAGCAGAAATGTCATCTAGCGCAGCTTTGGCTGCAGCAGGAACGGATTATGCTGGAACACATTCCGATGCAGCTGGAGGGAGACTGCACATCTATGCCTCATACAGCCCCACACAGCCTGCACATCTATGTCCTCATCCGCCCCACACAGCCTGCACATCTATGTCCTCATCCACCCCACACAGCCTGCACATCTATGTCCTCATCCAGCCCCACACAGCCTACACATCTATGTCCTCATCCAGCCCCACACAGCCTGCACATCTATGTCCTCATCCAGCCCCACACAGCCTGCACATCTATGTCCTCATCCTCCCCACACAGCCTGCACATCTATGTCCTCATCCAGCCCCACACAGCCTGCACATCTATGTCCTTATTCAGCCCCACACAGCCTGCACATCCATGTCCTCATAAAGCCTCACACAGCCTGCACATCTATGTCCTCATCCAGCCCCACACAGCCTGCGCATCTATGTCCTCATCCAGTCCCACACAGCCTGCACATCTATGTCCTCATACAGCCCCACACAGCCTGCACATCTATGTCCTCATCCTCCCCACACAGCCTGCACATCTATGTCCTCATCCTCCCCACACAGCCTGCACCTCTATGTCCTCATCCTCCCCACACAGCCTGCACATCTATGTCCTCATCCACCCCATACAGCCTGCACATCTATGTCCTCATCCACCCCACACAGCCTGTACATCTATGTCCTCATCCTCCCCACACTGTAGTGAATTCATTTGATCATATACATACATGGGGTACAGTCTGCTAATGTTAGGATGCCAAAGGGCCTTAGATGATGCCACTGTGGTGACATGACATGAATGTAACACAAGGCACTGTGTAAAAACATTGACACAATGGGGCAGATTTACTTACCCGGTCCATTCGCGATCGAGCGGCGCATTCTCTGCGGTGGATTCGGGTCCGGCCGGGATTCATTAAGGCAATTCCTCCGACGTCCACCAGGTGGCGCTGCTGCACTGAAGAGCATCGGAGCGCACTCAAGTTCACCAGCCTATTCCTAGTGAAGGTAAGTGCAAGCTCCGCGACACTTTTGTTTTTTGAACGTGGCAGTTTTTCCAATTCCGTTGGGTTTTCGTTTGGCCACGCCCCCCAATTTCCGTGGTGTTCATGCCAGCGCCGATGCGCCACAATCCGATCGCGTGCGCCAAAATCCAGGGGCAATTGAGCGGAAATTGGCGAAAATCGGAAATATTCGCGCAACACGTCAGGAAAACGCGAATCGGGCCCTTAGTAAATGACCCCCAATATTTCACATTAAGTAAATGTCATGTGACCTAATAATGGGGTAGCACTAGGAGCTGAAGTAAGTAGCTCCTAGTGCATTTTTCAGGGTGACAGGTCCTCTTTATATCTGCTGGAGCAGCGTGCCGTTTCTATATTCTCAGTTAATTCTATATTTAGTTAATTGGACCGGCACACAATAAAAAAGTGATTAGTGCACACCCATCGTCTTCCTATTTGCAAAGCTTTAACCTACTTCCACAGTCTCAGTTACATTAAATTCCTAGACGATAAACACAGCAGTACGGTAAGAGCACATTCCTGTCAGAAATATACGTAGATCATTAATCATACTGGGGCTCATTTACTAAGGGTCGGAATCGTGCATATTCGGCAAGTTTCCCGAATATTTCCAATTTGCGTCGAATGTTGGCGCACTCGATCGGATTTTGGCGCATCGGCGCCGGCTTTCATGCTACAGAAATCGGCTAAAGACTAAAGACTAAAAGTTACAGATATGTAAAAAAAAAAAAAATAAGAAGCATCAAAAGCATGTTTATGTCTTTTAATAATTTTTTTTGTTTTAAAATTGATGCTTTTCAACAGAAAAAAATTATAATAGCTTAACAATATAAACCATCATAATATGGGTTTGTTTGCATTAAACCCCCCCCCCCCTGCCTGAACACATCTGTCCATAAAAGGGCACTGACCTTACTAGGAAACCACCAAATATATTGGTACCAGCCAATCACTATCCTCTGCTGAGGTTGATTCCTCCCCCTGCATTCAGGGAGGATGATCGGGCAGCATCAGTGATATACATTGTAAGGACACGTTGCTGAGCTACACAAGTAGCTGGACTGTCTGAGGATCAGGTGATAACTTGTGATTCTAGGAAACCTCTATAAGAATGAGGACATGCGCGCTGGACTCCCCAAACATTCTGTAACTATGCCGACCATCAAAAAAAATCTGTAAGTCTGTACTATGAATCAGTACATGAACTGCTATGGATTCTAAACCTGCAGTGAATGTCATGTGATGCCGTGCAGGACATTGCTAAATACCTCTTAGATCATATAGATTACATCCCCGTTGTACATTTTACTTGCATGCAAGGGCTTTGATAATTATGCAGATTTTTGCGCAGATCAAATGTACAGACACACAACTTTGTTGGCTTATTCTGACATGACCCCGGGAGTGGCAAAAATTTGTCCTTCAAAAGTAGCGCAATTTTAAAGTGATATCACTTGCACATTTTTTAAAATTGCACAATATTTTTAAAATCTGTCTCAGAACAAGTAGAAAAATACTCCATGCTCACTTTTCTAGTCACTTTTCTGGGAGGAAAGTCTCTATGGGAAAAGTCCGGAGGTAGGAGACTGTGGATCAGTGGACCCTCTGGACCACCGCGGGAGTACTAGCCGCAACCCGGGACTGGAGTCTAAGTGGCACCCTGGTCTTCACCAGAGCCCGCCGCAAAGCGGGATGGTTTTGCTGAGGTGGGGTGCCACCAGGTTCCACGGGTGTGAACAAACCCGCGGTGGCAGCCAGGGATGTCAGGGGTGTAGGACACAGTCCGAGCCTGAGATGATAGCAGGAAGGCGGCTTGACAGGATGAGCTGGAACTCACGGCAGGCAGGCAAGCAGGCAGTAGCTGGCACAGGACCCAGGTGGGCAGGAACGGAGAGGTCCTTGGAGGAGAGTTGGGGGCTTGGAAGCGTCTGGGAATGCTGGAACACGGGAGCCACCAGGAGCGTATGGGAACGCTGGAGACAGGAAACACGGAGGAGTCTGGAAACGCTGGAGGAAGGAAATACCGAGGCATCTGGAAACGCTGAAGGAACACGGAGCGTCTGGAAACGCTGGTGGGCTTTCTTCTTCAGCAGGAACCGCTGTGGGAAGCGAGGTGTGGAAACTTTGGAAATTCCATGAAGAATGCTGAAGAACGGGCAGGGAAGCAAGGGAGGTGCCGGATTATAAGGGCTAAACTGGATTAGCGAACTCCAATAAGAAGGACGCTCGCTGGCCCTTTAAATCCCGAGAAGTCGGCGAGCGCGCCCTAGCAGCGGGAGTGCACGGCCTGGAAGGCAGGAGGCGTGCAGCCTACACGCTGGGACCCGAAGCCAGATAGGCACACAGCGGAGCACAGGTGTACCCGCGATCCACGACATGGATCGCAGGGAGCACAAGTGACTCTCCCGAGTGACATAATTGTCTGTATATGGACAGTTACATCACTGGGGAATCTCCCATAATATGCGCTCAGCGGAGGCCAGGGATGGAAGTGATTAAGTTGAACCAACCCTTCGCAGGTTGACCATATACTGCAGTCTCTAGCAGGATGGACAAATGCTGTCTCCTTACAACTAGTTTTTCTTGCTGCAAGAAACATTTACTGATAAGATGGAAGCAAAAATGAACGCCCTCATCTTCCAGTATAAGTCCTTAGACACATCCAGCATATGTGCCGGGAGCTCTCCTGACTTATACACTGAACATATCAAAAAATCGTAAATTTATTGTAGCCTTAATTCAGTGTCATACAAAATGAAGTAACATCTTTCTGGGGGTCATTTACTAAGGGCCCGAATCGCGTTTTTCCGGCGGGTTACCCACATTTTTCCGTTTTGCGCAGATTTTCCCTGAATTGCCCGGGTTTTTGGCGCACCCGATCGGATTGTGGCACATCGGCGCCAACGTGCATGCGACGGAAATTGGGGGCGTGGCCGTATGAAAACCCGACGGATTCGGAAAAACCGCCGCATTTAAAAAAAAAAAAAGTGTCGCTTGACACACGCTTACCTGCACCCAGCCTGACTTGGTGAACTTCAGTGCACTACGACTGAATTCAGCGCAGCAGCAACACCGGTTGGACATAGGGCGCACTACCTTAGTGAATCGCCGGAAGACACGAATGCTCCACACAGAATGCGCTGCTGGATCGCGAATGGACTGGGTAAGTAAATCTGCCCCTCAGTACGGTTACCCTGAACCAGGATCCTTCAGGTCCATTTCATAGAATGGCTTTCTGACATTTTTCCACCCCCTCAAAACTAATATGTATTTACGAACTTGTTGTTTTGTGTGTTTCGTAGAGCTATGGATTATATTGGTCTAAATTGTGATTGGAAAAGTATTTAAGGTTAGGACATAGCTATGGCGCATGCCTGAAGAGGGAGACAGAGCCTCTGAAACGTTGCAAAGGCTGCTATTGCCTTGGTGAACTTAAACCCTGCTGCAGCGTGGAACGCCGAATATATGTGATGTACCTTGGTACATTTACCTGGGTAAATGTGAAACCAACAAATAATTGTGCGATAATGTGAAGAAAAATACTATACAATAATACTATAACCTCTAGTATATGACCTCCATGGTCTTGGTCTTACAAAGTGCAACTTTTCTAAGTGCAGCTATTTAAGTGCATAGAATTATTCCAAAGCATTATAAAATATGGCCTTGTATTCCATCATCATCATCATCTTCAATATCAGCACCTTCACCTGGTCTCACCAGCACTTATTTCTCTCATTCACAGGTATGCCTGCTTAATTCGGCACCAAAAGACCCAGCATCTGTTGTGTTTCTATGCTCCTTTAATGTTTATTGGTATGTGTAAATGCATATCTGTTTCACTGTTCTCCGTAGGTTCTGGTAGTTGTAACTTATTTGTCCTGGTGTATAAATTTCAGACTACAGGTCATACCTGATTGTGGTCTTACCCAGTGCAAATATATAAGTGCACAGAATTATTCCAGAGTAATCTGTAAGAACATGCTTAAAGGGAACCTGTCACCAGGGACCTCATTTTCACTACAGACAGGTTGAAGAAGCTTATTACACCTGCAGTGCAAATATGCCTTTCTGCCTTTTCTAAGCATTTGCATTACAATATAATTGTGTGTTATAACTTACTCTTGCTCCATGACAAAATCCTGGGGTAGTCACAGGGGCTGGACTTTGGTTTGGATGCATTTCAAAAAACAACATGTGGCTTGTCTGTTACCCACTCCTCAGAGCTTGCCCCCCACCTTTGTGCTCCTGTATAGCTCCACCTCCTGCTCCTTCTCAGAGGTTACAGCCTGGTTTACCTGAAATCAGTGGGGGAGGGACAAGCTGTACAGGAGCACAAACATGGAGGACAGCCTGCAGCTCAAACAGGTCACATGTTGTTTTTTTAAAAGCATCCAAACCAAAGTCCAGCCCCTGTTACTACCCCAGGATTTTGTCAGGATGCAAGAATAGGTTATAACACACAATTATATAGTAATGTAAATGCTTAGAAAAGGCAGAAAGGCAGATGTGCACTGCAGGTGTGATGGGCTTTTAGAATCTGTGTTTAGTGAAAAATGAGGTCCCTGGTGACAGGTTCCCTTTAACTCTTCAAAATGTTATCCATAAAGCACAATAACATCTTTACTCCATTGTCGTCCCACTCCGAATTTTGTGTACTTGTGATGACGCTTAGAAAAGGCGCATTGTCAAATTGGCGCCACTGTAGGTGGCTGCCTGTGCATGGGCTCCAGCTTTTGAACCCCCAAGCCTCTCACCCAGCCCTGTGGCATTAACTTGGCCTCTCATGCTATCACTCCCCACTAAGCGGATCAGCAGCAGCAGGGGCTCCATGTCGCACAACTGGTTGCAACAGAGAGCCGGAAACGGATCCTGGCAGCCAAGAGCACCAGTAGCAGCTACATCGGAGCTCCTGAAATGTAAGTGATCACAACCAGATCTATTGTCACACCACTAGTTCACCACAACACTGTTAGCGCTTCATCGGCATCGTGTAGTATCCCCTACACATATCTGTCTAGTCTGTGTCTATATATAAATATACTGATATATTTTCGTACCGTAATTGCTTCCCCATATGTAGTGTATTGTGTCATGTAACTTGTATTATGCATTATTGCAATGTCTTGTAATTATGTTTGTTCGCAAAAAAGGGACTAGGAACATGTAAGAACGCGCCTCTCAAAGTATTTATGTAATTATATTGTTAACCCCTTAAGGACGCAGGGTTTTTCCGCTCATTTCTCGCTCTCCAACTTCAAAAATCCATAACTTTTTCATTTTTATGTGTACAGACCTGTGTGAGGGCTTATTTTGTGCGTAACAAATTTTACTTTCCCGTAATGTTATTTATTTTAACATGCCGTGTACTGCGAAGCTGAAAAAAAATTCCAAATGTGGAAAAATTGAAAAAAAACCACACGTGCGTCACGTTCTTGTGGGCTCCGTTTTTACGACTTTCACTCTTCGCTCCAAATAACACACCTACTTTATTCTTTGGTTCGGTGTGATCACGGTGATACCAAATTTATATAGGTTTTATTGTGTTTTAATACATTTTCAAAAATTAAACGAATGTGTACAAAAAAGGAAAAAAAATTTTTGTCATCTTCTGACGCTAATAACTTTTTCATACTTTGCCGCACGGAGATGTGTGAGGGGTCATTTTTTGCGAAATGAGGCAACGTTTTCATTGCTACCATTTTGAGGTCTGTGCAACATTTTGATCATTTTTTATTTCATTTTTTATGTGATGTAAAAATGTGTAAAAGTCGCATTTCGGACATTTGGGCGCCATTTCATGTCTCGGAGGTCACCGCCGGCCGTAACTGTTTTTATATTTTGATAGATCGGGCATTTTGGGACGCGGCGATACCTAATATGTTTGTGATTTTTACTGTTTATTATGTTTTATATCAGTTCTAGGGAAAGGGGGGTGATTTGAATTTTTAATATTTTATTAATTTTTTTTATTTTTTAAACTTTTTTTTTTCTTTTTTTTTCCACTATTTCTTAGACCATCTAGGGTACATTAACCCTAGATGGTCAAATCGCTTCTACCATATACTGCAATACTTCTGTATTGCAATATATGGCATTTTTGCACACTATACATTACAATGAGCCACAGGCTCATTGTAATGGATATGCAGAAGCCAAGTATCCTCGGATCAAACGAAGACCCGAGGCTACCATGGCAACAGATCGCCGCCCCCCGATGAAATTCGGGGGCGTGGTGATCGCAATAAAGATGGCGGCGCCCGCGCCGCCGTCTTTTAAACGCCACCGGCGACTTTGCCGGAGGCGTTGAGAGGGTTAATAGCCACGATCGGTGCAAGCACCGACCGCGGTTATTAGCGGTGGGGGTTTTCTGCAAAATGCAAAAACCCCCACCTCTGTATGAAGAGGACTCAGCCCGTGAGCCCTCTTCATACACTCCTTAAACCTCTGCGCCGTAGAGCTACGGCGCAGAGCGTTAAGGGGTTAAACTTGTCCCTAATTGCCAAAACACAATGTTCAAAGTAATTTCCCCCAGGGGATCAATAAAGTTATATTGTATTGTATTGTACTGTATATAGCTAGCCAGCCTATACCCCCCAGTATATAGCTATTCAGTCCCTGCCCCCTCAGTATATAACCCGCTAGCCAATGCCCACTAGTACATAGCCAGCCTGCCCATGCCCCCCAATATATAGCCTGCCCATGTCCCCTAGTATTCTGTTTGCCAGTGTTACCAACAGGAGACAATCATTGTAGCCTGCCCGTCCATGTCCTCTAGTATATAGACAGCCCATGCCCTTTAGTATATAGCCAGCAAGCCCATGCCCCCCAGTATATAGCCAGCCAGCCAATGCCCCTTAGTATATAGCCTACTAGTCCATACCCCCCAGTATATAGCCAGCCAGGCCATGCCCACTAGTATATATGCAGCCAGCCCCTACCCACTGGTATATAACCAGCCAGCCCCTGCCCTGAAGTATATAGCCAGCCAGCCCATGCCCACTAGTATATAGCCAGACAGTGCCCTACCCCCAGTATATAGCCAGCAGCCCCTGCCTCCAGTATATAGCCAACTCCTGCTCCCAGTATATATCCAGCCAGCCTCCTGCCCCCCAGTATATAGCCAGGCCCTGCCCCAGTATATAGCCAGCACATGCCCACTAGTAAATATCCAGCAGCACCTGCCCCCAGTATATAGCCAGCCCCCTGTACCCAATATATAGCCAGCACATGCCCACTAGTAAATAGCCAGCAGCCCCTTCCCCCAGTATATAGCCAGCACATCACCAGTTTATAGCCAATGGAGTATGGCAAGCTTATTTAAAAAATTCTACTCTGTACTCACCTTTCCGACACCCATTGCCGATCCTCTTCTTGCCTCTAGTGCTCCGTTTTCGGGTACCCGCATGCTGCCGTCACACGTAACACACGATGTAAGCCTCTTGCCAACATCATTGTGTGTGCATCGCTGCCGATTGTGTCAGAAAGCGACTGACTTCATAATGTGGGTGCGGCATCGCACAGGGACCCGAAGACAGAGCCGGAGAACAGGAAACAAGAAGAGGACCTGCGGGGCGGCGGGGGGGGGGGGGGAAGGGTGTCAGAAAGGTAAGTACAGAGTTCATTTTTTATAGACTCAAGTTTATTTTTTGTGCTGAAAAACTCGGCTTATATTTGAGTATATACAGTACATTATTTCTAGTATTAATGATAATATTTATTCTGTTTGCCAGTGTTACCAACAGGAGAGGCTCATAGTATTAAGAAATTACATCACTTCAGAGAAAACAACAGAAAAAAATTCAGAGCTTAAAGGAAACCTGTCAGCAGGAGACCCATTTTTAGCACTACCCCAGTCCCCACAGAGCATAGCACATACACTGCCAAAGTGTTTTTGTATAAAAAATAGGTTTTACAGAAAAAAAGATATGTTATAATGTACCTTTCATTAGCATCTACTGTGTGACTAGGCACGCGTCCCCTGGGAGTGGCTGGAAAGGAGCAGTTTCCCCCTCACCCTTGGGAAACAGCTCCTCCATGTGTCCATTTCAAATATATGAAAACACCCATCACTTGGCTTAGCGACGCCCCCTGCTCCTCTACAGCCAATCCAGAGTAAGGGGAGTTATTCATAAATTTGAAAAGGACACATGGAAGAGCAGTTTCCCAAGGGTGGGGGGAAACTGCTCCTTTCCAGCCACTCCCAGGGGACTAGTGCCTAGTCACACAGCAGATATATATAAATATTTTTGTAAGCAAGACTTATGAATGTCTATGAAATTGGCTGGGCACAGAAGCATTTAGGTGTAGACCTGGAACGCAATATACATCTTATATGGAAAAGACACGCAAGGCCATTCATTTTTTTTCCATTATATAATTGTATATAATTATTAAAATTTTTTAATAAAATGGCATTTCAACACATTCGCCAAAAATTTCAGAATTTCAGTGTTACAATTCATCATTACATAACATCTTAGGCTGAAAGAAATTTTTTTTTTTCCCCTTAACTTCCAATAATTCGAGCCAACAGATTATTGCCAAATTATCAATATATATATATTCCCTCTCCCTCCCCCTCCCTCTCCACCCTCTACCGATGCTGGGGATGTCTGTGCCGTCACAACATGGAGGCAGTGGGGAAGAGGAAGAACCTCTATGCCCTCCACTGGTTCCAAATTTGATTAAGTCTGCTGCCTTTCCTATATCGTTTCTCGTAGGTGCATTCATACGATTTTATACTATCCACTAGGTTACTCCATTCATTTACTGTTGGGGACTTATTATCTGACCAATGTTTGACTAGTACTAGTCTTGCAAGGAATATGATCTTTAAGGCCAAGTCACTTTTTAATCTGTCGTCTAAGGGGATCGGGAGCAGACCCAAAATCCCAAACGTGGCGGTGCGAGGTAACACACATTGAAACTGATCTTCCAGTTTCGTGAATATCGCCTCCCAATAGGAGTTGATCTTCGGACAGTCCCAAAGAACATGTAAAATATCGGCTTGGGGATTCTTACACCTCTTACAATTAGCGTTGTCGCTTAAACCCACTTTAAACATTAGATACGGTGAAAAATAAATTCTATATAATATATTAAGTTGTGTGCATCTATGATTTAAATTTATTGTTGATCTAACCACATTCCTATAAATGTCTCGCCATTGTGCCGCTGTGATAAAACCGACCTGATTTGTCCATTTCACTTGGCTTACATGACTAAAATTCTGATCAATACTGGACCTTAGTCGGTGATAAATATTAGATAAATTGAGTCGTGATAAATCTAGGTCTAATAACTCTGTGAAATTTCCCCCTACGTGAATCGTGAACTTATCGTGATGTGCTTCTTTTCTAAATGCATGTGCAATTTGATAATACCTGAAAAAATCCCTTTTCTCCAGTATACCCCTATCACACCAATACTGAAAGGAAGGGAGTGAACCGTGTTGCCCCAACTGCTCCAAAGACTTAATCCCCTTTTTTTCCCAGAACTCGATATCTTCCATTTTACATAATTCTGCAAAGTTTAGGTTACCCCACAAAGGCGTAAATTTAAAGCCCCCCTTGATACCAAATAATCTCCTGAGGTCTCTCCATGTATAGTTCAATAGCCTCATCAGCGGGAGTTTTTTTTCATTGAGACTTTTCAATTGACCAGACTCCAGAAGTGCGGGCATGGACTCAAATCTTCGCCCCACCCGTGACGTAATCGCATCGAATATATTGGTCTGTCTATTTTCAAGAATAAACTGTACCTGTGCCGCCAAAAAATAATGGTAGAAGGAAGGGAGCGAAAGACCGCCCCTTTCCCTATCTATCATTAAAATTTCTTGTTTAATACGCACCTTTTTCCTCCCCCAAAGTAATTTGTTTATAATCGCCCGAATAAACCCAAACCATTTCTTGCCTATCCAGCAAGGGGAATTACAAAGTACATACAATATTTGAGGTAGCAATACATTCTTTATGAGGACTACTCTCTCTGCGCGATTTAATGGAAGTGTATTCCAAGTGTTAACCTTATTTTTAATTTTTGTTAGCAAGGGGACTAAATTTAGGGTGATATAGTCATCGACCTTGGGCGTGATTTTTAAGCCTAGATATTCGCATGAAGTTGCGACCCTCAGATCGAACTGCAGATAATTCGGATGTGTATCAGAGTCTAGTGGGACCAAAATAGACTTGTGGGAGTTTATTTGAAAGCCTGAAAATCTGCCGAATTCCTGGATCACCTTCAAGGCTTTTGGCACAGATATCTCAGAGTCCTTAAGACAGAGGAGAACATCATCAGCGTATAGCATAATCTTATCCATTGGCCCGGCTAGTCCTCCCCCCTCTATTTCCCTGTCTGCCCTAAGCTTAATTGCCAAAGGTTCAATAAACAACGCGAAAAGCAACGGGGACAGGGGGCATCCCTGCCTAGTACCCCTGGACAATGTAAAGAAATCCGAATAATCTCCGTTCACCCTAATACAAACCCTAGGGGCCTTATAGAAGAGTCTAAGCCAATCAACAAAGGGGTTACCGAACCCAAATCTATACAATACTTCCCAGAGGAAGTCCCACTCCACCCTGTCAAAGGCGTTAGAAGCGTCCAACGACAGTATGGAGCGGGACCCCCCCCGACCCATCTGCAGGCCCGCAAACAACCGTCTTATATTCGTTTTACTCTGGCGTCCAGTAACAAAACCACATTGATCTTCATGTATCAATAATGGCGCATATTCCTTTAATCTATTTGATATTAATTTTGCTACCAATTTAACGTCCGTGTTGATGAGCGATATCGGTCTATAGGATTCCGCTTCCATAGGGTCTTTATTTTTTTTATGTATCAGAACTATACTTGCCTCGTACCATGAATCCGGCAACTTACCCTTCCCTAGAGCAAATTCCCAAATCTCCACCAACAAAGGCAGGAGAATAGTCGCAAATCTCTTATATATTTCCACCGGCAGCCCATCCAGACCCGGAGAAGAATTTCGTCTGGAGGATCCCAGAGCCTCCTCAAGCTCTGTACTGGTTATAGGGCATGATAACCTGTCTGCTCTCTCCGCCGAAAGAGATGGAAATTGGATATGATCTAAAAATTGCCTTATCTCCCCAACTGACGCCTCAAGGTCTGAGGAGTAAATACCTTGAAAGAACTTTAAAAAGATTTCTCTGATCTCCTGAGTGTTAACCGTTACCCCCCCGAAGTCGTTTTTAATAGCTGTTATTCTGTTTATCTCTTGTTGTTTTTTAATTTTCTGAAGAAGTCCCCTTGTAGGTGCACCACTTTCACAATGTGCCTTCTGGTCTAAGAAGAATAGTTTCTGCATCGCCTTATTTGCAATTAATCTGTTATATTCCTCTTGTACCTTATTAAAGCTGTCATACCGCTCTTTCGTTCTGTTCTCCAGAAGAGCCCTTTCCTTATCTTTCACCTCTTTTTTGAGTGTTCTCTCCTGTCTAGCCCATTGCTTACGCAGGTATATAATTTCTGAATTTAGTATCCCTCTAAGAAAGGATTTCATTGTATCCCACATAAGCCCCAGGTCCTCCGTGGCTCTATTGGCCGAGATAAATCTGCACAGCTCACCCTTGATTTTGTCCTCGTCTGTTACCAAAGTCAACCAATGTGCATTTAGTTTCCAAAACCTACGGCCCGATTTCCCAGGACCGGAAAACTCGAGGACAATTGGGGAGTGATCAGAAATAGAGCGATTATCATATCGAATTTTCCTCACCCGGTCAATAGCTAGATCGTTAACCAGGGCTAAATCGATCCTGGAAAGGGTATTATGGGAGCGATTATAACATGAGAATACCTGACGTTCCCCATTTATGGTTCTCCACACATCTCTCCAACCCACCTCCTGACAGAACCTAGCAAAGGGAGTTACTGCCGCCTCGCTACCTGGCAGGTTTCTTTTCCCCGTTCGATCTTCTTTGTCCGACATCACGGCATTAAAGTCGCCAAGAACCAGAACGGAGCATTCACCCACCTTTTCCACAAAACGCAACAAGCTTAACAATACATCATACCTGAAAGGGGGAGGAATATATACTCCTGCCACCACACATTTGATGCCCTCTAGTGTACCTGACAGGAACACATATCTCCCGTCTGGGTCGCATCTGGCTTCCAATACTTGGAAGTCAACTGATTTGTGTATTAGTATCGAGACACCTCTAGAGAAAGAGGAAAAAACTGAATTATATATCTGGCTGGCCCACCTCCTCTCTACGAGAGCCAGCGAGTCTTTCTCCAAATGTGTCTCCAATAATATCACGATTGCGGGTAATTGCTTAACAATATAGTCAAAGATAATGCAACGTTTCAGGCGGTCTTTTAGCCCTCTTATATTCCACGATATAAACCTAGTGCCCATATATATAGTGTGAAAAGGGGAGTACAACAGGCAGCACTAAACAGTTTCCTAAGACCCAGCAGCATCCCCAGCATCGGACCATCCCTCCCCCCCATACCCCCCCTTCCTGTCCTACCATTGTAGAATTTTTCGCCACTTATCCACCCCCACCCAACCCCGCCACCCTTATAGCTGACTTATACAAAACGTAGGATGGGATATATGTAAATATTTATAGTCCCTTCGAATCTAACCAGTCTGCAGCCTGTTCTGGCGTATTAAAGAACTGGGACTGACCCTGGAATATAATTTTAAGTTTAGCCGGAAACATTAATGAATAGATAATGCCCTTATCTCTAAGTCTTTTTTTTACTTCCAGGAAGCTTTTCCTTTTCTGAAGTGTTTCCCTAGAGAAATCCGGGTATATTGTAACTTTAGTGCCTTGAATTGACAATTCCTTTAACTCACGTGCTCGTTTCAAAATCATATCCCGGTCTCTCGAGAGAAGAATTTTGCATATAAACGTACGGGGAGTATTCCCCGGGATATGGGGACCGGCCGGTATTCTGTGTGCTCGCTCAATGTCAAAATTCGGGGAAAGGCACTCCTTCCCCATCACCTTTAAGAGCCAGTCTTTAATAAAACTTACAGGGTTTTCTCCCTCAGCTTTTTCTGGTATCCCTATTAATCTTAGATTGGCTCTTCTTGATCGGTCCTCCATATCCGCGATTTTCCCTTTTAGGGCCTTATTCTCTATCTCCAGCGTAGAAGTAATTTTTTTGAGAATGCCAACCTCCTTCTCAATATTGGCCATTTTATCCTCTGCTAAATTCTGTTTGTCTCTTACTCTATTCAGCTCCTCTCTCAGGAGGGAGACATCACCTCTCAGAGCTCCCACCTGGTCAGTAAGACCCAATATTGCTGAATTGCAATTTTTTATGGAGTCTAAAATCTCTTTTAGCATATCCTTATCTCCACTGGCGTTTACATCTTCCCCATCCTGTTCCTCTCCCTCTAACCTAGCGGATCTTGAACCCTGTAACTTAGGGTCTTGACCCTCATTTTCAAAATTTTTCTGTGTGATCAGACCAGTACGTGTTTTAACTGGGGGGGACTTCCATAATTTGTCCAGTTTTGTCGCCTGATCCCCTTTAGCTCCTCCTTTCTCTTTCTCTTTCGGGGAAGAAGCCCCGACTGATTTCCTTGAGGCATTTTTAGGAGGCATTACTGAATTCAATCTCTATACAATATATAAACCTTTTAGTCCCACGTATTTTGCATACAGATCAGGCCGACTCAAATTTACACAATACCCAACACACAGAAAATTAGAATGCGGAGTTAGTAGACAGCTGTACACAACCTCTTGTCTCCCCCATAGAAGGAGCTTATGGCAGAATATTTTAACATCCACAGTATTAAATTAAATGCATTAGGTGATACGAACAAGAAAACCGAGAGTTATCTACGTGCGTAGATGGGCACAAATGGGTAAAAGGTTAACTTCAATGTCCGCTCCACTTAGCACAATGTTAGATAGTTAGTAGAAGAGACATAGTACAGTTAGTGTATAGCTGGTATCCCGAAGTAGTTGTTCAGTTAGATACTTCAAGAGGCGCAGATGGGCACTGACGGATACCAGATTAAACCAATAATTATGCCCGCTCCACCTAGCACAATGTTAAATAATTAGTGGAAGAAACAGAACACAGTTAGTGTATAGCTGATATCCCGAAGTAGTTGTTCAGTTAGATACTTCACGAGGCACCAAAGGGCACTGACGAATAGCAGGTTAAGCCAATAATTATACCCGCTCCACCCAGCACGATGTTAGATAGTTAGTAGCAGAAACATAACACAGTTAGTGTATAGCTGATATCCCGAAGTAGTTATTCAGTTAGATACTTCAAAAGGCACAGTCACAGGCAAATAAGCAGGTCAAATAGCAAGCCAATATCAGGTTAGCCGCAAGCTGACAAAGGCACATGTTAAGTTGTTTAGAAGAAAGTCAGCGTTGATATTAATTATAGGCAGCTTAATACATAGAGAAGGAGGTATCAGAGCCAGATACTTCTCACCCTTCTGCTGGAGCGACTCCAAACCTCCGTCTTCTCCAGACTCGTAGAGGCAGGGGACGGGTATCCGTAAGACTCAGAAGCACTGCGGCCGGTCAGATCATTCATCATATGCCACGCGTCGCCTCGACCGCTTCCCCCAAACGCCCACCTCTAGGTCAGCTCGCCTCCGGTAACAGGCATCAGCGGGGCCCCCTCGTCCTTCAGATTGCTCCGACCTCCATTCTTATGGGCGACCTGGACAGAGCCGACCGATCTTCTCTCCTTCTCTCCTGGGGCTCGCTGAACGCTCGATAGCGAGGTAGCGAGACCCCCCGCTGCACCTCAGAGCAGACGCGGCACTAGTTCGGCCGGTCAGGCAGAATCCTCCCCTCCTGGGCGCTTTGGATGTCGGCCCACGGAGATTAACAAGCTCCGGTATCCATCTCGTGGTCAGCGGGGAGCGGGGCTGGGTGATGGGCGGCTCGTGCAGCGTGACGCACCTACGTCATGCCGTTACGCTCCTCCTCATTCATTCATCCACTCATTCATTTACTTGGGTTTCGTATCTCACCGTGAAGAGCGTACTATTCCACGAGAGATTGATCTGATTGGAGGCAACCAGTATACGGTAATCGCACTAAACATTGGAGTACATTTCAGACTCTTCCCTGTCCATCACTATATACGAAGACTTCTCAACATCCGTCGGGCTATAGAACGTCTCTTCCTCAGGAGCCCAAAAACTAAAGTCATCATTAAGACTGAGAATACCAGTGATATGAGCAATGAGTATGAAGGGATGAGTGATTTCCACGCATATGTCCACTACGCCATAATGGAAATCATCTTCCGAGGTCTCAATGTTGGCTTTGTGAATGGTTGGGACATGACCACAGCATGGAATACAAATCAGATACATCCACCAGAAACCTATATAAAAATGAGATAAACATGCTGATGACTTATACATGCAGCTAATACATTAGAAAATGTATTGCAATTATATATTAATTATTAATTCTATGTAATTCACGTATTGAGTGCAGAACGTGTTGTATATTGTTGTGTGAGGCATTTCAACATTTTGATCACATTCAACAACTTGGTGTGGGAGACCAGAATCTTTTAAATAAAATATATTTTTATTGGGGTTTTTTTTATTGGGTTTTCATTAATTCATTGATTTCATTAGTGATTTATTTCTATGTAATCTGCAAAGTAGGCTCCTAACAGAACCTCTCATCCAGATGGGAATGTTACATTATGGTTATGGACAGTGGATTGTAAAAACCTAAGTGACCTTGTCAATTGTCACAATTCAATCTTTGTACAAACTAAGGTCAAGGAAGGTCAAAAAAATCTTGTGTAGATTGAGATATAGAGCTGAGGTCAGGGCCTGCAGCACAGTTCAAAGTCAATCCGATGTCATCAACGATAAAGTTTAGAAAAACAGGACGGCAAAACATAACAGATTCATAGACAAGGTGGAGCCCCAAACACAAACATCAAGCAGCAACATATCTCAGACACCTTTGAAGGATATTAACAGACTAGGACCATAAAACTCTGACAAAGGGGTCTTTTATAACCAAGGGCTGCCTGGTCAGGGACATTTTTACCAGTGACACACTGCCCCCTTAAAATCTATAGTATATGCTTGTTCACTAGGACCCAGAGAGAGCCGGATGAGAATGGGCAACCCAAAGATGAGGGGAGGAGGAGAGCTGGTGGCTGTGTTAACTGGGAAATGTAATAACCTAATTCCAGGGGCGTAATTTGAGGGGGTGCATAGGTTGCGGTCGCACCCGGGCCCAAGAGGTCTAGGGGGCCCTTATGGTGTCACTTTCCCATATGAGAAGACTATTACTATAAACCATACATTACAGTCAGGGGCCTAGCACAGACTTTGCTCTGGGGCCCATCAGCTTCTAGTTACGCCACTGCCTAATTCTACTGTCTTGAAGTCTAAAATCTCTTCAACTTTGTGTCAATCTATGGGACGAAAAGGTATAGCAATAGGACAGCTACAGAAGTAGTTTGGAGAACATGTTAATGTTAATAGGTTTTAGAAAGGGACACATAAAGATTTGGGAATGTACAAAGAGGGTGGTAGACAAAGTGTGCTCATAACTGTGTTACTCTACTTTAAAAGAAGTCAACCACATGTTTTAACCCGATCACACTAACTTGCTGGCATGCACCCCCTGAAACCGGACCTGTTCTTCATTTAGTTATTAATAACTTATTTTTTGTGCAAAAGGACTTTTAAAAATATGCAAATGAACCTCAGGGGCTCCTGTGTACATCATAGAAGTCCCTTCTAGCTCCATTGGCTGCTTATTATTCGCACCTTCCTTCACAGCTTATGTTCATCTCCTTCCTCCCTTCCCTGGCCAGAGAGTCAGTGACAGCTGAGGGAGCCACAAGGGGCTTCTGTGATGTACACAGGAGCCCCTGGGGCATTTTTCATTGAAATCGATCCTATAAGTATGGTTGGGTTTAAAACCACTAAATCCATGTGGTTGATTTCATTTAAGATTTCAAATGGTCCACAAAACTAGGTAGAAAACTAGGACAAAAATATTCTTGTAAAATTGCCAGGTAAAATTACCAGAAAAAAATTACATAGGAGCCCTGCCCCAGCTGTCCTGGGTGAATGTATTATACAAAGTTTGCAGATTGACTCTAACTGCAGAATCCGTATTCAGAGAACGTGGCTACAGGAAGTTGAACTTGAGGATGCAGTCCATAGATACCAAAAAAATGTAATGGATAGTACAATGACAAATTAATTTATGTTAGTGTACTATGCACACAGAGATAGTTTCCACAGATCTATGTGTGAGCCTTCAGTCAGAGCTGCAAAACTCAGAGAAGTTCCTGTTCCAACCCATGTTTCTGACTCCTATAGGAGAAAAAAAAAAGAAATAATACAGGTATTTTTTTTATAGTAAAGTTTTTGGACAACAAAAATTTTTTTTCTAAAGGAGCAAAAGATCAAAATATGGTCTACACTCTAAACCTGATTTTACCATGTTACTTACCATGTAACTAGAAGGTGAAGTTGTGTTTGGCTAAAATATAATGGGGCACATTTACTTACCCGTCCAGGCAGGATCCCCGCTGTGCGTTGTCCGAAGATGATTCGGGTCTGCCGTGATTCACTAAGATTGTGCGTCCCATTTCCTGCATGTGTCGCAATGGAAATGGGGGGGGCGTGGCCATAAGAAAACTCGACAGATTCGGAAAAACCGCCGTATTTTTTTTTTTTTTAAAGTGTCGCTTGACACGCACTTACTCGCAGCCAGGGTAGCTTGGTGAACTCTAGTGAACTCCGACGGACTTCAGCGCAGCAGTGACACCTGGTGGACATCGGGCGCACTACCTTAGTGAATCGCCGGCAGACCCGAATCCTCCACGGAGAACGCGCCGCTGGATCGCGAATGGACCGGGTAAAAAAATCTGCCCCAATGCCTTTTGGATATGTTTTCTGGATGTGTTTTTAATGTGTTTTGAAACAAATTGCAAATACAGACTATACACATTTTGGGATGCATTTTCTCCAATGTGTTTCAAAATGCAACGCAGCAGCAGGAATGTATCTCTGGTAGCAGGCTGAGCTGAGGTACAACTGCCTTTAGGCCAGCATTGGCTTACACGTGGATACATCCCTCTGTTTTGAAGCTATAGTGCTCAAGATACCGCCTTACTCTATTTTTTGGAATGTTCTAGATGGACAGCCAATAAGGATGCTTGCCTAGTACCATGTGGCAGTATAACATCAGTATAATGTGAAGATAAACAAGAATTCATAAATACTCACATACAGATTATATGCTGGTGTGTAGTATATATTTATTGGTGTCTGTGGTGTATTTACTGATGTTTTATACATATTGCCGGTGTGTAAAGTGTATATGTTGATGTATGTTGTGTACATGCCATTGTGTGTGTAGTATATATACTGGTGTCTGTGGTGTATATATTTGTGTGTGATATGTATACCGGTGTGTAGTGTATATCCTGGCTTGTATAATGTATATACTACTGTGTGTGATGCATATGCTGATGTGTGTAGTATACTGCATAGACCATTGTGTGTAGTATATATACTGGCGGGTGCAGCGTATATACTGCCTGGTATAACGTTTCCTGAATCACAAGGAGCGGCTGTGCAAAATTTGGTGATTGTAAACGTAATGGTGCAGATTCCTTTAGTGGACACACATACACATATATACCTACATACACACATACATACACATGTATACCTACATACACACATACACTCAGCATTATATTTTAGAATAACCCATCCATAATGGGAAAATCAAGTAAATTAACAGATTAACAGTAGATGGCAGTATTGTGCAATGCATGAAGGATGACTGACCTTGTGTGTTAGTGGAGCATCCATGACTATAAGACTCCACACACCTACATGGTTTCCTTAATTGGCAGTTTCCATAAGGAGAACTTACTTCCTGACCCTAGTCACAAGCCTCTCACCCAGCCAACCCAGTTCCCTACACTGTACTGAGGAGACCCAAAAACAGCACTGTCTACAGTTGGGAGTCTGTTCCTTCTGGAATAGATCTACTGGTTTGGTTTTAATCCCGCATCATGTCATAAGGCCTCTTGTAGGTCATGCTTGATGTCAAGGGAGCTGCCCTACAAGGTAGCTAATAGAGGCGTGGTTTTCCTTATCCCATCCTGGAAAACTTTGCATATTTACTTTGTGTGTTTAAAAGACAACCTGCCGTTGAGATTAACAAACAACCCAGATTCATTTTCAGAAGCTGAGGAGCATGTATATCCTCTTTCTTCACCCAGGAGCATTCCCTTGGACCATAACCCTTCCAATTGACTAGAAGATAGAGAGTTCCTTTAGAATTTTTAGAGTCTAAGATTTAATCAATCACATATTCTTCTTGGTCTTCCACAAGGATTGACTTGGGTGGCGTGGTAGTTGAAGAGAATCTATTGAGAATTAGCGGCTTGAGAACTAATAAGCGAAAAACGTTACAACAATCATGGCAGTGCAAGACCATGAATCACAGCATCAAAGACTTGGGTTATGGAGTAATGACCAATGAAACGAGGAGCAAACTTCATCCTAGGTACTTGGAGTCTAATGATAAAGTCATTGGGGCTCATTTACTAAGGGCTCCGTGGACGCACTTTTGTCGGGTTTCCCGAATTTTTCCGTTTTGCTCCGAATTCCGCTTGGATTTTGACAGAAATCAGGGGGCGTGGCTGTTGGACAACCCGACGGATTTGGAAAAACCGCGGAATGTAAAAAACGAAATGTGCACTTACATGCACCGTGAAGAAGCAGGTGAACTCCAGCGGACCTCAGTGCAGCAGCAACAACTAGTGGACCTTAGTGAATCCCGTCAGAACCCGAATCCTCGTCGGACAATGCGCCACGGGATCGCTACTGAACCGGGTAAGTAAATGAGCCCCATTATCTCCAATAGACTATAATGGACCTGGGTGTCTTCTCTTATACCCATGAGCTGATATTTTATGCAGGCAAGCCCAGATATCTGAACAGATGGTGCGGAATTCCTTAATTTCATGATCAGCAGCTGGTACATCGGAGGAAGGCATGATCAGGAGAATGGGTAAATGAGGATGTTTGCCCTAATTGATCAAGAACAGAGGCTCAGCAGAAGATTTATGGAACTGATTTTGTGTGCAAACTCAGCCTATGGAAGTAATTATAACCAATTACCCTGGTCTCAGGAGAGGTATAACTTCAGGAACTTCTCCAGGCCTTGATTTACAATCTTGATTCGTCCATTGGATTGTAAAGGATGAGATGAGGAGATATTGGGGGTCATTTACTAAGGGCCCGATTCGCGTTTTCCCGACGTGTTACCCGAATATTTCCGATTTGCGCCGATTGTACCTGAATTGCCCCGGGTTTTTGGCGCACGCGATCGGAATTTGGCGCATCGGCGCCGGTATGCACGCAACGGAAATCGGGGGGCGTGGCCGAACGAAAACCCGACGTATTCGGAAAAACCGCCGCATTTAAAAAAAATTTGTGTCGCGAAAATTTCACTCACCTTCATCTTGGATAGGCCGGTGTATTTCGAGGCATTCCAGCGGACTTCAGCGCAGCAGCGCCACCTGGTGGACGTCAGAGGAACTGCTTTGATGAATCCCGGCCGGACCCGAATCCAGTGCAGAGAACGCGCCGCTGGATCGCGAACGGACCGGGTAAGTAAATGTGCCCCATTGAGTTTCATTAGAATTTAGGGCTTGTCAGAATCGAGATGTGAATTGCGTTCCCCTGTTTATACAATCTTGTGTGGACACCTGTGTAGAAGGAATATATCACAAATGAAAATGGAGGGTAATGTAGCTGCTGATAGTAATCCCTTTAAAGGAATAAAGTGTGACATCTTGGATGGTGTCGCAACCTTTACATGGTGGTAGGTCCGTAATGAAGTCCATTGAGATATGTGTCCATTAAGCGGTTGAAGAAGACAGACGGAAATGTATTCACGTACATCTGGCATAATAGATGGCCAAAAGTAGTTCCTTCATAGAAATTCCAGTGTCTTTTTGACTCCTGCATGCCCAGAGAAGCAAGAAGAATGTGCCGATGCCATCAACTTTGGCAGCAATTCAGATGGGACAAAACTTTTCCCATCTGATGGAATCAGAATTCCTTTAGAAGCAGTGGTAGCTTGCAACAAATTATCTGCTACATCATAAGACCTGGAGGTCCATCAGCCTTTCGGTTCTTCAAGCCTGGGCAATAGGTGACTCATAGATTGAACCTGAAGAAGAAAAGAGACCACCATGCTTGAAGAGGGTTGAGACGTCAGGCTGAGTGTAGACACAGGAGATTCTTATGGCCAACAGATGTCTCCACTCCTCCAATGCCAGCTTGATGGCGAGAAGCTCTTTGTCTCCAATGCCATATTTATTTTTCTGCTGCTGAGTATTTTTTTAAGTATCCACAAGGGTGAGTTTTTCCAGGAAGGTATTTTTGCGAAAGCACAGCTCCAATGGCAAAAGAAGGTAATTTTCACCTTTAGGAAACAGCCCGATTTTTCAAATCATCCTATGTCACGATATGCAGTTATAACTTTGGAACGCTTAATCTTACCAAGTTTATTTTGAAACATTTTTTTCATGTTGTACTTCACATTATTGCTATATTTTAGTGCACTTATTTCAATAAAACTGGAAATTTGGTGACAATTTAGAAATATTAGTGATTTTTTTAATTTCTAAATGTTATACTCAACATACAGTAATCCAAACCAGCAAAACTGGTTGCCACCTAACATTAACCGTATGCCAGCTTTATGTTGACATTTTTTTTATATATTTTTTTTTAGAAAGGAAGCATTTTCAAATTTCTTGTTATTAGAAGCTCCCCACAAATCACACCATTTTTAAAGCTAAACTCCTCAAACTATTCAAAGCATCCATTGGTAAGCTTGTTAACCCTTTATACATCTCACAAGAATTAAAACAAACTGGAGGTTCTATTTGTAATTACAAAATTTTGACAATAAAATGATTATTTAGTCCTAAAATTTACACAATCAAGCAGGATAAAATTGGCAGCGTGTGGGTCGGTGGGTCAGCGTGGGCGCCGCCATGTTGGCTTGAATTGTCCCTCCCGTGACATCATCATAGAGAGGCGATCAGTTGCAATGACAGTCTCGGGTCACACAAAGACCCGAGGTTGTCTCATTTCACACCACTTATTGCAATGTGCAATTTGAAAAATCCCCATATACTGCCATACTGTAGTAAAGCAGTATATTGTAGGATCAATTGTAGACAACCTAGTGTTAAAGTACCCTAGGGGGTCTGAAAAGTAGTAAAAAAAAAAATTCTTAAAGTAAACTAAAAATTCCAATCACCCCCTTTCCCTAGAACTGATGGAGTACCCGCCGCTGAAACGCGAATGGCCCGGGTACTGTATATACTCGTGTATAAGCCGAGTTTTTCAGCACAAAAAATGTGCTGAAAAACGTCCCCTCGGCTTATACACGAGTCACAACGAGTTAAAAAATACTTAAAAAATAATAAACTTATATACTCACCCTCCGGTGGCCCCGATCTGCAGCGCTGCTCCCCCGATGTCCTCTTCTGCAGCGCTGCTCCCCCGATGTCCTCTTCTGGCTTCCCGGCGCCTGTTCTGCGTCCTGTACATCGCGCTGGGCACCTCCGTTGCTGTCTCCCGGGCGCTGCTGATGACGTCATACTAGGCGCCGCCCGGGAGACAGCAATGGCGGCACCCAGCCGCGATGTACAGAAGACGGGCGCGGAAGCCAGAAGAGGACCCGCGCGGACATCGGGGTAGCAGCGCGCATATCGTGGCCCCTGAGGGTGAATATATAAGTTTTTTTTTTTTTTTTTTTTTTTTAAATGCTGTCGCTGGCTGTATCACTACGGGGGGCAGGCTGGGCAGTGGTGTATACTACTGGGGCAGTACTGGGGCAAGCTGGCAGTGCTGTATACTACTGGGGCAAGCTGGGCAGTGCTGTATACTACTGGGGGCAGCTGGGCATTGCCTTGTCATACTACTGGGGTCAAGCTGGGCAGTGCTGTATACTACTGGGGGCAAGCTGAGCAGTGCTGTATACTACTGGGGGCAAGCTGGGCAGTGCAGTATACTACTGGGGGCAGGCTGGGCAGTGGTGTATACTATTGGGGGCTGGCTGGGCAGTGCTGTATACTACTGGGGGCTGGCTGGGCAGTGCAGTATACTACTGGGGGCAAGCTGGGCAGTGCTGTATACTACTGGGGGCAAGCTGGGCAGTGCTGTATACTACTGGGGGCAGGCTGGGGTGGCTGTATACTACTGGGGGCAGGCTGGGGTGGCTGTATACTACTGGGGGCAGGCTGTATACTATAGGGGGCTGGCTGGCTATATACTGGGGGGGGGTCTGTGACCAATCCATTTCCCACCCTCGGCTTATACTCGAGTCAATAGGATTTCCCAGTTTTTGGTGGTAAAATTAGGGGTCTTGGCTTATACTCGGGTCGGCTTATACTCGAGTATATACGGTAAGTAAATCTGCCCCATTGGGTCTTCCGGTGATTCACTAAGGTAGTGCGCCCGATGTCCACCAGGTGTCGCTGCCGCGCTGAAGTCCGCTAGAGTTCACAGTAGTTCACCATCCGTTGCTGGGTGCAGGTAAGTGCGTGTCAAGCGGCGTTTTTTTAAAAAATTCCATGTTTTTTCCGAATCCGTCGTGCTTTCCGACGCCCACGATCCCCACACCAAACCCCCCCCCCCCCCGGGCATGTCCGCGTCGATGCGCCACAATCCAATTGCGTAGGCCAAAAACCTGGGGCAATTCAGGGAAAACAACGCAAATCGGTAATATTCGGGTAACCCGCCGGAAAAAATCGTTTCGGGCCCTTAGTAAATGACCCCCATTAGGTATCGTCGCGTCCAAAAATATAATAATGGTTATTCTCTGGGTTTAACCCCATAACAGAAATAGTGGCCAAAGTCGAAAATGCTACTTTCTTGCCATTTTGAAAAACAATTCAATAAAAAGTGATTAAAAGGCTGTACAGTCCTCAAAATAGTAGCATTGAAGACGTCATCAAAAGTCGCAAAAAATGATACCACACACACCTCCTAAGTAGGAAAAAGTTAATATCGTCAGAACAGGGCAAAATGAAACATCTTTTTTTTGTACAGGAGGTTTTAATTTTTGTAAATGTATGAAGAAATTATAATATCCATATAAATTTGGTATCCCCATGATTACACCGACCCAAAGAATAAAGTAGACATGTCATTTGGGGCAAACAAAGAAAGCTGTAAAAACCAAAGCCACAAGAAAATGGTGCGAATGCATTTTTCACCGATTTCACTGCATTTGGAATTTTTTTTTCCCACTTCCCAGTACACGGCATGGAAATGGAAATGCCCAGAAGTAATACAACCTCTGCCAACACAGTGCAAACCTAGTCTTGTGAAAGCAACATCCCTCTCCCTTCAATAGGGTTTTCTCTTTGGCCTGATCAACCTAGGGAGACCTGGAAATGGTGATACAGCTGGCAAATATCTTCCTGAGAAGGAAGCCGTAATTGTGTGACCAATCAGATGAACTGTTATTGTTGCAATCTAAACAAAGTGCTGGTTGCATTATAGGCTTGCCTCCTCACAAGGAGAGATTATAAAACCCCTTGTGGCTGGAAAGTTTGAGGTCAGTCAGTCTTGGAGGTCTTCTTCTACTGAACTTCATAAAAGCACATATGTCTGTGGCACGCTGTCCTGACACACTTGTCCTGTGTGGAGACCGGCCCCAAGCAGACATCCACCTCAAAGAGTCTGCCTCATCCTGCTGCTGAAGCAGCCAAATATCCTCTACCGCCTGAAGCTACCTTTACCAGGCTGGGAGCACCTCCTGTGGAATTATATCCAACCAGCCATCTGGACCCAGTTGATGATACTGCTGTTGTGGCTGTTGCCTGTAAGTTGGATATTTTCATCCCCTGCCTCTGAGTGATCCCTGTGCAAGGCTGTTACCACCAAGAGCGCCCCATTCAACACCAGGGAAACCTTCTACATCTTCAGCCTCTCCCTCCTTCCTTGTACCTCCCCTGCCAGAGACTTGCCAGGCTGTAGACAAGGCCTCTTCTGTTCCTTGGTATCCAGCACTGTGACCACAGACAAGCACTAGGCCGCGCTCCGCCAGTCACTTCGGTGCCTAGGGATCTGGCTGCCCCCAAGCCACAAAAAGGCCCCGGTGGGCAGGCCCGGCGCCAGCACCCGGCCAACCCGAGCAAGTGCCGGGGTACTTGAGGGGCCCACTCGGGCCCCCGGATCAATTGTACCAGTGTCGCTATAAGACTCGACCGTTTTGATCCGGCCCCCGACACTTTGCGCGTCAGCGCCGGGCCCTCACGGCCTGCAACAGTCGAGCAGGAGCCTCCGTCCATCCGGACAGAAAGGTCCTGCCCTTCACTGTATAGTGCTCGGTGCGGCCGGAAACGGCCGCTCGAGCACTATTACTGGAGCGATGTGGCCGGAATACAACCCCGGCGCACATCGCTCCATGAACTAGGCTGCGCGGCCGCGCACCCCTTCCTTCCCGGACGCGGCAAGAAGATAGAAGACTTAGGTGAGTACAGGGTTTTTATTTTTTCATTAAAAAGGGCAGTAAAAAGATTGTGGCGACTAGGGGGCCAATAGTTAGTTATGAGGGGCAGAATAAGAAATAATTATAAGGGGCAGCTTAGGAAATAATTAATTATGAGGGGCAGAATAGGAAATAATTAATTATGAGGGGCAGTGTAGGAATAATTAATTATGAGGGGCAGCATAGGAAATAATTAATTATGAGGGGCAGCATAGGAAATAATTAATTATGAGGGGCAGTGTAGTAAATAATTAATTATGAGGGGCAGCATAGGAAATAATTAATTATGAGGGGCAGCATAGGAAATAATTAATTATGAGGGGCAGCATAGGAAATAATTAATTATAAGGGGCAGCTTAGGAAATAATTAATTATGAGGGGCAGCATAGGAAATAATTAATTATGAGGGGTAGCATAGGAAATAATTAATTATGAGGGACAGCATAGGAAATAATTAATTATGAGGGGCAGTGTAGGAGTAATTAATTATGAGGGGCAGCATAGGAAATAATTAATTATGAGGGACAGCATAGGAAATAATTAATTATGAGGGGCAGTGTAGGAGTAATTAATTATGAGGGGCAGCATAGGAAATAATTAATTATGAGGGACAGCATAGACTAATTAATGATTAGGGTGCAGCGATAGGAAATTAATATGAGGGTAGCATAGGAAATAATATTATAGGGCATATGAAAGAATTAAGGGCAGCTTAGGAAATAATTAATTATGAGGGGCAAGATAGAAATTAATTAATTATGAGGGACGCATAGGAAATAATTAAGATAAGGGCAGCATAGGAAATAATAATTTGAGGGGCAGTGTACGCAATAATTAATTATAGAGGCAGCATAGAATGCTTAATTAGAGGGCAGCATAGGAAATAATTAATTATGAGGGGAAGCATAGGAAATAATTAATTATAAGGGGTAGCTTAGGAAATAATTAATTATGAGGGGCAGTATAGGAATAATTAATTATGAGGGGAAGCATAGGAAATAATTAATGGTGCGGGTATAGGAAATAATTAATTATGAGGGGCAGTTTAGTAATTAATGGGGGGGGGAGGCATATTCAATAATTAATGGAGAGAGGTCCCAGTATATTAATTAATTAATTGGGCAAATATATAAAATAGTTCACAAGGGGGTGCAGTACCGGTATTAAATAATTAATTGAGGGGGGTGCCAGTGTATTATGGATGCGGTCACATGTACCGCTATTTATTTTTAGACTTTAGTCCGGCCCTCCAACAGTCTGAGGGGGACAGTGAACGGCCCCCTATGTATAAAGTTTGGGGACCCCTGGTGTAGATGCTGACACACAGTGATGGTATAAAGCGGAATTCTAGCAGATAGCAGAGCCAAGGTCAGGATCACAAACAAGTTGCGGTATCAAAGTCACATGGAATTGACTTGATGCTCTATCAGAATGTACATTTATAGACTATTCCACAGAGAAGATCACACAACCTCAGGAGTAAGTCCCAGGATATGTCTGTAGTGGTAAGAACAGCCACAAGAGGGAGTTCAGAAAGTAATCTTCATACTTGCCACTAGAGGGAGTCAGAATGCTGGAAAAATCAGTGCAAAATCGTGACAGTAGTATAAATACTGGTGTCTGTAGTGTATATACTGGTGTGTGGTGTATATACTGGTGTGTGTAGTGTATATACTGGTGTCTGTAGTGTATATACTGGTGTGTGGTGTATATAGCAGTGTGTGGTGTATATACTGTTATGTGTGTAGTGTATATACTGGTGTGTGTAGTGTATATGCTGGTGTGTGGTGTATATACTGTTATGTGTGTAGTGTATATACTCGTGTGTGTGGTAATATACTGGTGTGTATTGTGCCAAACAGACTTCTTACGCCCATAGACTTCAGTTTTTGGCAGAGTAAGGGAACAATAAGTGCCATAGACCATCAGAGGTGTACCAAGATGGCAACTCCCTGCCGCTGGCAGAGCAGTGACGTCAAACACTGCGACGCGAGTGCATTTGCTGCTGATACCACAATGGAAGAAAATGAGGTCGGCGGGCATCGGGGAAACGGAGGAAAGTGAGTACAATTTTATTATTTTACCTAGGGCTGTATATATAAAAGTAAAAAAAATAGGCTGCACACCACAATATAAAAAAAGAGTGGGTACTTTATTCACCCAATAAAGAGTGGGTGAATAAAGTACCCACTCTTTTTTATATTGTGGTGTGCAGCCTATTTTTTCTTTTATGTATGAAGAGGTGGAGAGTCAAACCACTGAGAAGGGCGAGCAACCAAACTAAGCTTCCTAAAGTGGTGCAGCTGTGAACTGGATTAATGTAGGGCTGTATATAGTTATCATAGGGGGACTGTATATAGATATTATAAGGGGCTGTATATAGTTATTATAGGGGGACTGTATAAAGATATTATAAGGGGCTGTATATAGTTATTATAGGGAAGCTGTATATAGTTATAATAAAGGGTTGTATATAGTTATTATTGGGAGGCTGTATATAGTTATAATAGAAGGCTGTAAATAGTTATACGGGGACTGTATATAGTTATTAAAGAGAGGCTGTATATAGTTATTATAGGGGGAATGTATATAGTTATTAAAGTAGGCTTTACTTGTTTATTATAGGTGGCTGTATATAGTTATTATAGGTGGCTGTATATAGTTATAATTAAGGGATGTATATAGATATTATAGGGAGGCTGTATATAGTTATTATAGGGGGACTGTATATAATTGTTATAGGGAAGCTGTATATAGTTGTTATAGGGGGACTGTATATCGTTATTATAGGGAGGCTGTATATAGATATAATAAAGGTCTGCATATCGTTATTATAGGGAGGCTGTATATAGTTCTAATAGAAGGATGTATATAGTTATTATAGGGGGTCTGTATATAGTTATTATAGGGGTCTGTATATAGTTATTAAAGGGGGGACTGTATATAGTTATTTTAAGGGGGCTGTATATAGTTATTATAGGGGGCTGTGTATATTATAGAGGGAGTGGAAATACTGAAGTTTGTAGTGTATGTACTGATGTGTAGTGTATATACTGGTATGTGTTGTGTATATACTGGTGTGTGTGTGTGTGTGTAGTGTAAATAATGATGTTCAGTGTATATACTAGTATATAGTATATTTCCTTATTATCTTTTGGTGACACACAGATGGGTTCTTGCTTTCTAGGATAAAACCAGAAGAGAACAGGTTAATAAGCAGTGAGTCAACTTAAAGGTAATAAGCATCACTTATAAAGATAGGAAGAACTCACCAAGCCTTAGTGTTTTTCTTCTCTGCAGGATCTAGGAGAGTCCAGGTCTCCACCATGATGTCCCTTAGAGTGAATACACTTTACTGACCTGATTGGAATTCTGGGTAATATACCACTGCGCCTGCTGGTCTCTCGTCTCGAAGAGCCGTCGCACCCATGTGTCAGGTTTGGCTGTTGTGATCTGCTCTCTTATTCAGGCTATGAGATTACTGTTTGCATCTCTTGTTGTGTGTTTGCACTACTTGTACGTATTTGGTGCGTCTCCAGGGGCGTCTGTCTGAAGTACATCACAGTGGGCAGGCGCACGCTGCATAGGCTGGGTTCACATTACGTTTTTCTTATATACTCAGGGGCAGATTTACTTACCCGGTAAGTTCACTAAGATAGTGCGTCCAATTTCCTGTATCCGCCGATTCTGCGCCGAGGTCTGCCGGAGTTCACTTTCTTCTTCCCGGTACATGTGAGTGCTTGATCTTGCGAAACTTTTCCTTTTTTAAATTCCGCGGTTTGTCCGAATCCGTCGGGTTGTGTCTGACGGCCACCCCCCACCCATTTCTGTCGCATGCAAGCCGACGCCGATGCGCCACAATCCGCTCGCATGCGCCAAAATCCCAGGGCAATTCAGGGCAAAAGAGAAATATTTGGGAAACCCGACGAAAGTGAGGCGTTCGGACCCTCAGTAAATGAGCCCCTCAGTGTATACCTTGGGTGCGCTCCGGATGTATACGCTGAGCATATGCATGAAGATAAGCTGGGTCTTCCCATTCTTCTCCACTCCTGATGAGTGACGTGTACGCTCAGCGGAGGCAATAGTAGTCTGGGGAGCGGATGCAGCGTATTGTATCCCGGAGCCTCAGCAGAAGGGAGGACCCCAGTGATGTCCTTGTCCATATAAGGGCAGTGACATCCCTGGGGAAACACCCCACACATTGGCAGCAGCCACTTACCAGCTGGTGCCATTGTGCACTCCTTCCCCGACATTCAGGGGTCACCGGACAACGTTGACCACTGTAGACATGGGATACATTTGCGCAACACGTTGGAAGGACACGTCGAAATCAACCCCCGACCTGTCATTACAATGTTTGTCCCAAAATGTAATGTGAATCCAGCCGTACTCTCAAAAGACAAGTCCCATACAGAGGGGTAAGTTATTTTACTTCTATCCTCTCCCATTGGTTGAGCAGATACCCCGCTTGGCGGATGCGGTGCCTGACTGCCATATTAACTATTTACTTGTAGAAGCTTCTATGCTTGTTGCATCTGTGTGACTCGTTCTTATGTAGGAGCCGGATGTAATAGAGCCTTGTACTTATCACAGCTCCTATCAGACAGCAGCATCCCCTCAGAGAAGGGGAAAGCCGCACTCAGTAGACCTCAACCTTAATCCTTGTATTTCTGGGTCCCGTGCTGCCGTTATCAGTCAGATGTCATCGTCCTCTGAACCAGTGTTTTACGAGGAGAGGAGGAAAAAAATGTGCAGGCACAGATTACGTGAAGCCTGTAGTCAGCCACTCCCTGATGACACCTTATTAGACTGCTTTGTGTCATACGCTACATGACAAGCAAAGCTCTCATCATTGCTTTTAACTCTTTTACCCATTCCCTGCATAACAACACTGACTCAAGTGTGGATTACTAAGGCCACAGGAGCCATTTTACTTTCATATTTCACATTTTATTTTTAGAATTATGTAAAGGTATTCCAATATACTTTTTGTATGAACTCCTCGCAGCTTTCTAGATCTCTGCTTGCTGTCCTGCTATAGAAAGCTTCTATGTCGACTTCCAGTGGACAGAAATCTGACTATGGCTATACAGGTGCGCGGCTCGTTATATCACACGGCTCTGATTACCGTGACTGTAATGAGCTGTAAACCTGTCTGACCTTGGTCAAATTTCTGTCCACCGGAAGGAAACTTTCTATAGAATCACAGCAGAGATCTAGAAAATCATACAGGAATTCATACAGAAAGTATTTTGGAAAATTGTAAAATTTTTCATCCTACAAACAATAACATTAAAGGAAATCTACCATTTGTTTTCATGCATTGTGAAGCAAACATGCCTTGAGAATGCTGTAGCTACACTGACGCAGAAACATATCTTGTTTAATCCCTGATGTGGGTGGTTTTGTTTAAAAAACAATTATAAAATTCAGGACCTTGGGAAAGTTGGATTGCGTACTGGCTGCCGTTCATAAACACATTGGGGCATATTGACGTGGAGCAGAGGCCCTGATAAATGGGGCAGCACGGCGGCCTAGTGGTTAGCATTACAGCCTTGCAGCCCTGGGGACCTGTGTGCGCTCTAAGGAATTATTATTATTAATTATATGCCCCATTACACAGAGCTTCCTGGACTGTTCAGACAGGACTAATCAATCTGAACTGGATAAGTCATACACAGCCGCTGGAGGATGGTGCAGCGATTGATTACTTCTGCCTGTCGGGGACAACACAGTGATTACATAATTTTCTGCATGTATAATGTAACAGGAGAAGTGCCCGGGCAGACACAGGAGTGAAAGAACTGCATTATCATAATTTTGTAATTGCTTTTTCAGCAAAACCATTCAATTCAGGGATTAAACAAGATATGTTTCTACATCAGTGTAGCTACAGCATTCTCAAGGTATGTTTGGTTCACAATGCATGAAAACAAATGGTAGATTTCCTTTAATTTGCTGAAATGGAAATACCCCTTTAACGTAAGTTATCATAAAGAATAGATTCCATAATATTCTAGCCATTAGGGAATATTCTCTGAGCTTCTTAAATCTTGTGATCACAAAATCAATTAATTTACCATCAACCGTTTTCCGGCATGAAAGAACATCCTTTACAATGTTTGGGGCTACCTAACAAACCATGCCCATAACCACTCAACAGACCCATATTGGGGAGCTCCTACAAGCTCCTTCCCCAACCCCTTAAAACTGTACCTCCATTCTCCAACAGCAAGGACCCCCCAACCTGGCTGCAGTGACAGATATAAATAAATAACAAAATACTTTGATCCCTTATCTAACCCTTTCATACTAATATCTTCTCATTTGTAACCTTCATTCCACTTCTAGTCACTTCTCGCTACTCAAAAAGCTGTATACAAAACCCTGTAAAATAACACAAAAGGAGGGTGGATGGGTAGATGTATTTTCTGGGCTCTACCTCACACACGGCTGACACTACTTTTCCAGGCTTCTGCTTATATCACATCCCTCCCCTTTGCCCCCCAACCCCTTATGAGCCCATGTCCGGCGTCTATTGGACCCCTTAAAAAAAGCTTTTTCTCCTCCCCCTCATCATGGAGGCCTTGCCATACACTATGTCCTGGGTCCAGCCTTACTCCTCAGAGCGTGGTCACATGTTCCCCTAGTGTTGCGTTGCATATACGTTCCAAACAAAACGCACAGAACGCTAACCAGCACCAGGTATTTGCTGGTCGCCAATCACATATGCGTTCAGGCTGTGGCACATCACCATTCCGTTTATATCTAGGGTATGTCAGGCTCCTGTCACTATGGGCATTGATGTCTAACTGTCCCCAGGGCAGTTTGTTATGTAAAATGTGGGATAAATTTCAAGTTCTTCTGGCCTTCTGAGCAGGGGCCAAACGCCGAATACACACAATCTACTGGACAGGGGGTGGTGGTCTTGTAGTTGAGGTTGAGGGGGAAGAAAGACCATTGAAGAAGATCAGTGATCCAGAAGAGTCCTCTCACCTCTCCCTACAGGCTGTTGGACAAGTATTTGGAACCCTTCCCATTTTCCTGTTAATCCCTTATATACTCCCCTCAGCAATTACCACTCTTACCATCCCCCCCCCTCTCTGATCAACTTATTCTATAGAATTAGGGGAAGTTTATATGTATGTGTCTGGATTTTTGCATGTGTATTGTAGGGTGGATTTAAGTATTTTGGGTAATTGGATACTGGGGCAGATTTACTTACCCGGCCCATTCGCGATCCAGCGGCGCGTTCTCTGCACAGGATTCGGGTCCGGACGGGATTTATGAAGGTAGTTCCTCCGCCGTCCACCAGGTGGCGCTGCTGCGCTGAAAATCATCTGAACGCGCCGGAATGCACCGAGCTGGACCAGGTGAAGGTAAGCGCTTCCCAAGCGACGCTTTTTCGGTTTTTAAATGCGGCGGTTTTTCCGAATCCGTCGGGTTTTCGTTCGGCCACGCCCCCCGATTTCCGTCGCGGGCATGCCGGCGCCGATGCGCCACAATCCGATCGCGTGCGCCAAAATCCCGGGGCAATTCAGGTACAATTGGCGCAAATCGGAAATATTCGGGTAACACATCGGGAAAACGCGAATCGGGCCCTTAGTAAATGACCCCCACTGTGTTGAATTTTGAATTTATTATGATCTATGCATATGATTCTGCTATACAGGCAGTCCCCTACTTAAAAACACTCGACTTACAAACGGACCTCTGGATGTTGGTAATTTACTGTACTTTAGCCTTAGGCTACAATGATCAGCTGTAACAGTTATCACAGGTGTCTGTAATGAAGCTTTAGTGTTAATCCTGGTTATTATGACAGACAACTCAACATTTTTTAAATCCAATTTTTGGCTGGGGTCACAATTATAAAATACAGTTCCAACTTACATACAAATTCATCTTAAGAACAAACCTACAGAACCTATCCTGTACATAACCCAGGGACTTCCTGTATATATATGATATATCTGGAGAGTGTTAATAAAGGTTTTGGTATGAATGTGGTAAATAATTGTACACACCACAGAGCAATTGGGAACAGAGAGAAGATTGATTCTAGGAAGGGTTCAAAGGAGATAGAGATATGTATAATTATTTGCCCTAATAATTGATATTACTTCCGCGTCCGTACACTCTGTACACACTTTCAGGTCTGAAACACTTTTCCAGGCAAGAACCCCCAGCTGCATGTTAGATGCCGCGGTCGCGCTGACCGCGGCATTTAACGGGTTAAGCACCCGCGATCGGAGACAACTCCGATCGCGGGTGTTACACTGGGGTGCCGGCTATCAGTCACAGCCGGCACCCCGTGTTTCCCGATGCCGGTTCAGCTCAGATCTTGAGCCGAACCGGCATCAGCTCAGCGTCCGATATATCGGACGCTGAGCGCTAAGTCACTGCGCTCAGCGTCCGATATATCGGACGCTGAGCGTTAAGGGGTTAAGAAGTGTTCGAGACACATATGTGTCGCACGCGACCCTTTTGTGGTGCAGCTGCACTATTATTCATGCGACACAAATTTCTGCACTGAAGGGGGCGTTCTGGTGCTCAGTAGGACCACACACCTTTTTTTTTATCATGCAGTGTCTGACAGAAGTGTGTTGCACACCCTATGTTAAAGGTACACCAAAAAAAGTGTCGGAGCAGTTTAGGGAGTGCCAGATTCATAAGGATGGGCGCCCTACACACTGCACACTACACAGGCAACTGCATTTAGTGCAGTTTGCTCTGTTCGCAGTAAATGTACCCCAAATGGGCTCATTTACTTATGCGGCCACGGGAGTTCACCAAAAGTGCATTGTCCTACAATAATGCACTCTTCCGCAATTCACGAAAATTGTGCACCCAATATCCTGCATGTGTTGCTTCCCCTCTCAGGTCCGACAGAGTTCACCTTCGTGTATGTAAGTGCATTGGGTGCGACATAGTTTGAAAGTTAAATCCTGAGCTCAGTCCAAATCAGCTGGTCCCCCAATTTGTGCCGCATGGAAGCCACCTTGTTAAATACCTGTCCAACCCGTTCAATCCCCAAAAAAGGCGAACAGTCCGACCCTTAGTAAATGAGCTCCAAAAAGTTTATAATGGTGCACATTCTTCATTCTTCAGTGTGTCAGGTCAGATCCCGGGCCCCTCTGACACTGTGGGTCCCATAGCAGCTCATTTGGTTTCTACCACTGTAGTTATGCCCCTGATTCAAACTGTGAACCAGTCCCTACTCTCTGCTGTAATGTCTAACTAGAAGCCCCACAAGAGACTGTGCTGTGGTATCTGACACACAGTACACAAAATCCTTCGCTCTGCATCATTGAATGGACCCTATAAAAAGTTAATGATCATCTGTCCCAGGGATTGGTAACAGATATAAAAAGTTAATGATCATCTATCCCAGGGATTGGTAACATATATAAGAAGTTAATGATCATCTATCCCAGGGATTGATGACCAATATCAGAAGGGAGGGGGTCGGACAGCCAGAGTTTTATTAACTATTTGAAGAAACCGCAGTGTGCAGTTTATTGTATATCACTATAGATATTTTTTAGCTTGTAATACGTTGCAAAATGTTTTATTGTTTCTTTTCAGGCATAATGTCCTTCCTCCTATCATATAAAGGTTCTCTGATATCTCTGGCTGCGATTTGTCTCCTGATCAGCTTTAAATATTATGGGAACCTAAAAAAGGTAAGAAATAACACAATGAATATTTTAGCCATGACATGGGGATACTGATACCGGCGCTGTGGTAACCAACCCCTCTCCCACCATCCCCGAATAAAAGACACCAGTCAAATATTAAGTGGAAGGAAAAAGGCCACAGCGGCAAACTTTATTTACAATACAAAGAAAAAATGGAGGAGACCTCGAAGGCTTTTCCCTGACTAATTTTCCAAGGTCTCCACTTGCCCACGGTCGTTTATCACCAAACCAGTGGGCACCCCAATTGGAGACCTAAAACCCATCCTGGGGTCCTTGCCCACAGGAATTCTTCCAACCGGCTGGGTGAACTATCCCAGCTTAACTGAAACATAAGAACTGAAATCCCATTTCCTATTTCGATATCCTTAACACTTTCCTTCCAGAGCCCCCTCCTACACGGCCGCTGCGACATTACATTACAGTATCACAGACTGCCCACTTTCCCCCACTGGCCCTATGCAATTAACCTAAAATCGGGCGGGTGGGCGGGACAATCTTCCTTGGTCGTCTTACTCCAGCAAATGGTAACATGAATATTTTTGTTATACCTCTTATCATTAATGTCCCCACCTCCCTGAACGTACACCCCTGCTTTAACCTAAACAAACCAGTATCTTGCTTGTCCACTACCCGTCATGTGCTGATTGCGGTACGCTTTGCTACCCTCCATCGCATGCTTTACCTTTACAATCCATATTCTATACAATTATAATAAAGGGGTTTTCCAGTAAATATATTCATGACTTATACTGGCAACACCCACTATATAGTTACTGCCCTGTTTATGGTCTAGGTGCCAGTATCAGGTGGTCCAAAGAGACCCACAGATTTGGTGTTTATGACCAGTTAAAGGTTTTTAAGAGCTTTTTTTATACTTTAATTGTAGCTTATTGTTTTTAATGTTTTAATATTTTTTAATGCAGTTGAACAGAAGTCTTTATTTAGTCACAGGCAGGGGCGTAACTTGAGGGGGGTGAGGAGGGTGCGGTCGCAACCGGACCCAAGAGGCTTAGGGGGCCCATAAGGTGTCACTTTCCCATATGAGAAGACTAGTACTATATACCATACATTATAGTCAGGAGCCTTGCACAGACTTTGCACTGGGGCCCCTCAGCTTCTAGTTACACCACTGGTCACAGGGTCACATTTAAAAACACGTGTGAATTGTGACGGGGCATCTTTACATTTCATTTGTGCAAAATTTGTATATATTTTAATAATTTATTGACGCACTTGCGCACATGTGCAGCTAATCACCTTTTAGGTCTATTAAAGCTCTGAATAACGTCTATTTGCTATGCAATTTTTGGCACTTACAAACTAGAAACTAGTCATGTTTGATGAACATGGTCCATGTATTGACTGGATTTACTGGCCCAATTCATTACTGCTGAAGGTAAAGGGAACCTGTCACCAGGAGACCCATTTTTAGCGCACACCCAGAGAGCATACTACATACACAGCCTTGACAGTTTTTGTATTAAAAATAGCTTTTACAGAAAAAAAGATAAGTTATATTTTATCTTTGTGAGCTGTGACTAGGCGCTCGTTCGTTGTGGATATAGAGGAACGATTCCCCTCATTTTGGCAAACCGGTGCTCTATGTTTCCTTTTCAAAAATCTCCCATGTCCTGACAGAGCTCAGCCCCCTGTTCTATCCCCATAGCGGACACCATCCATAGATGTATGCATTCTCGCACCTGCGTGGTCACAAAGACATCTATCTGACTGTGCGCCCCACATCTCAATGATCTCAAATCAAGTGGAGATAGATTAGACTAACCTAGTCTAACCATTGGTAAACCAAGGATTGAACCAGTTCAGGATCCTCAAGAGGACTGATGATAAACAATAGTATCAGACACTGGAGAGCCCCCCCCCCCCCCCCTTCTCCTTGATCCTAAAAAAAATCCCTATTTAAACCTAGGTCAAGCCTGACTTATGGCCCTTTCTAGCTATGAGGGGTGACACAAGAGCTTACAGTCTATGAGGATGAGGGGGTGACACAAGAGCTTACAGTCTATGAGGATGAGGGGGTGACACAAGAGCTTACAGTCTATGAGGATGAGGGGGAGAACAGTAGCTGCAGTACTAGTTTTACAGTAGTAGAACAGTAGTTGTGTTAGGATCAGTGGATCCTCTGGACCACCGCGGGAGGTGGAACTAGCCAACACCCGGAACCGGAGCCTAGCGGCACCTGGTTTTCCCCAGAGCCCGCCGCAAAGCGGGTTGGACTTGCTGCGGCAGGATACCACTAGGTCGTTCCCAGGTGTGACTAGCCCACGGTGGCAGCCGAGGTCGAGGTACCTTAACGGATGACAAACTCGTAGTCGGGTCCAGGCACAGGGTCAGGGCAGGCGGCAGAGATGCAACGTCAGGTTCAAGTCCGGGGTCAGCAACAGGAGGTCCAGGCAGGAGGGAACGGGAACACAGGCACACAGCAACAGGGAGGAACACAGGTAACACGGCAACACAGGACTCAGGAACGGGAACACACAGGAATACACTGGAACGCAGGAATACAGGAATACGCAGGAACACAGCAATACTCGCTAGGAAGCTTTCTCTAAGGCTAAGAGGCACAAAGATCCGGCAGGGAATGATGGGAAACAAAGGGTTATATACAAAACAGGAAATGACCAATACTAATCACCTGTGCGCTGGCCCTTTAAATCTTGAGGCAGTGCCGCGCGCGCGCCCTAGGGAGCGGGGCCGCGCGCTAGACCCAGTCCGGACGGGAGCGGGAGCCAGGAGAGGTGAGTGCACCGGAGCAGCACTGGGGCAGCGGAGGGAGGCACGGGTGCACCCGCGATCCGCGATATGGATCGCGGGGGTGCCCGCAACGGAGGCACGGGTGCACCCCCGATCCGTGGTATGGATCGCGGGGGTGCCCGTGACAGGAACAATATAAAATTATTTAATAATAATAAATAATAATGATAAATAATTTAATAAATAAAAATTCTGCTGCTTGAACCAGCCATCAGTCGCCATCTTATTTACAAGTCCAAGGTGAAAGTGACTGCAGAGAAGCCTGGAGCTTGGTATATATCTGGTGTTTGCCTGATAACAGACGGGAGATAGGACATAGGATGGATTAGTAAAGGGAGAGTTGACATTTCATGCATTCATGCATTTCGGCAATAGACGGTCTCCTCTGGTGATTAAACCTTGTTTTCTTCTGATGGAGACAGTGCCCCCTCATCTTTTGATTTGATTTTACCTGAAACAACTTTCCACCATCGTCTCTATTCCAGACTAAATAAATCTAGTTGTTTTAATCTTTCCTCATAACTGAGACCCTCCATATCCCTTATCATTTTTGTGGCTCAGGGGTACATGGGGACAGCCAGAAAAATTGGCTCAGTGTTTAAGCACTACAACATCAACAGTGGTCTAATATTGAAGAGAACACTTGGTGCAAAAAATTGAACTGAAAAGACAGTGGGGCTCATTTACTAAGGGTCCGAATCGCTCACCTTCGTCGGGTTTCCCGACGATTTCCGTTTTGCGCCAAATTGCCCCGGGATTTTGGCGCACACGATTGGATTGTGGCGCATCGGCGCCAGCTTGCACGCGACAGAAATCGGGGGGCGTGGCCGTCAGGCAACCCGACGGATTCGGAAAAACCACAGAATTTAAAAGATAATGGGGGTCATTTACTAAGGGCCCGATTCGCGTTTTCCCCGAAGTGTTACCCGAATATTTCCGATTTGCGCCGATTGTACCTGAATAGCCCCGGGATTTTGGCGCACGCGATCGGATTGTGGCGCATCGGCACCGGCATGCACGCGACGGAAATCCGGGGGCGTGGCCGAACGAAAACCCGACGGATTCGGAAAAACCGCCGCATTTAAAAAAGGAAATTGTGTCGCGGAGCTTGCACTCACCTTCATCCAGGATAGGATCGTGAACTTCAGTGCATTTCAGGGAACTTCAGAGCAGCAGCGCCACCTGGTGGACGTCGGAGGAACTGCCTTACTGAATTTGTGGCTGCAAGATCAGCACTTACATGCACCGAGGAGAAGAAGGTGAACTATAGCAGACCGCAGCGCAGCAGTGACACCTGGTGGACATCGGGCGCACGGACCTTAGTGAATCCCGGCAGAACCCGAATCCTCGTCGGAGAACGCTGCGCTGGATCGCGACTGGACCGGGTAAGTAAATGAGCCCCAGTATCTTATAGATTTTTTCTTGTACATGAAATACAATAAGCAGCTTGTAAGTGGAGGTAGGTGCCTTCCTCCCTCTTGTATATCCAGCAAGTCAGTGGTATCTCAGGGTTGACCCTATGTAGGAAGTTATCCTATCTAAAAGCCTTATGAGGTGCCTAGTATCCATATACTGTAGGTTTGCAGGAGGTTTTTCCTCCCAAACCAGGACAGGAAAGGGAACTTGCAGGAGAATTAGCTGGCTTTCAATGGAAGTTCAGTTTAAAAATGTCAGAGGGGTTCGCCAGAAGCTTCATTCCTAAATATTTAATCAAATCTTTTGGCCATTGTAGCGGGGATTTCCTTTTAAGGATCTCTAGTTGGGGGTAGAGTATAGTGATATTAAGTATTTCAGATTTTTCCAGATTTACCTTAAAAAACGAGAGCCTTCCAAACTCCTCAAACAAATTTGTTAAGACTGGCAGAGAGATCTCTGGATTTGTGGTGAAAATGAGTAGATCGTCCTGTCTATGTGCAACACCCCTGCCAACGCAAGGCAGAGGAGTTGTTGCCAATAAGCCCCCTAATATGTGTGTTCCCCTAGTAGAGAGTCTGATCAGCCTGGATAGATACTGCCTGGATAGGCAAAGGTTAAACATTATTTCTTGGTATCATGATATGCCTCAATGCACTTAATTGTGAACTGGAATCTAATTGGAGAAGGAGATCACCTAAGCAGGGATTAACTATACCCATGGTCAGGGGAGGAGTTGGTCTCTTTACCACCACCTCTCACCAAGAGAGGTCAGTCTCTTGGAACCCAGCTCTCCCAGAGAGCAGATCGCTGAGGCCCAGCTTCTGACTGAGAAACACCACCTCAGAGCTCATGCTCTGACCACAGGCCTCCTAGGCCTCAGCAACTACACACAGAGTGACACAGGACAAACAGGACAAAGCTGCAGCTTCCAGCATTGGACACAGCTACATCCCAGCCTGCCCCTGCATCCAGGCTGGTGACACAACTCCTGAGGTTCCTCTCCAAGATCACTCCAGTACTGCCTTTGTACAGAATCGTTTGGCCTGTTGCTGCTGTTGGTTCGAATAAAGAACTGTAAGTTACTTTTATGCACAACGGCTGTACGGCTGTATCACCATCAAGGGCGCCCCCATCCATCTACCAGGGACACATACTACAGACTCTAAGGGCTGCCCCAGGGAGAACCAGTACATCAGCCTCTCCCTCATCTAATTTCTTGCACACACCACCTGCTGGAGACCTGCCAGGCTGTAGGACAGCCCTCCGGTCCCCATACCAAGCACCGCGACACTAGCGTGCCTAGGCCAGCCACTTCGGTGTTCTGGGCCCCGGCTGCCTCCAGGCCCCAAGAAAAAGCTAGGCCCCGGTGGGGGATGTTGCATATGCGGCTGTCTTGTGATGGTATCCACCTATCTCCTTTTATCTCCTGCTTAAGCTTTATGCTTCTCAGCAGGGCCTCCAGTAGGGCCTCAAGTGCGACCGACTAAGGGACACCTCTGAATCTGATATACTTTTTATACTGGGGTGAGTGCCTGGAATAGCGTAAGTTTGATGAAGTTATGTGAGACGGGAGCCATCTCCTCTTCCCCGCTCACCTCCTCTCCTCCAGTTATGCTCCCGGCCTCTGAGTCCTCCTCTGCTCCCTTGATCTCCATGCGGTCCGCATCTTGGTTTTGGTGCCCAGTGGGTACAGAGCTTTTTCAGCAATTCATGTCTCCATCTTCCCCCCCCCCCCCCCCCCCAATATAGATGGTGAGCCCTCATGGGCATGGTCCTCCTCTTACTTGTCTCCTGATCACTGTAGTTTTGTATTTGCACCTGTCTTAATGGAATGTATGTGAACCCCTTACTGATTGTACAGCACCATGGAATTAATGATGCTCTATAAATCAATAATAATAAAAATAATTGATCACATTTTCCAACAATGGGACATAGTTTAGTGCGGATAGGTCTGAAAGATGGTCATGATTTGTTTTTACTATTAACATGTTTTTGTTTTGTTTTTTTACAGTGTTCCGATCAGGAGCTGCGCATTGTTTTAATAAATGGCACCACTTCAGAAAAAACTTCTGAGAAGTTTAAAAAGCAGATAAATGAAATTTTCCATCACATAGACCAGAAGATGCCTAAAGTAACTTTTGACCATAAAGACAATACAACTAGCGCTAAAAAGAGCAGAGTGTTCATTAAAAACCCATCAAACCGCTATTGTGTTGGGGACCAGTTAACGGTACAAGTTGATGCCTATGACTATCTGGGGAAGAGGAAGACTTATGGAGGAGATTATCTGAGAGCCAGGATTTACAGCCCAGATAAGGGAGCAGGGTCCTCTGGGAGGATTGAAGATTTCAACAATGGATCTTATCGTATTAATTTTACATTATTTTGGGAGGGGAACATTTCAGTGTCCGTCTATCTCATGCACCCAAGTGAAGCAGTCGCTGCTCTCTGGAAGTCGAGGAATAGCTGGTACGGCAATGTCGAATACTTGGGAAAGTTCACAAGTGAAGATAAAGAAGTTGAGACAAAATGTGGATTCAATCTGGATAAAGAAGAAGAATTATGTGAATATTCCAACCATGAAGATGATGAATACTTTTATTGTGTGAAACCTCAGAATTTCAGTTGTCATTCCTTTACCGAGTTTAAAAATTGGAAAACACTTAAAACACAGCTGTCCGATCTGGAAAACAGTCTCCTTAACAGGTGTGTGATCACTCTGTTCCTAAAGATAATTTTATTACAGGCAGTCCCCAGGTTACGTACATAGGTTGACGTAATAGTACTGCATTTCTAATAAAGAATGATTTTGCTGTACATTTATCTTTTTTGAGTGTTACATCACTTCTGTTCAAATTGTTGTTTTTTGTTTCCATACCCATTTAGGGCTGCTCTTTCTGCCCACATTTATTGGGTTTACTATTTTGGTGTATTCTAAACTCCTGTATTTTTACATGGTGACTGATAGAAAGATATTTGAATCAATTTATTTACAGTATTTTTCGGACTATAAGGCGCACTGGAGTATAAGGCGCACCATCAATAAATGCTTGCTAAAACGTCTAGGTTCATATATAAGGGGCACCAGAGTATAAGGCGCACCTGATTGTAAGGATGAATGACCAGCAGGTGGCAGACCTGTGCACAGTTCAAGGCAGCTGTTGTCTGTAAGTACGGTTCATTTATAAGGCGCACTGGACTATAAGGCGCACCTTTGATTTCTGGGAAAATCAAAGGATTTTTTGTAGTCTGAAAAATACGGTATTGCTTTTTGAAAGTTTTTCTTATGACACAAGACAACAAAATTGTTCTGTCCACATTTCTTGTCAAAAATATTGCACCAGGAGATGATATAACCATAGAAATCTTGTATTTATTAAATAAAAATGAATATTTTTTTTTCATGTAGATCAAACGTCAGAATGGAAATTCCAGTAGATTTTCAGGCACTTGATGTAGTTTTCTGTAATGGTAAGTATCATTACTCTATGGGTAAACAAGAGCTTTTACATGATATATAGTGTACGTGTGAGATTGGTTGCCCATGGCAACCAATCACAGCTCCCCTTTTAAAATATTCATGAGCACTGGTAAAATGAAAGCTGAGCTGTGATTGGTTGCTATGGGCAGCTAGAAATATTCTGACTTTCAGACAGCTTGATAAATCTGCCCCACTGTCTTATTACATTCTAAATATCACTCACTTTACTGCTAAATGAAACACTAAATAACTATATTATTTGACTTATACATCGATACATCGATTTCCCCTTCTGAAGGCTTTTTTTTACTCCGGTGGTCCGAGACCGGCTGCTGTGGTCTCCCATATACTGCACTGCTCATCTATCTCTTTTGCTATGCAGAAGTGGGGGCTATAAACACACAAATTTGTGACAACACTTCAGGGAGTGGGGATTTAGGGGGAGTCTAGACTATGAGGCAGTACCCTTAACACATTTTACAATAGTGTGATATCAAATTAAACAAGATAGACATTTAACCTTGCTGCAAAGGCAGCTGGGACCCATATTATGGCCAGAAAGCCCTGTGTTTTTTCTTCGGAGAATTCGAAATTCCATAACTTTTTTTAATTTTTACAAAAATGTGTCCGTTTAATGGCTTTTTAAAGGAAGCCTAGAAAGTTTTGGGTAAATTTTATTCACTTTTTCTGGGAGGGGTTAAAAAAAATACTCAAATGATTACCGTAATTCAATTAGGGTTAGTCCCATTAAAGAACTAAACTATCTGAACATTGGGGGTCATTTACTAAGGGTCCGAAGGCCGCACTTTCATCGGGTTTTCAGAATATTTCTGTTTTGCCCCGAATTGCCCCGGGTTGTTGGCGCCCACGATCGGATTGTGGCGCATCGGCGCGACAGAAATGGGGGGGGCGTGGCCGTAGGAAAACCCAATGGATTCGGACAAACCGCGGAATTTAAAAAAGTTTTTGTGTGTCTTAGTGAATCGCGCCAGACCTGAATCCTCGTCGGACAATGCACTGGGGGATCGCGACGGGATTGGGTATGTAAATCTGCCCCAGTATGTTCTCCGATGTATTCTGACCATCAGGTCCTGGTAATGTTACACTGGTGGAACCTTGATCTAGTAACACATTGGTTACTGTTTGTTGCATGGGAAGGAGGGGGCGGGTAGTCAATCAAGTCCTAAGTTCAGCCTTGTAAAAAGTTAGTGCTTTATGCAGGGAAGCATGAAGGATCCAACTTGAGGTTAAATATAGCAAAACGTCTTTATTCAAAATCCATTAAAATGTACACAAAAAACAGGGAAAACACATGTAAAATGTGTACACCAACAAAGAAAGGTTACGCGTTTCGGAGCAGACTAACGCGGTCCTTTCTCATAACTAATATGAACACTGGGAACACGCCAACAGGAAAGACTCATGTTTTCAAAAAGGCCGCCCTCAAGTCACATGACGTAGAGCAAGAGTGTGATTGGATAAGCTCGGAGCGGAGAGAGATAGAGCAAAAGAAAGAGAAAAACTGAGGAGGAATACTAATAAACATGTGTCAGATCATTCTTGGCATTTAAGCCTAAGGGACTATGTGTTTCAAGTGTGAGGATCCATTTGGCCTCTCTCATGAATATTTTTTTAGTGCGATCACCGCCTCTCCTGTCAGCGGCAACATGATCGATCGCTGTTACCCGCATGTGTGAGACCGAACCTAAGTGGCAATCCCTGAAGTGTCTGGATGTACCAGTACTAGTGATGGTTTTGGGGTTGGTCCCAGTAATATGTTCTGACCCCTGATCTTTTAATTTACGTGCGGTGCCTCCAACTTACTGGAGGCAACACTCAGAACATTCTGTCTCACAACATGTATCTCAGGATTTGGTAAGAGGTTTTATTGGCTTGTGATTTAAAGGTGTTGGTTTTGGTCATATGTCTACAGATATTCCCACCACAGCAGTAGCTGCCCTTATGTGCTAACCATGCTGTGTTCGGACCCTGTGATGAAAAATAATTTGGTGACAGGATGTTACCCTGAGTGGAAGTTCTTGTGGATACAAAGGTGACCCCCTTCTTGTAAGATGTCCCTCAGGACATCATTATGTTGTAATATGGGCACGTATTTCCTTCGTGTTGGTAGGTTTATCCAGTAGAAGATCAGCTCAGGATTGAGAGTCTACAATTCTTTTAGCCCGATTGGGGATTTCTTATAGCCTCTAGCCTGGAAGTATGATTGTAAATCCTCACAAGGGGTGTTAAAAACTTCCATGGTAGACAAGGCTCTTTCAGCACGTAGATATTCCCCCAATGGGGAGGTTTTTAACTGTATGTCTTGGATGAATTCACAGTGAGATCCATGATGCTGGCTATGGCTGTTGTTGGGGGCAGCACCAGAAAGTGAAAAGTAATGAATATTAAAGATTGTTTTCTGCCCAGCCATTTCTACGATAAGACACACTACTAAGACACACGTTTCATGATCAGAAGACTCTTGATGCATGCAGATATGTATGATATGGACCTATATCTTTGTGCTTGTGCTAAGAAGCAGATATAAGTAGATACTTTAATCTTAAAAGCTTCAGGTTCTGAGAAGAAAGTGAGCTGCACAACCGGAATGGGCTTGGAATACCCCAGTGGATACGTCATGAATGAGACCTGGTACCCCAAAGGGTGCACAATGAGGACCTATAACAGTATGGAGGAGCTGAATAAATGTATGAAAGGGAAGTTCTTCTACATGTTCGGAGACTCCACAATGCACCAGTGGATGGCGTATTTTGAAAACAAGTTAAAAAGTAAGTATAGGAAATTAGTCCTATTCACTAATGACATACGTGTTTCCTTCGTTTAGCGCTTAATAATCTCAAACGTCCCCAAATCTTTTATTAGCCCTCTGTCAGCTTTATTTACCCTTCACTTTTTAAAGTTTAGTTTTTACTTTTCAGCTTTGAAATTACTTAATGTCTATGAAGGTGGCTGGGCACAAAAGCATATAGCGGTGGACATTGAAAGGAACATACATGTCATCTGGAAGAGACACGGAAGGCCATTTGTGAATTTGCAGTTTATCTCTCTCCGAGAAGAACGTTCTATTCCGCGTGAGATCGATCTGATTGGAGGCAACCAGTATACGGTGATTGCACTGAACATTGGAGTACATTTTAGACTCTTCCCTGTTCATCACTATATTGAAAGACTCCTCAACATCCGTCGGGCTTTAGAACGTCTCTTCCTCAGAAGCCCAAAAACTAAAGTCATCATTAAGACTGAGAATACCAGTGATATGAGCAATGAGTATGAAGGGATGAGTGATTTCCATGCATACGTCCACTACGCCATAATGGAAATCATCTTCCGAGGTCTCAATGTTGGCTTTGTGAATGGTTGGGACATGACCTCGGCATTTAATACAAATAGGATACATCCACTAGAACCCTACATCAGAAATGAGATAAACATGCTGATGACTTATATATGTACCTGAAACTTAACTACCGTAGGCTTTAACACAAAAAATACTTTTCTAAAATACATATGAGATATCCCTATTAACCCCTTAGTGACTGTCATATTGGCATTTTACCGCCGCATTTTACTTCTTCTGATGCAACGCCTTTCTACAGCCTTTCATCAGAAGAAGATTGCAGGACCACGGGTCCTGCTGCTGCCGGGGATGGGCTTTGTTATAACAGTCCAGTCTCATCACTAACACCCAGGATCAGAAAAGTTTAAACATGGACCGCGATTGTGTGTCACAGACAGCCGAGGGACCACAGAGCTACCTTTAGTATATTTCTACTATGCTATGCCTTGATGCCTGTCCATAGCTGAAAGGATCACGTCATCTCAACTCAGTAATACTAAAATAAATACTATAATAGTACAACAAAAACCTTAAAAATAAAGGAAAAAAGTATGGCCAAATTGAAATTTTTTATTCATTCACTCCCCTAGTCTAGTGTACTAGATAGTACTGGTACCTTTGTCCACATGGTCTGGGAATGCCCATCCATTCATGATTATTGGATGGACATTAATTCCTACATTAATGAGCGTTTGGATCTCCCCACTGTCTGTTTCCCTCCGGTGTGTCTCCTGGGTTTGGTAGGAGACTTCTTCAGGCTAAGTTTGAGAGGGTTCTACTTTGTTTGCTAATGTTCTATGGTAGGAAGGTGATCTTACTTAACGGGAAACGTCTTAAACTCCCTACTCTTATTAAATGGATTTTACTGATTAATGATCTTCCGGATTCTAAATTTACATAAGCTTCTAGAAATACCCCAGATCAGTATTTTTGATTGATTTGGTGTGTTCAGCTGATGGCCCAGGCTACCTCAAATTTGGAGGGGGGAGTACCATGTTTACCTGAAAATAAGACACTGGGGGTCATTTACTAAGGGGCCGAATCGCGTTCTCCATTTTTTTTGTTTATAGGCTCGTGCCGACCATGCATACATCCACATTCACTCGTTTTTACTACCTATAGTACTGAGCTAACTAGCAAATAAATTATTAGGCTCTTTCACTGCTAAATAAACACTTAGCCCCGGCACCCCTGAAGATGCCACTGATGTGGTGGAACATGTTGGGGGGGGGCTGTAGTGTCTCTAACGTTTTATTTAGCAGTGAAAGAGCCTAATAATTTATTTGCTAGTTAGCTCACTACTATAGGTAGTAAAAACGAGTGAATGTGGATGTATGCATGGTCAGCACGAGCCTATAAACAAAAAATGGAGAACGAATGAAATAAGTGTGTCGGGTACAAATCCATCCCTACACTAAGTCTGTGGCAGATGCATTATGAATGGATACCTTGTGACAACAGCTGATTCATTGAATGAATTTTAAAAGTTACTTAGTAACAATATTACAAACTAAATACTTACCAGTGACATCTAGTGGTTCTAACCTAATTGGTATCCTTCATCCAAGACACGGTGTGTGTGACACATTGTTGAATAAAACTAACACGGCCAAAGAACAGGATATATGGGATGGAAGAAACAATCCTGCCCGAGTATCTATTTTTAAATAAATAATTGACCATAACACTCTGTTAAACATAACACTCTGTACTGTATATACCTATACTAACTCTGTATACAGTAACATGTTTACGACTTTGGCTCTACTCACTATAGATTTTTAAATCACTTGTGTGCAGTGGTACTTTTCTAAATTCCTATTTTTCCTTTTTAAGAATATATATGAATAAAGTTATTTGATTTTATATGCAGTTTTTCCCAACTGACAAATGGGTCTTAGTGAGGCCACTCTCTGGCCTTTTTTGTAAATTAAGGTGTAGCACGACTGAGGACCCAGTCAGCTAGCAACCCACGCTTTTTTGAGCCTCCGCGATCGGATTGTGACGCATCGCGTCGGCATGCATGAGACGGAAATCAGGGGCGCGGCCGTCGGAAAAACTGCCGTATTTTTTTAAAAAAAGTGTCGCTTGACATGCACTTACCTGCACCCAGTATAGGGTAGTGAACTTCGGTGAACTCCTGCGGACTTCAGCGTAGCAGCGACACCTGGTGGACATTGAGCGCACTGCATTAGTGAATCCCGACCGGACCCGAATCAGCGTCGGAGAACCCACCGCTGGATCGCGACTGGACCCCACTGCCCCACTGTCTTATATAATTTTTTTGCTCCTAAAGAGAGGTCTAAAAGAGGCCTTATTTCAAGGGGATGTCTTATTTTATCCATGAACAAAAATTTACATTTATTGCTGAACAAAAACCTTTACATGTAGTAGCATACTGTAGTCGCGTCTTCACATACATACACATCTGAATTGCATCAAGAATTTCTTGTGACTCTATTTCCATGTATAACAATCTATGGTATGGTATTAACAAGAAGTAACATTTGCATTTGAGGACCATTATGTCACCAACTTCTCTAACACCCTTATAACTCTCCAAAATTTCATGAATCCATTTCTATCAGAATCATTAGTCCCAATCTCCAAACAATATCGCTTTCCTTCAATGAGCCCTTCTTGTCCCGGTTGCTGCTCGTAGCGAATTTGCAACACAACTGTCAGTGATTTTATCCCATGAATTCTTCACCCATGACACAGCCTCTGGTAGTATCTAAATAATCTAATCATTCCAATGTAAGGCATGGGGAGCAGCTAGATCTAATTTCTGGGGGAGGCCTTATATTTCTAATAAAGGGGCACATTTACTAAGAACAGTGCAATTTGCACTATAGGCAGTCCCCGGGTTACGTACAAGATAGGGTCCGGAGGTTTGTTCTTAAGTTGAATTTGTATGTAAGTCGAAAACGTATATTTTATAATTGTAGATCCAGACAAAAAAAAATTTGGACCCAGTGACAATTGGAGTTTAAACATTTTTTGCCGTAATTTGACCAAGGATTATCAGTAAAGCTTCATTACAGACACCTGATTATTGCAATCTGGGATTATAGTAAAGCATTCAGAAAGCTTCACCAGAGGTCACAGGGGTCTGTCTGTAACTATGGGTTGTCTGTAAGTTGGGTGTCCTTAAGTAGGGGACCGCCTGTATATGCAATTTGTCAGTGTAGAGCTTTGAATGTTAAATCTGGTGCACGGTCAGACTGAGCACCGGAACGTCCCCTTCAGTACAGAAATTTGTGTCGCATGAAGAATAGTGCAACCAAAGCGTGCGCCAAAAAATGTGTCTCGGACACATCCTAAATACCTGTGCAAGCAGTTTGCACTAGAAACAATGTGCAAAGTCCGACAGAAAACTGGTGCAAAGACCCTAGTAAATGTTCCCCAAAAAGTATTTTATAAAAAAAAAAGTTTGGCGCTTGGAAGGTGATGACGGAAAAACGTTTTATTCCCCAATAGGAATTCATTATGCAAATTAAGGTAATTTAAGACAAAACGTATTGCATATTGCATATACGTATAGCATATTGTTCCAGAGAAAAAAAGTTTCCATTTTATTTAGGTTCCACAATAAATGCTGAAACTTTTTATTACAAAAACCAGATGTGTGTCCTTTTCAAATATACAGCACAGAAATGGTTAATAAAGACTTTACTCTTAATACACGTGTTCACTGCTTGTTTGTAATTATTCCAAAATTTTATAACATAAAAAAAATTTGATACAATTATTTTAAAAAACTACTATAATACTGCCCCTATATACAAGAAAATAACTACAATAATACTGCTCTATGTACAAGACTATAACTACTATAATACTGCCCCCTATGTACAGGAATATAACTACTATAATACTATTATAATAGATCAATGCTGACATCAGCCATATTCTATGGGAGTTGTCCACGATCGAGAAGTATGGTTGGAGATATTTAAGACCATTGAAGGACGGGTAAGTTGATCCCTGGTGCGAACAGACTACCATCGGCCATCTTAGGCTTAATTCTCCTACCAATAGACTCAAGAGTCCAAGTGTGGTTCTGACTTGAAGGTTCTGTTCTTAGCAAACGATGTGGTTGTTGATTTTAAAAATTGGGAAGACGGTGATCGCTCGGGATGGGGAGAGGAGAAATGGGGCAAAGTATAGTGGAGCGCCACTAAGTCATATGAAGTGCATATGAAAAAAGATATAGAGGTGAGTAGAAACTTTAAGCAGTGGTGGGATCAATGGGAGTCTGACAAACGCAATACATTTCTAAGTTTTTTTTTTTTCTTCCAGCTCCAGCGGGTCTAGGGGGAGAGTGTTGTGATTTTATAACAATATGTATAATTGGGGAAGGGGGGGTTAGGTGGTGTGTTAGAAAAATGTATGATAATGATTCATGTGGTTGTGAGAATATATCGAATAATTGTAACCATATAAGTATGGTATTTGTACATTTTGTAAAAATCAATAAAAAAAAATAAAAAAAAACATTAGATAATCTTTGTTTTCTTTTACAAACATGTATTCGTCAACGCTATTGTCATCGCTCACTGAGTTAGAGTTAGTATGTCCTACCTGTCATTGCAGGTTCTGAAGAATCAGGACATTTTTATGTCTTGTTACGATGAACAGTATCATCGTTCTTTGCAATATGGTGTTTTCCGTTTCACATCTGAAGTTTATTATAAAGTGTTTGTTCTTCGTTGTATAAAGTGGAGAGAGAAGCCCACGGAAAGAAAGGACGAAGAGAAAATTGTTGTCACCATCTTATGATTCCTCTGAGATCCCCAGAACGACACTACGCAGGAAATCAAAAAATCCAAAAAATAACTCGGGATGGGATACTGCATGCAGGGGGGAAATTACTCCGTATCGCAGAGACCATAGATACTTATCATCCCTTCAGAAATTAAATCATGACAGGAGAAAATCCATAGGATGAAAGGGAATATTAAAGGGTCGGGTCGATGGAGTTTCTCCATGCGGCCTCTCGAATTCCTGGTTTTTGTCTGCTTGCGCATGTCACCTCCTACGAAAAGTGGCAGGGGAGAAGAAGAAAGATTCTGAATTGGAATCCTTTAAGGGAGGAGGAAAACATTAAGAAGACCCGAATTCCTGACTTGTCCTTTGGAGTGCAGATATATAATCGGATGACCATTAAGAAGTCTCGGTCTCCAGATCTATAGGAGAAAATGGGACAGGGTGAAGGCGGGAAGAGGAAATGGAGACTTCCATGAAGAGATGAAGAACATTGCCAATTCTCCGGCCATTTGACAAAAATGGTTCACGATTACGGGAACTTTGCATTCTCCTTCCCTTTGTCTCTATATTAGTGGATACAAGGACTCAACTTTAAGCCAAAAAAAAGAAGCCACAACTCAGGGATATTGGGAAACTGAATATCTTAAAGCAGGAGATTGCCCATACTGTTGTGCACCAGCCGGAAACCAAGGACTTACTGGACCTCCCATTGATACCCAACATGCCAAAACAGATCTATGGTTGGGGAGACAAACCACATTATTCTGGAAACCAGAATCCACTCTATTCCTTACTTTTGGATGTGTCTAAGAAGTCCTGCTCAGAAGAACTATGACCCTCAAACAGAAAGCTAACCTAGACATAAATCGTCCTCATGTGCCAAGGTGTGTTGTGGAACCAAACTGTGGTCGGTGGCTTCCCATCCCTCATGGATGGAGAAACTAAAAGATCCCGGGCCAGGATCTGCTCAGGAACCTGAGCCTTGTCATTGCGCTTGACAGGCCCTTCCTGAGAAAATTCCAATTCAGAAACACCAGGCAAGAGAAATGATCCGAACCTTGAGAAATAGACCAAGAGGACATCTGGGACAATTCTGTAGATCTAGTAAGCTTTAGTTTAAATCATATTGAGTTCAGATTGTTATTTTGCATTTAATCACTATTTTTTTAAATTTCTGTAACGTGGTTTTTGAATTTTACTTAATTAGTGACAATAATTCAGTATTGTGCGTAGGAAATGTGCATATTTATGGCCTCGTAGGTCCCTTGATCCTGCTCTACAGATTCCAGTATCTATCCAGGAGTTAGTAGGGTCTTCGGACATTCTGAGCCTCTCGGTTGTATGAATGACGGGGCCCTTGTGGAACATCTAGAACTGGCGGGCAACCCCACAGATGGGTATCCTCTGTCTACACTTGTCTGTTTGGAACAGCTACATTTTATAAAATATTAATTATTGTCCAAAAATGACAGCGGCTTGTATACTACAGGGGGGTGGCTGGCTGTTAAACAGGATGGCAGGCTGGCTGTATACTATGGGGCAGGCTTGGCTGTTATACACAGGGCGTTCGGCTGGCTGTTACTAAGGAGAGAGGCTGTGGCGCGTATACTACAGGGGGTTTGGGATGGCTGGATACTACATGGTGGCTGCGCTGGCTTTTATGCAAGGGGCAGGCTGGCTGTTTACTACTAGGAGGCAGGCTGATTACAGGCTGATACTACAGGGGGCAGGCGGGCTGTTATAGGGCATCTATTATACAGGGGGCAGGCTGGCTATATTACTACAGGGGGCAGGCTGGCGTTACTACATGGGGGGCATGGTGACTACTTGGGGGGGCTGGGTGAATATTCAGGGGGAGGCTGGCTGTATACTACTTGGGGCAGGCTGGCTGTAACTACAAGGGTGGCTGGCGTATACTACAGGAGGCAGGCTGGCTGTTATATAATGATGGCTGGCTGTATACAAACAGGGGCTGGAAGGCTGTGTATATACAGGAGGCAGGCTGGCTGAGTACTACAGGGGCAGGCTGGATGGATCTACGGGGCTGGTGGCTGTATAATACATGGGGTTGCAGGCTGTATTATATGGGGGCGCGGCTGGCTGTTATATACAGGGGGAAGGACTGGATGTTACGTACAGGGGGCTGGTGCTGGGTGATACTACTGGGGGTAGGTGGCTGTTTTAACTGCTGGGGGGAAGGATGGATGTATACTGAAGGGGGGCGGCTGGCTGTATACTACTGGGGGCAGACGGGGCTGTATACTAATGAGGCTTGTAGCTATATCACTATGGGAAGCTGCGATGCTATATACTGACAGGGGCTTTGCTGGACTTATATACTGGGGGGGGGGATGTGACAATGCATTTACACCACGGTTTATACTCGAGTCAATAGTTTAGTTTTCCCAGTTTTGGTGGTACAATTAGGGGCCACGGCTTATACTCGGGTCGGCTTGTACTCAAGTATATGCAGTAGATGCATAGAAGATTGATACTGTATATAGATAGGTACATAGAAGATAGAGGATAGATATATAGATATATGCATAAAAGATAGATATATAGATAGAAGATAGATATTGCTAGAAAATAACTACTTTGTGCTTACGATGTCTAACAGGGAGACATTCTTTTTTCTCTCTCAGTAGGACGATCTCTAAAAAAACAAAGAAATCTCCACATGATACAACAAGGTTTCGTATTCTTCAGAACTTAAAAAGAATGAGAAGAAGGAAATAGAAGAGAAGATTGAGCCACATTATCAGGAGGGACATCACATCGTACGCACCCCACACCTTCTCATGATGAATTACTGGACGGGATGTTTTGGATATTGGGAATGTCACATGTCGTTGTGTTTACACTTGTTATATCTCATCTATTGTAAAACCCTTTGTTCATCATTTATTACAGTTTCTAATAAAACTCAACTTTTTGGTATCAGTTTTATCCAGAATATTCATTTCAGCTTATTGATTCCACATGATTCTGTGCCAAAGCTGGAGATGTCACTACTCTACTGTCTCTACTAATCGATACTGTGATCCTCTGCTGATCTGCACCTGCTTATCTTGTCCCTATTCAACTGGTCAATCCTGCTATCTGATGACCCTCTACGTTTATCCTGATCAAACTGCTATTACTGCTGATCCCCATACTGTATCATGGTCAACCTGCCTATTATACTGCTGATACCCATTACCTATATCAATGATCACTTCTGCTTATACTACTATTCCCTCTAATGTACCATGGTTGCACTCATGCTATACGCTGATCCTCTACCGTATCCCGATCAAAACTGCTATACTGCTGATCCCCATACTGTATCATGGTCACACCGCTATACTGTGATGATACCCCTACTATATCACTGACTCACTTTTGCTATATACTGATCCCTCTACTGTAACACTGGTCACTCCTGCTATACTGCTGATCCCTTCTACTGTATCCCTGAATCAAACCTGCCTATACTGCTTGATCCCCAACGTATCACTGGCACTCCTGACTATACTGCTGATACCCTACTATCATCACCTGCTCACTTCTGCTATACTGTTGATCCCTCTACTGTACATGTACACCTGCTATACGATGATCCCTACTGTATCACGGTCACTTCTTCTATATGATGATCCCTCTACTGTATCACTGGTCGATCCTGCTATATTCTGATCCCTACTGTATCCCTGATCAACGGCCTATATGCTGATCCTCTACTGTATGCCCTGATCAACCTGCTATACTGCGACTCCCTTACTGTATCACTGGTTCCAGCTTCATACTGCTGATCCCTATTCTACATGTATCCTGATCCAACACTGCCCCTATACATGTGGATCCCCCCTATGTATCACTGGTCACCTGCTATACTGCGACCCCTAACTGTCAACTGTTACTCTGCTATACTGCGATTCCTCTACTCATCTCACTGGTCCACGACTGTTGTTTTGAGAGATGCTGAACCCCTAATATATCATGATCACTTCTGCTATACTCTGAAATCCACTCTACTGTTATCACTGGTCACTTCTGATACTGCTCTGATACCCCCTACTAGATCACTGGTCACTCTGCTATCTGCTGATCACCTCTACCTGTATCCTGGTACTTCTCTCATACTGCCTGATCCCTCTACTGTATCATTCATGGTTCATACTGCTATACTGCCCGATCCCCACTGGCTGATCACTGTTCACCATGCTACTTATGCTGGATCCCTCACTATTCAACGGTCACACCTGCTATACTGCTGGATCCCTCTGCTGTATCACTGGTCACTCCTGCTATTACGCTGATCCCTCTATGTGTCATGATCACTCCTTGATATACGGCGAATTCTCTATTGCAGTGTTTTAACCAGTGTGCCGTGGCACACTAGTGTGACAGCGGACACCATGGTCGTGTTGTTGTGCCGTGGGGAAAGTTACCCCAAACACTATGGTGCCCCTGTGTTTGGTTCCGGAATGAGCAGCGATTGCGCCAAGTCACGGCTTCTTACAACTGTAGGAGACGTGTACAATAACACATAGCGCAGCTTTGAACACTTGCGCGACAAATGACGTCACGAGGGCGGCGCATCATCCGAGGCGGAGAGAGACTCTTGATTTGCCCAACCGCCAGTAAGTGCCACCATAATGCTGACTATATGAGTTTTGCGCTGAGTAATGAACTGTTGGCAGAATACTCAGCATAGAGCTGGCGTACTTTTAGTACTCCAGCAGTATACTGCATATAACAATGAGAATACTATAGTCATGAGGCTGGAGTACTTACAAGTACCAGTTCATATGCTGAATATGAGCGGCACTTGTACTCTGCTCATGGCCATAGTACTTCTCATTGTACCCCTTTATTTGCAGTATATGAGCCACATAATAATCAGCACCCTATACTAAAAACAGGGAGAAAAACTGGATTAAGCGTGAGGAAGAGCTTCGTGTTGTCTTTCACCATTCCTGCCAGGATATCCCTTTTGTGTTTATCGAAACAGGCCAGGTTTCACATGAGTGAGTAAAATAAATTTAGAATCAGTATTATAACTACGGATTAGAGATAATAATATGACTGTTTTTAGTATCATTTTGTGCTATTTTGTGGTGGTGTGTCCCAGGATCTTCTAAGTATAAAAGTGTGCCGCGGCTCAAAAAAGGTTGTGAAAATCAATAATCTATTGTCTCTTTGTCTCCTGCTATACTGCTGATCTCCTATTCTGTATCACTGGTCACAACTGCTTACTGTGATCCCTCTACTGATCCCTGGTCAATTCTGCTATACTGCGATCCCTCAACTGTATCACGTGGTCACTTCTGCTATACTGCTGATCCCTCTATATCACTGGTCACACACTGCTATACTGCTGTCCCTCTACATACTCATGGTCAACCACTATACTCGCTGATCCTCCTCTGTATCACTGGTCACAACTGCTGCTATACTGCTGACCCTCTACTTATCCTGGTCACTTCTGCTATACTGCTGATCCCTCAACTGTTACATGGTCACTCCTGCTATACTGCTGATCTCTCTACTATATCACTGGTCACTCCAGCTATACTGCTTATCCCTATACTGTATCACTGGTCACTTCTGCTATACTGCTGATCCCTCTACTGTATCACTGGTCACTCCTGCTATACTGCTGATACCTCTACTGTATCAGTGGTCACACCTGCTATACTGCTGATCCCTCTACTGTATTACTGGTCACTCCTGCCATACTGCTGATCCCTTTACTGTATCCCTGGTCACTTCTGCTATACTGCTGATTCCTCTACTAAATCACTGGTCACTTCTTCTATACTGCTGACCCCTCTACTTTATCACTGGTCACACCTGCTATACTGCTGATCCCTCTACTATATCCTTGGTCACTTCTTCTATACTGCTGACCCCTCATCTGTATCACTGGTCACTTCTGCTATACTGCTGATCCCTCTACTATATCACTGGTCACTTCTGCTATACTGCTGATCCCTCTACTGTATCACTGGTCACACCTGCTATACTGCCGATCCCTCTACTGTATCACTGGTCATTCCTGCTATACTGCTGATCCCCCTACTGTATCACTGGTCACACCTGCTATACTGCCGATCCCTCTACTGTTTCACTGGTCATTCCTGCTATACTGCTGATCCCTCTACTATATCACTGGTCACTTCTGCTATACTGCTGATCCCTCTACTGTATCACTGGTCACACCTGCTATATTGCTGATCCCTCTACTATATCCCTGGTCACTTCTTCTATACTACTGACCCCTTATCTGTATCACTGGTCACTTCTGCTATACTGCTCATCCCTGTACTATATCACTAGTCACTCCTGCTATACTGCTGATCCTTATACTATATCACTAGTCACTCCTGCTATACTGCTGGTCCCCCCACTGTAACACTGGTCACTCCTGCTATACTGCTGATCCCTCTCCTATATCCCTGGTCACTTCTTCTATACTGTTGACCCCTCATCTGTATCACTGGTCACTTCTGCTATACTGCTGATCCGTATACTATATCACTAGTCACTCCTGCTATACTGCTGATCCCTATACTATATCACTAGTCACTCCTGCTATACTGCTGATCCCTCTACTGTATCACTGATCACTCCTGCTATACTGCTGATCTCTCTACTGTATCACTGGTCACTCCTTCTATACTGCTTATCCCTCTACTGTATCACTGGTCACTTCTGCTAAACTGCTGATCCCTCCACTGTATCACTGGTCACTTCTGCTATACTGCTGATCCCTCTGTTATATCACTGGTCACTTCTGCTACACTGCTGATCCCCTTACTATCCCCTTACTATATCACTGGTCACACCTGCTATACTGCTGATCCCTCTACTGTATCACTGGTCACACCTGCTATACTGCTGATCCCCTTACTATATCACTGGTCACACCTGCTATACTGCTGATCCCTCTACTGTACCACTTATCACTTCTTCTATACTGCTGATCCCTCTACTGTGTTACTGGTTACACCTGCTATACTGCTGATCCCTCTACTGTATCACTGGTCACTCCTGCTATACTGCTAATCCCTCTACTATATCACTGGTCACACCTGCTATACTGCTGATCCCCCTACTGTATCACTGGGCAGTCCTGCTATACTGCTGATCCCTCTACTGTAGCAGGAGTGCCTCCTGCTATACTGTTGATCCCTAGGGGCGTGGCCTGGCTATGGAGGAGTAAGGAAGCAACCTTGCTTAACTCCCGGGTTTAGCCAGGATTCCGCCGCAGAATCTTTATCTATCCTGCCCGATTCTACCCCACATGGGCCCCAAATAGAAGAGGGGTACAGGGCCTACCGCCCCAACCCAGATGCGGCCCGTACTGAAGGGAATTGACCAGTACCTGGCCCCTCAGGCCTCCCAGGACACGTGGCCTTCTCCAGCGGATGCGAGTGACCTGATAGACCTATCTCCCCTGGACAACCCACCTCAGAGGTCGTCTCCCACAACTCTTCTCTTCTCACCGGAACACGGACGGCGGCCAGCGAGGGGAATTGATCACGGGCTCCCAGAGCAGCATGGTGAGCGCGCCAAAATGGCGGATGCCGCAACCTCCTCTCACCTCCAGGCGCGGGCCTACACATCCGCAGAGTCCCCGACATGCCGCACACAGGGTGAGGCTCCGATCTCCCCCGACACTGCCCCGGTTCCAGTGGTAGCAGCGGAGGACACTGGCGTTCCGGTGCCGAAGGTCCCGAGAGGGAATGCCACCTCACAGACCCCTGAGAGGTCCCATACGTCATCTCCCGGCCTTGCTGCCCTCCGGTCAGTGATGAACGGCACATGCCTCACTCCAGTCCGGAGTGACGCTACTCCGCAGCACAGCCCCTCTGCAGCTCCAGCGGTGACAGGTGAGCGGCAAATCCCCTCTAAGTTGCTCGACTTTGATCCGGTCAGGGTCTCACAGGAGCAGGAGGCCACTGGGTCTCAGCCAGGGGAGGCCCTGGACCTCTGTCCTCTGACCCCTGAGTTTTACCCCCCAGGCACAGCGGGGGCCCTGGCCTCTGGGTCAGCCACATCTGTATCCTCCCATCATGCAGGGTTATACCCATCAGTGACAGTCTTGAAGGCCCCCCTGCCGAGCGACAAGCAAGGCTCCTCGCCCCCACACCAACTTGCTAGCCCCGCTAGGTGCTCCCTGGGAGCCCCCTCCGACTCTCCTGGCACCTGGCCTCAGGATACACCGGCAGCACAGTCTCCTGGTCCTCCAAAGTCCTCCTTGTCAAGGAGCCCACGCTTATACTACAATAGCACCCAGGATAGTGATCCTGATCAATCTTTTGGTGATTCGCCTGTGAGGGCAGCTCCAACTTCTCTGCAGCCTTTTCCAAGTTACCAATGTAACCCGATTGAGGCAGGTGTGCTGGCAGACCTACGTGCCCTCCGTAATCATATCAGAGCCATCCCAACCAGAGAGGATATGGAGAGTTATGTGGCTCGTCTTGAACAATCGTACAGAGTGGAGATGGCCGGCCTGCGTGATGAGGTTCATCAGCTTGAACAGAGAGTATCCACCAATGAGTCCTCTCATCGCACAGTTACTGAAAGACTCGCAGCCCATGATACACAGATCTCTCTTCACTCACAACAAATTCTAGCTCTCACGGAGCAGTTGGATGAATCAGAGGTAATGAAGGTCATTAAGGCCACACCGGCGGGCAAATCCCCGGGCCCTGGCGGTCTTACCCCCCGTTTCTATAAGACGTTGAAGACGGGCTTGTATTTCCGTGCTCCCCAAACCTGGCAAAGACCACTCCATTTGCGTCAGCTACCGCCCAATTTCCATTATTAATATGGATATAAAGATACTCTCTAAATTAATGGCCAACCGCCTAGGGCCCTTACTCCCAGCCGTTATCCACAATGACCAGGTGGGCTTCATCCAGGGGAGGGAAGCACACGATAACACTAATAAGACTCTGCTTCTTATTTCTAGGGCTAAGTCGACCAGGCAGCAGATGTGCTTGTTTTCGGTGGACGCAGAGAAAGCTTTTGACCGTGTGCACTGGGGTTTCCTTTGGGCCTCGCTGAAACAGTTGGGCATCGGTCCTCGCTTCCTGGGCTTGGTGCAGGCATTATACTCGGCCCCTACAGCCCAGGTCCGAACCAACGGTATCCTGTCTGATCCCTTCCGTATTAAGAAAGGCACCAGACAGGGCTGCCCCCTATCCCCTCTCCTGTATGTTATAGCCATGGAACACCTTGCTGTTGCCCTCCGCCGGAACCCCAGTGTACATGGTCTTCAAATTGGAACCCACCATTACAAGACGGCCCTCTACGCCGATGATCTCCTTCTAAATGTTTCCCTCCCCAGGGCTGAAGCACTCCACCGGGCCTCTCAATTCCCTTTTAAATGGATGAGCTCCCACATCTTCTACTTGGGTATTCATATCTCAGCGGACCTTTCCTCTCTGTATGCTCTGAACTACAAACCTCTCTTAGAGAGAACCATCAGCGACCTCAGCCAGTACCGTGGCCGCCACCTCTCCTGGTCCGGCCGAGTTAATGTCCTAAAGATGGACAAAATGCCCCGTTTTCTGTACTTATTTCAGACACTGCCGATCCGACCCCCAAGCTTTTTCTTCTCAAAACTCCGTACCGCTTTTCGGAGGTTTATTTGGGGAGGCGGCTCTAGTCGCATTAGCTTTTCCGTGCTGTCCTGTACAAAAGCTAGGGGGAGAGACAAGAAGAGAGAGGACATGATGTTAGAGACAGCAGAGAGACAGTCGCTAGTGTTTTGCAGTAAGGCAGGAGTGATGTTACATGCAGAAGTATATAGCTGGGTGTCATCAGCATAGAGATGATCCTGGAAATCTGCTGATGGTCTGTCCAATGGGGGCAGTATAGAGGGAGAAGAGAAGAGGACCTAGCACTGAGCCCTGAGGAACCCCGACACAGAGGAGAGGACCTAGGACTGAGCCCTGAGGAACCCCGACACTGAGAGGAAGATGAGAAGAGAAAGATCCAGAAAAGGAGACACTGAAAGTGCAGTCAGAGAGATGGGAAGAAAACCAAGAGAGTGCAGTGTTCTCCAGGCCAATGGAGCGAAGCCTCCTGAGGAGGAGCTGGTGGTCCACAGTATCGAACACTGCCGATAGATCCAGGAGAATGAGGAGAGAATAGTCACCTCTGGATTTAGCAGTGAGGAGATCATTGGAGACTTTAGTGAGAGCAGATTCAGCTGAGTGAGTAGTACAAAAACCAGATTGTAGGGATCGAGGAGGGAGCTGAGAGATAACGGGTTAGTCGAGAATAGACCAGGCGTTCCAGGAGTTTGGAGATGAAAGGGAGATTAGAGACTGTTCGGTAGTGAGTAGACCTGGACGGGTTTTATTAGTAATGTGGTTATGCTTGAAGGAGGAGAGAAAGACACTACAAGAAACAGAGAGGTTGAAGATTTTAGTGAGGAGAGAAGTGACTGCAGGGGAGAGGGACTGTACGAGATGTGAGGGGGTGGGGTCACTGATGCAGGTAGTGGGGTGAGCAGAAGAAAGGAGCCTGGACACTTCTTCATCTGTCACTGGCTCTAAGGAAGAGGGTAAACAGGGTGAGGTACCGGAGGGAAGGGGAACCATGGAGCTTGTGGGTTGTTGTGCTGCTTGGACTTTCTGTTTGTATATAGAAACATGAATTCTTGCACCATATTAATATTATGTAAAAATAACGGCTGTAAATCTTTACTCCTTGTAGAAATGCCACCAAAACTGAAGGTGAAGTCACTCAAGAAAAAGAAAGGGACGAAGCCGAAAGATGGGGCAGGTATCGTGTTGGGAATTTCAGTGGTTTTATGTTTACCCTACACTCTGTGTCAGTCCCTGCACCGGCTGCCATTCACCTTCCATATTCCATTCAAATTCATCACCCTCATCCACACAGCTCTGCATAATGCTGCACCTCCCTACCTCTCCTCTCTCATCAGAAAGTGCCTCCTTTTGCTACCTTATACTGAAGCATCCAGTCCCTACTCATATATTCCCATCAGGAAGGGGGGTTGTAACTGGAACCAACTCTTCCTAAATTATCCCATTCCAGAATGAACATGTAACTCGTTAATGAGCACTTTGTGCCTTATGTAAGATGTCGCTGCTCTCGTCTCTTAGGCTCCGTGGAAGAAAAGTTTCGTAAAGCGACTCTGGAGGTTGATGTATTACAGGACCATCTTGGTAAGTGGAGTCATAGCTTTTGCTGTTGTTTGGTGGCATCTTTACATTTGTTGATATTTTGTTCAGTTGTCTAGTATTTTTAACACTTTTTTTCACTCATTTCTCGCTCTCCACTTTCAAAAATCCTTAAAGGGAACCTACCACCACAAATCTACCTATAAAGGTAGATTGGGTGGTAGGTGGATCAATGGGACGTGAGGATAGCCCTCACGTCCCCACACTTTTTTGTTAACTTTTATTAGACATTTATGCAAATTTACTTATGCGGCTACTGGGGCGTGGAGTAGCCGCATCTGAGGTTACGTGAGGCGGCTACTCCACGCCCCGGTAGCCTCTTTTCCCCTCCTACTCACCCATCTTCGGCGCGCATGCGCAGAAGAGCAGGCCTGCGCGGTCACTGCTCCGAAACAGCCGTGGGCCTGCTCTTCTGCGCATGCGCATTTGTGGTGGTAGGTTCCCTTTAACTTTCTAATTTTTCCGAGTTGTGTGAGGGCTTATTTTATTTCTCAGTAACGTTATTTATTATTCCATGCCGTGTACTGGGAAGCTGGCAAAAATTGCCAAATGTGGTGAAATTGGCAAAAAAAAAAAACCACACTTTCTTGTGGGCGTTTACGACTTTCACTGTGCGCTCCAAATAACACCTCTGCTTTATTCTTTGGTTTGGTGTGATCACGGTGATACCAAATGTCCATAGGTTTTATTGTGTTTTAATAAGTTTTCAAAAACTAAACGAAAAAAAAGTAGCGTCTCGGACATTTGGGCGCTATTTTCAATAATGGGATTCACTGCCGGCAATAACCGTTTTCATATTTTGATAGATTGCGCATTTTGAGACACAGTGATACCTAACATGTTTGTGATTTTTACTGTTTATTACGCTTTATATCAGTTCTAGGGAATTTGAATTTTTTTTTTTTTTTTTTAATCCTTTATTATCTTTTTGACTTTTTTTGACTATTTTTTAGACCCTCTAGGGTCCTACGATATACTACAATACTACTGTATTGCAGTATATGCAATTTTTACACATTATTCATGACAATGTGCCACTTACGGAGATCCGAGGCTGTCATGGCAACCGATTACCACCCCCAATGACGTTCTGGGGAGCGACGATCGCAACAAACATGGCAGCGCCCACACATCAGCAGGGTTAATACCCACGATTGGTTCTAGCAATATGCAGCAAACCCCACCTCTGTATGGTGAGTCCTCTTCATACACCCTACCCGGACCTCTGCCCCGTACATGCACAGCATTAAAACATGAAAGGGTTAAAGGAAATCTACACTAAAAATCGATTATTATAAACCAGGGTCACTTACTTATAGATCCAGGCACAGTGACTGTGGTAAACTACTTACACGTGTTATTCATGGCCTCCTGTCTTCTAAAATCAATTTTAATTATAAGGCTAATGAGCCAGAAGGTAAGGTGTTACCAGAGCCCCTCCGTGCTGCACATTCACAGGATGTTACACTGTCTCCTCTTCTGCCCTTGCTTTGGACTCCCCCTATCTGTCATGTAATATCTCTTCAGCACACAGTGGGAGGGGGAAATTATCCTGCACAGTGTAACAGCCTGTAAATCGGCATCACCGAGGGGCTCTGTGAACAACAGTTTAGCATAATTTTAAAAGTTGATTTTTAGAAGGAAGGAGGCCATGGATAACACATCTAATAAGGTTACCACAGTCACGGTGCCTGGATCTATGAGTAATGTCCCGGGTTTATCTGTGCTTAAATTTGAATTTCCTTTAATTATGAGCAACTTGTTGTTTCAATTATTTCCATATGACTTTGTACACTATTATTATTTTTGTATTTTTCCATTTTATTGTAGATCAGCCTTAGACTCTGTTCACATCATGTGTAGAGCCTTTGGTGGAGGCATTCTGTAGTATCTCCCCATTAATGTCCCACGGTCTCCATTTGTCTGTATACAGCCATGGGGAAACCTTTATCAGGGCTTAGGTCCGGTTTTGTGCCCAAGTCGGTGTGTGTCGGGTGGCCGAGTGGGCTGGCGTGGTGTATCCGAAGGGGCGGGACTTTGATTATACTTTGCCACATGATGTGCCGCTTGTGTATGATGTTCCCCATGGACTCTATAATTATAAATGACACCAATTGCCATCCCAATGAAGGCTTCTTTCAGTTAAATGAAATCCTTTGGATAGGTTTGGCTTATACACCACATAAAGACTGTATGTGACCTCAAAGTGGTTGTACCACCACCAGCCACAAAAGCCTATTCCCTCTCCTGATGCTGCTTCCCTCACTGTCTATGGATAGAGAATAAATGAAGTGGGGGGAGGGAGTACATGCTTGACCTCCTGGGATAATTTGGCCAATTTGGCTACGTTATTAGTCTTAGTCTACCATGAAAACCGCACCGTGTGCTTATTGTCTTAAACATTAGCATTACAGAGGCAAGTGACGCGACAGGCGCAACAGCGCAAGTACGAGCTCCGCGGGAAAGTGCAAGAGCTGCAAGAGGATGTACAAGATGAAAGAGACGAAAAACAGGCTATATATAGTGGTAAGGATGGGATATATCCTGTGTGTATTCTCAGGCCAGGGCTCCATTATTTATGGCACTTGTGTAAGCGGCGTATGAGGTCTGCTCAAGTCACGGCTGCGCTCCAGCAGAAGGTAGGACATGTCACTGCAGCATGACCGAGCGCCATATTGTGGACCTGATCTGCTGCGGCCAGATCATGGCCACAAATACAGTTGTGTGCATGGGGCCTTATCCTGTATTTAGGATCATCATAGCAGAACAAGCATTCACCTTCCAGTGCGGAGGTCACACATCACTATTACATACATGTTGTGCTCACTGTCAGTCTACAGACATGTAGCCACTCCACCATGGAAGAACTATGCACCCACCATTATTACTTGCATCGGGCGTAATGTTCATAAATATTGGGGCACATTTACTAAAGCCCTTGCCCCAGTTTTCCGTCGGACTTTGCGTTTTCTTTTAGGAGCAAACTGCTTGCACAGGTATTTAAGACACTTTTGTGGCTGCACTAGACATCATGCGACCCAAAGTAGGGGGCATTCCGGTGCCCAGTGCGCCACATTTAACATACAACGTCCGACAGAATTGTGTTGCACCATAAAAAAAATTGGTGCACTCTGTTGGGGCAACGCAGGGGTTACCAGATCCATGAAGAACGTGCACAAGAAATCCTGAATCTGGCACCTCCTGCACACTACACAGGCAAACTGCACCTAGTACAGACTGCCATGTTCTTAGTAAATGTGCCCCAATATATTTAATATACATTGTGCAATCTTTTTCTTTAGAGATGACTCGGCAGCATCGGGATCTGGAGCAGCAGAGCTCGGCGCGGATCCAACATCTGGAGGGAGAGGTAGCAGAGCTAAAGCTGCAGTTGAGTGAGTGTGTGTTGTGCAGATATTGTCCTTGATAAAGTCAAAAAAGAGGAATTTGAATAGCAGAACATATGTAGTCCTCACACTCACCATTATTTATTTTTATACTTAAAGGGGTTGTCCAATTAATGAAAAATGGCGGCTTTCTTTAAAAAACAGCGCCACGCCTGACCATGGTTTGGGATGGTATTGCAGTTAAGCTGAACAGAGATGATTGGAGGTAAGTTGTTATATCACACACTGCCCATGGTCTGGTGTTGCGCTGTTTTTGGAAGAACGCAGCTATGCTTTATTACTAAATTATCCCCAATCCACAGGACTACTGGGACCCCCACTAATCATGAGAACGATAAACTGATGGAGTCGCAGGTCAGACACACGTCTTGCTGATCCTTTCAACAGTACAGGAGTGTTGAAAATTGCTGAGCACAGTGTTAGGCTATCTCTGGCACGGTTAAACAGTGAATGGGAGTTGTGTAGATCAGAAATTTCCAACACTCCTGTATTATTGAATGGAGCTGCAGCTGGCACTAAAGCCCCAGTGAGAAGCGGACCGCAGTTCTCTGAATTGCTGGGCGTCCCAGTAGGCCCCAATGTTACTGCAGAAGTAGTGTCCATCACTTTTTGTTTTCATTATCTTCTCCACTATTGGCATTGATATTTCGCCTTCCACAGGTGAATCCCAGCAAGCGTATGAATCACTGAGTGAGGAATCTGAGCGCGTTACAAAGGAGAAAGAGGCAGAAATTGAAGAATTAAAGAAACAAGTGGAAAGCATGGAGACAGAGTATGAACACATACTACATGTAAGCTATTATTTATTTATTGGTTAATATTTTTTTTCTAGTTTCATTGAAAGTATTAGTTTTTTGCTATAAGAATTGCTCAGGAGCTCCAGCTTCATGTTATATGGAATAAAACCGCCTGGTATCGAAATTCAGAGAGTTTGTGGCTTTTCTTGCTTTGTCATGTGAGATACGTTAATGATTGTCAAATAGGGGATTAAAAAAATGTAGGATAGTACAAAGGAGTTTTGGATTGTCATACCTGATGTTGTGTATCTCATGTTTCTCTCTAATAGTCCTCTCTGGATCAGATCCTTTCAAAACTTGCTCTGGCCGGACAACAATGGGAGAAAGAAGCCTTAACCATTCATCAGCAATACAAGCGTATGCTACAGGATTGTGGACTGAACCCTCTGGACATCTGAACCATAAAAAACAAAGAAGTCATTGACCTCTGTCACCAGGGGGTGGGTCACCAATCATCTGCCATGACAGCCTCTCAGAGGCTCCTATGGCTGTCATTCAGCATTTTCCTCCAGCAGGTTCTAGAAAACATTTCGGTTTAAACTCAGTTTGTTTGACCTACAGTTGAGTTTTTTTGGTTCCCCAGTATACGGCACAATATATTACATTACAGGGAACCTATCATCAGGTATTAACTATTACACCTAATGACAGGTTCCCGCCAAAGTCTTCTCACTGTCTCACATTTAGATTTTTTATAAAAAATCCATAGTTCACATGTTTATTACAACAATTAAAAAAAAAAAAAGTAGCTTGCACCATGCCGGCGGACTCAGCGAGTCATAAAGGGCATGTTTTCCCTTCTCCAACGTCTCCCTCTGCTCCCTCATTCCTCCTCCCCTAGGAATGTTTTCTCTTCGGAGTCAGGGGGGAGCTGAGAGAGACGTTGGGTGAGTCTCACAAGGATTCGCTGAATAGAAAACGCCCCTTGTGACTCGCCGAGTCGCCTGGCACAGTTCCAGCTACTTTTTTTTAAATTGATTTAATAAAGATTCGAGCTATGGATTGTTATTATAATAACGGTATAGGAAACAGGGAGTAGACTGTGGGAACCTGTCATTAGGTTTAATGGTGAAAGCCTGATGACAGGTTGCCTTTCCATGGTTGCCACTAGGAAGGGCCAATCTTTAACCTTAAGTAGAAAAATAAAAAAAGATATGGCTTGTAGAAGGAGAGGAGTGAAAAACAGAAAAGGGCCTGGTCCTTAAGGAGTTAAATACTTTACTTGTTTGATGTTTAAAGAATCATTAGGCAACAACTAAGAATAAATGGGTTCAAGTCCCATCCAGGGCAACATCTGCAAATAGTTTGTATGTTACGTGGGTTTCCTCTGGGTACTCAGGTTTCCTCCCACACTCCAAAACATACTGGTAGGCTGATTAGATTGTAAGCCCCATTGGGGACTGATTTGGCAAGATCTGTGCAGCGCTGCGTAATCTGTGTGCGCTATATAAATAATAATAATAATCCCCTATTTTATCGAATAATCCATTACAGTGCGTCACTCTTTGAAATGTGTGGCATTATGGCTAAAAAAAAACAAAATAAAATCTTCACAATAAAACAGAACTTTATGAACAGATGTTTTATTGCATATTTTTCAAAATTTCTTACAGCAAGTTCTATGCAATAGCAAATGCTCCAAGAAAGTGCAAGGTTCCATCGCCTAAAGCATCGGATTTGATCTAAACATGACTTTTAGCAAATACAAAATTAAGTGCCGAGATCTCTTGTGATGGATGGGTGCAGTAGTAAAGAAAAAAAAATACCAAACTGTGTGCTCGCCCAGACCAGATCCCGGGTGTTTAACATGGCTGACTAGGGATGTGGGAAATATTTGCAAATACAGCTAAATAAAGGACGTCCTATATTTTGAGTTGTGGCTGCCTGGGTTGTCACAGTGCAGTGAGACACTGGGACTTATTTACTAAGGGTCCGAGTTCGCACTTTAGACATGTTTTCCGACATTTTCGGGATTGCACGACTATGGCAGGTATTAGCAGGGGATTGTGTTGCACGTGATCGGATTTTGGCGCAGCTGTGCTGGTGGTTTTCATGCAACAGAAATTGGGGGATGTTCCGTCGGACAATCCGACTAATTCAGACTGAGCGCGGGATTTAACATTCAAATGTGTCGCATCCAATGCACTTATATGCACCAAGAAGAAGAAGGTGAACTCCGGCGGACCTGAGCGGGGAAGTGATACATGCAGGATAACGGGCGCACGATCTTAGTGAATCGTGGCACAGTGCCACAAGTCAGATAATGGAGTCAGACAATGCACTTTCGAGGATCTCCAGCAACCGGGTAAGTAAATGTCCCCCACTGCGTGCTCACCACATGATGACCGGGTGTCATAGACCTCTATGGGGGCCGTGTGAAAATGTTGTGAAAAGGCAAATGTTTAAGCTAAAGTTTGCATGACCACAGAAACTGAGCAAATGGTCAAAATCAAGGCTTCAAAGATTCTTCTTCAGATTCCTCCAAATTTGACTAAAAGAGGTAGAAAATGATGGAACAGCGCCAAACCCAACCATGGTTTGTTCCAGTATTGCAGCTCAGCTGTATAGAGATGAATGGAGCTTAGTTGCAATACTACACACTTCCCATGGTCAGGAGAAGAGCTGTTTTTTTAAGAAAGCAGCCATATTTTTCACCTTCCGAAAATCTACCATTTTTTTTTATGCATTATGAACCAAACATACCTTGAGAATGCTGTAGCTACACTGATGCACAAACATATCTTGTTTAATCAATTAACTGAGTGGTTTTGCTAAAAAACAATTATAAAATTATGATAATGAGGCTGCCCCGATGCTTCTCCTCACGCTAATTATGCTCTGCTCCAGCCTTGTCCTGCCCAGCATAAGCCGAGAATACGTCATCACTCTGTTATCCCTGACAGGCAGAAGTAATCAATCGCTGCTCCATCCCGCAGCTGCTGTGTATGAGTCATACACCTCAGGCTGATTAGTCCTGCCTGGACAGTTCAGCAAGCTCTTGTGTATGTGGAAGTAATGTGTTTATGTATGGCAGCCAGGGCACCCAAGCTTTCCCAAGGTCCTGAATTTTATAATTGTTTTTTGAGCAAAACCACTCAGTTCAGGGATTAAAAAGATATGTTTCTGCATCAGTGTCACTACAGCATTCTCAAGGTATGTTTGCTTCATAATGCATGAAAACAAATGATAGATTTAATTTAAAGGAAATCTACCATCAGAATCCATCCTAATAAACCAGGGACACTTACTCACAAATCCAGGCACTATGACTGTGGTAATCTTCTTATATTGTTAAAATCAACTTTAATAATTATGCTAATGAACCTGAAGGTCTACCCTACCTCTTTATAATCTGGCTTTATAGCCTCACCCTCCACCCTGATTTCTCAGCACTTGTTCGGTGACCAGGAAGTGAAGGGGAAGGGTGAGCCGGTAAAACCAGATCACAAAGGGTCTAGAGTAGGACATCAGGTTCATTAGCATAAATATAAAAGTTGATTTTTAACAAATATAAGAAGATTACCACAATCACAGTGCCTGGATTTATGAGTGAGTGTCCCTGGTTTATCATGATGGTAGATTTCCTTTAAGCTTTGCATTTATTACAAACAAGAAGATGTGAACAAAACCTTTTATACATTGGCGTTGTATACTTACAGGGGCGTAACTACAGCCATATGTGACTGCTACTATTCATGTGGGAAAAGTCGCTGGCTGCAGTGATTACCACGGCACGGGGACAGGAGCGCTGGGCCGCTCCCCCTCTGCGCGTGCCCCTCTTCACGCCTCCCTAGGTTAGAGGTGGCGGAAAGGGAAAAATAATTGCAAGTTCTAACAATACATTCGAATTTGCAATCATTTCAGGGCTTTTACACCAGTGTTCTGACCCAGAAGCCCTGATACATGAGCCCCTATGACAGTGATGGCTAACCTATGGCACTGGTGCCAGAAGTGGCACTCAGAGCCCTTTCTGTGGGCACCCAGGCCATCACCAGAGATGACTCCAGGCATCTTCCTGCAGTCCCAGACAGCCCAGGACTTGCTGTGCACAGAGCTATTTTAAAGTGACAGCTCTACCTGGGACTATTTCCTGCTTTATTGGTGACTCAGGTGCTGGTATCAATGAAAGCTGTGACAGAGAAGGGAGTATAAATCACAAATTAAATTTCTGTGTTGGCACTTTGCGATAAATAAGCGGGTCTTTGTTGTAGTTTGGGCACTCGGTCTCTAAAAGGTTCGCCATCACTGCCCTATGAGTTTGTATGTAATATATATATATATATATATATATATATATATATATATACTGAGGTGTCTGCTGTGAGAAGGGAAGGGGTGTGAATGAGGGAGTTTAGCAGCAGGAATGAGGTGTCTGCTGTGAGAAGGGAAAGGGTGTGACTAAGGAAGTTGAGTAAGCATGACTAGGTGTCGGCTGTGAGAAGGGAAAGGGGGTGACTGGGGAGTTGAGCAGCAGGACTAGGTGCTGCTGTGAGAGGGAAGTATGACTGAGGGAGTTGAGCAGCAGGACTGAGGTGTCTGCTGTGAGAAGGGGAGGGTGTGAATGAGGGAGTTTAGCAGCAGGAATGAGGTGTCTGCTGTGAGAAGGGAAAGGGTGTGACTAAGGAAGTTGAGTAGCAGGACTGAGGTGTCTGCTGTGAGAAGGGAAGGGGTATGACTGAGGGAGTTGAGCAGCAGGACTGAGGTGTCTGCTGTGAGAACTCATCAGCTAGGTCTCATCAGCTAGGTCTCTTCGGCTAGGTCTCATCAGATAGATCTCATCGGCTAGGACTCATCAGCTCGGTCTTAACCCAACAACTTTGATACGGCTGAAAAACTAAAGATAAGAGCTTCTAGAAAAATAAAGATTACACATTACATAATGACCAGAACTATTAAAGTTACAGGACTGCAACCGAATGTGTTGTTTTTAATATTTTCACAGTTCTTATTTAATGATGGCTATCCCTTATTAGTCCATTAACTACCTCGCTGTAAAATCTGTCCCCCTCGTTGCTGATGACGAGCAGAGTCACTTGCTTTCCGCTTGCTTGGATGAGACTGACTATGTCCTCATGCTGCAGTCCCTCCACGCTCTGTCCGTTCACACCCAGGAGACGGTCTCCTTCGCGCATTCCTGCTACTTCTGCTGGAAGTCCTGGGTCCAGCTCACGGAGAAACTGGCCTATCATAGAAGAAAAACAGGATATGGCTCAAATCTCAAAATTGATGACAATCAATTGAACAGACCTCTTTAGATATCATTACAGGCCATCTGGATGATCTTTAGAAGCGTCACGAGGGTTACAACCTCAGGTCGAGCAGTTAAAGGGGTATTCCGGGAATATGAACGTCTGACACAAAAGCCCTTGATGATATAAATAAATGAATACAACAATACTCAATGTCATTAGACACAAAATGGAGCTAAAATAATATGATTTTATGATTTACAAAATTTATGGCCTCTCTAAAGTAGGTGGAGTTATCACTAAGATGGCTGCCACTGGAAACTACAAGTTCCATGATCCTTTAGTTCTCAGTAACTCCTCCTACCACTTATGATCTGCTAACAGTGATGATGTAACAGGTTTTCTTGCTCTGTTACCATAGTAATGATGTATAACTGCCATCACCACAACACTGACCATACTGGATGCACTGCAACCAACCGACTACAGCCAAACGTAGTGGTGATCACATGACCCTGCCCAGGCAGGTACAGGACATGTGATGTGGACATGTGACCAGCGGCCATCTTCTTTTCTGCGACGGACCGCGCAGAGGAAATTAACGGACTGATTAAAGGGCCGGTAGCATTTTAATTCTCCATTATAGTCTATGTCACCAGCATTTTCTGCTAAGGGGAGCAAAATTTTAAATAACAACTAATTGCACATTGGCTTATATTTTGAGTGCCCACTTGTATATGAATTATGCCGATTCCTGGAATACCCCTTTAAGCTATGACATTTCATAACTTACCGGTCAAAAGTAATTTCTAATCATTTCTAGATACACCCCTTGAGACGATGGAGGTTCTTACCAACTTTTCTCAGATGTTGGATCTCTATCACTGGTGGTTCCCCTTCCAATAATTAGCAAGTTTCAGTGAGATGTGTACTAAATGTACTAAAAGTCTAGGAGCTATGTAACAGTTCTCTTGGCAAATTCTCTACCAAAATGGCCAACATGGCACCAATATTCCAACCTGCTTTATTGAAAATTACTATTTCCTATCATCACAAAGTGATTGGACTAAAAGACCTTAGTAGAGCTCATTGTTATCAGTTCAGTAAGACTGAATAGCTGTTTGTAGACTACGCAGTGTCCAGATTAGTGTTGTGTTCTCTTCACTTCTTAGTAGTGGCTGTGCTTGATATGTAGCTATGCCCCATTCACTGTGTCCAAAAGGTTGTGTCACTGATGGATGTGACGCCGACGCCTTTGAAGTGGAAGTGCCAGATACTGCTTCAAGCGACTAATCGGTGGAAGGGCTGGACATCCACCATTTTGATACAGGTGACTTATCCTAAGAATAGATCATCAGTAATTCTGGAAGAGCCCTTTAAGGGTGGATACCAAAGTAAAAATGTGCTTACCTTGTCCACCTATACATTTCTCCTGCCTTAAGAGGAAACCGTACCCCTGTGGACATCGTACCAAGTGAAGCTTTCGTGGTTGGTAGGGTAAGGATGATGTATCAGCAAATACTATGCTTGGTGTTATCCCACGAGACTCATACTCGTCCCATGCAGATGATTCCAGAACCAGGAGGACCACACGAGAGCCACTTTGTTGTAACTGCAAGGAACAAGGGTCACATACATTTTTCTACTTGATGAAGACTCAATTCATTTCATTTATCTACACATTTTAGATCCATTGAGGAGGTAAGGGATTTCTCATGATAGAGATTCATGGCATGACACCGAATATGCTGTATATTATGTTGGTGTTATATAAAAAAAAAACGGATAGCACGCGCACGAAAACAACATTCATGTGCATGTAGTCTAAGGGAGCATTTCAATTTGATCAGCCTGCAGTGGTGTGGGATGGATTTCAACCGTTGCCTTGGTCCCTTTTTAAAGGAAATCTACCAACAAAATCCATCATGATAAACCAGTGACACTTCCTCATAGATCCAGGTACCGTGACTGTGGTATCTTCTTATATTTGTTATCTATGGTCTCCTTCCTTCAACTCCTTCAAATCAACTTTGTAATTATGCTAATAAGCCAGAAAGGCTCTGGAGGGGGTTTCATAGCCCCCCTATGCTGTATTTTCACAGACTGTTACACTGTCTCATCCTCTCCCCTGCTCTCTCAGCACTTCACCCCTGATGTAATAACAGTGCAGCACAGGAGGTTTCAGCACACAGTGGGAGGGGGAAGTGCTACAACAAAGTGTAACAGCAGGGAAGGGCTCTAGGAACTGTCAGGTTCACTAGCGTAATTTTAAAAGCTGATTTTAGAATGAAGGAGGCCATGGATAATAAATATAAGAAGATCACCACAGTCACGGTGCCTGGTTCTATGAGCAAGTGTCCCTGGTTTATCAGGATGGAATTTGGGATTCCAAGTTTCTATCTATATTCTGTATTAACGGTGAAACCTCTCAGCCATAATTGAGTTGAAAAGTGGTAGGAGATAGTCTGTATCCGGCATATAGGGCGGAATTAAAAATTGTTCACGTGTAAGGGGTCCTCTCATAGCGGTGGTTTATATTTACACCTTCTAATAGGTATGTTACCTTTTTTGCCAGCTGACTCATTGTGAAGCTCACAATACTTTCACCATTAACTTCAAGAAGTCTAGCTCCTTGAGGAACACCTGCTTTTTCGGCAGCTCCCCCATCCTCAACTGTGAGCAGAAATGTACCGCGTACACCTGACACACAAAAAATGGACAAACAGAAAAAATATTGTGTAGTTGAAATTATATTCTTAGTCTCAGTTCACATACAGTATCAGGTATTTATTGCGGAATCCACACTTATACTACAGAAAATACTGTACAACATCAGTGAATTTGATCACTTACCTCCTGTAGCGCTGGTAGTGAACCCAAAGCCTCTTCCCTCATTCCTTACTAGGCAGAGTCTCGGCCTGGGACATGACTCTGGGAGATAATTCGTAAGGATGGAGACTGGTGAGATTTTATCAGTGCGTAATTTCTCATAGCTGGCGTCATCCAGAATCGTAAGTGACAAGCGGGAACCACTGGCCTTTATCTTCTGGACGACCTGTTGGTATATAAATATATTTAAAGATGGATTTATTTGTAAGCTGCGTTTCTTCTTTTTAGCAGGCTGTGCTCCATTATCAAATGATCATATTGGGGCTCATTTACTAAGGGTCACGGACTGTGTGTCACACGCTATCCTCTTTTGGTGCAGCTGCACTGGCTTCCTTGTGACACAATTCCAGACGATGCGACTGATTCCGGCTGAGCGCGGGATTTAACTTTCAAATTTTGTCTTAAGCCCAAGCCCTGAGATGCACCACTAAAAAGATGGTGAACACTGTCGGACCTGAGCAGGGAAGCGACACATTCATGATATCCATATCCATGAGCAACTAGAACAGATTTACCTCAGATAACACTGATTTATATATATATGTGTGTATGTGTATGATGCGCTAATGGTTGTAGGCAATTTACAAGAAATATGATTATCCAAACCTTAGTGGATCTTTTCATTAAAAATAAAAGCCCCATATGAAATATTAATCCACTGGTTCTTGTTAGTAAAGATGACAGATACATATTCTGTAAACCGGGACTGGACAAAGGTGGCGGATAGATAATGCTACCTATGTTCAGGCTTATGTGCCATGTATATTACATGATATACTTGGGTTTCACATGACTTGTTGGTTATAATGAGGGAGCTCATAATATTGCTTTACTTTTGTATTATATAACATCTTATGATTTTAAATAGAAAATGCTGAACCACCTAGGCTATATTCACACGATGTGTGTCCGCCGTACCGTACTACGGCAGGCACACATCTGCGCCGTGGAGAGGCGCTGCTCACCCCCGCCACTCTCCATAGGAGTCCACCCACCCTATATCCTGCACCAGGCCGTGTGCTACAGCCCGGGTGAACACGGCCATCTGCAAGGGGCCTTTAGCTTGTTTGAATTCATTCACATATTTTCTTTTAGGAGCCAGGGGTGGATTAAGACTGCCATGGGTCCTGGGCTTTATGAATATTATAGCCCCTACAAGTCACTTCCTACATCTGGTACTAGAATCAGCTTCTTGGGGAATGGAGGATCTGTCCCTTCTGCCTGCTTTAAATCTTGTGTTTTAGGACCTTTGGAGGACCTTCAAAGCTCATGAAATGGCACTTGTGTACATGTGTATTGAGAGCATGAACAGATTATGAGGATTTCATGGATAAAGGTCCTTCTCAGTATGAAATTTGGCAGGTGGTTTGTTTGGCCATGGGCCCCATAGAAAGCTTGGGCCCTGGGCTACTGCCCAAATCACCCATATTATAACCCACTACTGTCAGGAGCCATAATTTGATTTAACACCTGGTTTCAATGGAAAAAAAGCAAAGTATATATATAGATAAGTAGACCTGATGTTCCAGCTGGGTTCTGGTTCAGCCGCCTGACACAGATGTATTGCTGGAATGGTGGCTCCTTGGCCAATCATAGCCATGGCTACTTGCTAGGGGAGTCAATTTGCCGGATTGGCCACCAGTCCGGCAATACGTCCAGGTCTGACAGCCTACCCCGACCATGAACGTTGGGTCTACTCATCTCTAATAGTATACCATCATACTACTATACACTAAAGATCCCCATATACATTACATCAAATGTTGAACTGGCAGACTATCTAACGGGTATCTGGGGCTCCCGATTATGCCCTGACACATAATATTGAAGAAAATAACTTTTGATCCCCTACTATACTACATGCATAATCTTTCAAGCCAAGTGTCAAGGCTGGCGCCAGCACAAGGCGTGCCCTGGCAGAGGTGCTGGGGGAGCACACACTGCCGAATCTCGGCCCCCAGCAACCGGGAAGCACCTGGTGAGGGGGCTGTATATAATGAATTCGTGGGGGGCTGTTTATAATAGAACCAAGATAGGATTATATATAATTAAACTATGAGGTGGCTATATATAAAATAACTATGACAGGGCTGTTGGGGAATGATAAACTAGGGAATATTTTAGTTACTGGTAGTTTCTGAGTTTTTCATGCTTCAAAGGGGCTCACTAAGGCTCTGTTGGCCAGGGGCCTACTGGACCTGCAGCAGGTCCTGCCAAGTGCACATATTTATCATATTATAGGTAGGTTGGACTTTTATACCAAGTAAATTATGTGTACAATGAAGTTAGACCTTAACATTAAAAATAGACAGAAATTCACCTAAAATAAAATGATATCCATTCCTCGATTTATTGAATTGAGTGTATAACTGGAAACAGGTCTCACCCTGATGTGTTCTTGCTCGTGCACATATTCCCCATTGATCTGCAGCAATTGGTCTCCGTCTTTTAGTCCTGCTAGATGGGCCGCTCCTCCGGGGATAACTTGACGTATAATATGGCCATCTCGTTCTAACTCCATTTGCAAATGGAATCCAAAATTGCCATCGGCATCTTTCCTAAGCACACATACTCGGGCTGCCGGTTCTGGATCTGTGCCTTTTAAGAAAAATTATTGAGTTTGTGGTAAAAAAAAAAACCCCAATAAGTAGCCACAATCAGGCAGCAATGTGTTATGTACTTCTTTCACTTCTTGCTCTTCTGGTGTACGCTGCCCATCTCGGCTCAGTCTATCCACACAACATCATTCCTGCTGTGTAACCAGGGTGTAACTACAGTGGTGGAAGCCACAGCAGCTGCTATGGGGCCCACATTGTCAGGGGGCCCCGGCATCTGACCTGACACAATAAAGAGTGGAGAATGTGCATCATTGAATATATATACACTCACCGGCCACTTTATTAGGTATACCTGTCCAACTGCTCGTTAACACTTAATTTCTAATCAGCCAATCACATGGCGGCAACTCAGTGCATTTAGGCATGTAGACATGGTCAAGACAATCGCCTGCAGTTCTCCCGAGCATCAGTATGGGGAAGAAAGGTGATTTGAGGCCTTTGAACGTGGCATGGTTGTTGGTGCCAGAAGGGCTGGTCTGAGTATTTCAGAAACTGCTGATCTACTGGGATTTTCACGCACAACCATCTCTAGGGTTTACAGAGAATGGTCCGAAAAAGAAAAAACATCCAGTGAGCGGCAGTTCTGTGGACGGAAATGCCTTGTTGATGCCAGAGGTCAGAGGAGAATGGGCAGACTGGTTTGAGCTGATAGAAAGGCAACAGTGACTCAAATCGCCACCCGTTACAACCAAGGTAGGCAGAAGAGCATCTCTGAACGCACAGTACGTCCAACTTTGAGGCAGATGGGCTACAGCAGCAGAAGACCACACCGGGTGCCACTCCTTTCAGCTAAGAACAGGAAACTGAGGCTACAATTTGCAATCGAAATTGGACAGTAGAAGATTGGAAAAATGTTGCCTGGTCTGATGAGTCTCGATTTCTGCTGCAACATTCGGATGGTAGGGTCAGAATTTGGCATCAACAACATGAAAGCATGGATCCATCCTGCCTTGTATCAACGGTTCAGGCTGGTGGTGGTGGTGTCATGGTGTGGGGAATATTTTCTTGGCACTCTTTAGGCCCCTTGGTACCAATTGAGCATCGTTGCAACGCCACAGCCTACCTGAGTATTGTTGCTGACCATATCCATCCCTTTATGACCACAATGTACCCAACATCTGATGGCTACTTTCAGCAGGATAATGTGCCATGTCATAAAGCTGGAATCATCTCAGACTGGTTTCTTGAACATGACAATGAGGTCACTGGACTCAAATGGCCTCCACAGTCACCAGATCTCAATCCAATAGAGCATCTTTGGGATGTGGTGGAACGGGAGATTCGCATCATGGATGTGCAGCCGACAAATCTGCGGCAACTGTGTGATGCCATCATGTCAATATGGACCAAAATCTCACAAAAAATTGAGGCAGTTCTGATGTACCTAATAAAGTGGCCGGTGAGTATATATATATATATATATATATATATATATATATATATATATATTATGCTACACATTGTACAGCATAGTATGTGTATAACATTGCATGTCATGAATCGGCAGCTCAGATAAGCAATGTCAGTTCTTAATGCAGTAAGATGCTTAGTCAAAGGAAAAGGGCTTATTGTCCCACAGAACAAGTCCATAGGAGAGTACAGATGGGAGTAGACCGTATTGCCTATGTCGTGATGACATCATGATGGGGGGGGGGAGAGAAAGTGCTGCTCTGGTCAATGCAGTGGCTCATACAAAGATCTATTTACCAGATCTGCACAGCACCATGTGCAGAATCAGGGGCAGGATAGGCTGGGCCCCATGGCAGGTAACCAGGATAGGCTGGGCCCCATAGCAGACTACTGAATAGGGCCTCCCTTTAAAAAAAATATTTATATTTAAAAAAAATATTTATATACTTACACACGTAGATGTTCACAGTTATATAAGTATTATGATGTACAGTGTGCATATTTATATAATGATGCACATCCTCCACTCTTTAGTGTGTCAGATCAGATCCGGGCCCCCTGACACTGCGTGCTCCGTAGGAGCCGCTATGGCTGCTATTGCTATATTTAAGCCCCTGTACACAATAGTCCAAAACTTGTTCTCCTGCTTTCAGGAGAGCAAGAGTAGGACACTCTCCCCTTTTCTATTATTCATTTTGGAGACACATCCCCTTAAAGAAGACAGTTTTAAATTAGCAAAATATAATTTGAAGGATTCACTAAACGTTATATTACTAGTTATAATATAGCAACAATACAAAAGGCTCTGGGTCACAGTAGCCACCATCCTGATCATCTATTGCTGAGTGACACTTTATGAGATGACAAACCTGGATCTTCTCCGAGGCACAAAGCAGGATTATCAATCCCCAATTTTGGGTTGAATGGAAACTTCCTAGAACACAGAAACATAAAAGTAATAACAAAAAAACTGAATATGCACTATGATACAGACAGTAAAGTAAGGCTCTGTTCAAAACAAATATTTTAACCCAAATTGGCCCAGTCTTCCAGGCCCGCATTAGTAATCCCACTTAATTTTTTCCTAATTATGTGCCACTATAGATACCTGATCTTTATACTGGATAATGTAATAATTAAACAAATACTCACATGGTTAACTCAAAACCTTGCTCGATGCCTGTAAAAGAAGATAAATATTTTTTGGATTTACCACAGTGCTGCAATGTATGTGTATATAAGGGGGCTGACGCTTTTGAAGGAGTTCTGCAGCCAATTCATTTTTTTAACTTCTTATGGTGAACCTATCAAAATCAAGCATTGTAAACCAAGGGCACTTACTCAGAGATTTATATTTGTTATCCATGGGCTTCTTCCTTCTTAAATCAACGTTTATAATTATGCTTATGAGCCATAAGGGCTCTGTGGGGTGTTATCACACCCCCTCTGTGCTGCAGCGTTACACTATTTCTCCCTTCACTTTGTCTGATGTACGTGGGAGGGATAAATGCTCGGAGGGGCTCTGGTAACACCTCCCAGAGCCCTTCTGGCTCATTAGCATAATCTTAGAAGTTGATTTTAGAAGGAAGGAGGCCATGGATAGCAAATATAAGAAGATTACCACAGTCACAGTGTCTAGATCTATGAGTAAGTGTCCTGGGTTTATCATGTTTGATTTTGATGGTTGATTTCCTATAAGGGTGCTGTCACACAATCAAGTTTTGATCCCGTTTTGTAACGGAATCAAAACGCACTGGTCCGGGCCACGGCCAATTGCATATGCGTTTGTATGCAAACGCATTCAATCGGCAATCAGCACCCGATGTCTTGCATTTAGACAATACAAGACACCGGGTGCTTATTGCTGATCACATGTGTTTGTATGCAAAGGCATATGCAATCGGCCGTGACTGGCCCGGACCAGTGGTTTTATTTCCGTTACAAAACGGAATCAAAACATGATCATGTGACAACAACCTAAGGTTCTGGACGCTGAGCCAGCACTAAAGGCAGCAGATGATACCCAGCAGCACCTTTGACAATAAACCGATCACCAGTGTTTACCTCTTTAAATGCTGTGATCAATAGAGAAAGCAGTATCAAAAGAGTGATAAAAAAGTTTTATGGGGAAAGCATCACATGGGCAGCTACAGACTGTCATTTCTGCTGTATGGAAGAACAGTATGATATTCTTTATAACTATTTTCTGCTACAAAATGTACAAAATACTGTATACCTTCGGTATACAAACAGGAGGCTGTACTGTCATCTCCATCATTACAACTGTGTGATTTATTGGGGCTCATTTACTAAGGGTCCGAACGCCGCACTTTCGTTGGGTTTCCAAATATTTTCGATTTGCGCAAATTGTCCCGGGATTTTGGCGCACGCGATCGGATTGTGTAGCATCGGCGCCGGCTTTCATGCGGCAGAAATCAGGGGGCGTGGCCGTCAGACAGCACGACGGATTCGGAAGAAGCGCAGAATTTAAAAAAATAATTGTGTCGCAAGATCAGCACTTATATGCACTGGGAAGAAGAAGGGTAAGTGACACCTGCTGGATATCAGGCGCACGATCTTAGTGAATCCCGGCAGGCCCGAATCAGCGTTGGACAACACGCATCGGGATCGCGACTCGACCAGGTAAGTAAATGTGCCCCATTATCTTCAGTAGCTGTTATAGGAGTCTGTGGAGAGACAGTGTGGTACACAGCGCAGCTCATCAGAGAATACTATCAATAAAATATATATCTCATCCTGCAAAAACCAAGCCCTCAACTGGACTCATCAATGGTAAAATAAAGTGTATAATACCTTATGGCACCATAACATGACAACACACACAAAAAAGATTAGAATAATTTATGTTGTACAAAAAAAATAAAACTGCTCAATGCCGGGACACTTCATTGGCTTGAAATCACTGTAATTATTCTGATTAATAGTTATTTACGGTGTCGTATCTCCCAAAATAATGTACAAAAAATATCGATTTTTTTCATCTTTTACAACTCTCCTTACAAAAAATAAAAAATAAAATGTATAATATTATTGCCTGTGTAGTGTGTAGAGGCCGCCAGATTCATGAAGTGTGGCATCATACCATCTGCTTTGGGGCTCGCAGTGTCAGGGGGCTCCATCATCCAACTTGACAAACTGAAAATTGGAGGATGGGCCCCATTATATATATATATGCTGCACATTGTACAGCATTATATGTATATAACATATATATGATGTATATGTGCTGTATCTGTGATGTGTAGATGCTGTATGGTGTGTGTATATACTGTAAGTGTGTATATATACTGTACGTTTATATATGGCACTGTATGTGTGTATATGCTCAATATGACTGTATAAATGCAATTGTGAGTATAGAAATAAGTATATTTTTTAAGTGGGACGGGAGGCGCCATTCAGAAGTCTGCTATGGGCCCCTGCCTCTCCTAGTAACGCCCCTGAATCTGGTGCCCCCCTGCTCTGCTCCAACAGACTGCACCAACTTTTTTTTTGGTGCACCTTTACCATAGGGTGTGCGACAAAATTCTGTTGGACTCTGCATGATAAATGAGGTATTTTCGTAATCGTGGTGACTCATAAAATAAAAATAACACATTCTTTATATTGTATAGTGAACGGCTAAAAAAAAAAAAAAGCAAAAAAAAATCTTACCAAAAAATTTATGTACCAAAAAAGTGCATCTCATGTGGCAAAAAAAATAAGCCCCTATAGGTCCACATTACAAAAAGAAAGAAATTATAGCCTGTACAATGTGACATAGCAAATCTGCTCTCAACTTTGTTGAGTCTTTATTTATTTAATCCATTTTGATTGTTTATTTTTCCAACCAAAATGAATGTATTGTCCAAAAATATTACATTTTGTAGACCACACCTCCATTTTGTTTTAACCCTTATAAAACACCTAAAGGGTTAACAAACTTCTTGAAAGTGCTTTTTTTCATAAATGGAGGTGTGTAGATTAGAGTGTTGCTATTATTTTGCCTTCTTGCAGTCAATTGAAAGTTAAGCAGCTCCATCTAAATGCAGGTTTAGGCGATTTTCCAAAAATGTGAATAATCTCGTCCAATCTCTAAGCCTCATAACATTGTAGTAAAAAAATGTGGAATCTTAAAAAACCATCCAACATAAAGCAGACATTTGGGAAATGTAAGTAACAAATTAACTTGCTTCAAAAGTAGAGAGTTTAGAACTCTGAAAATGGCAAATTTTTTCAAAATTTTTACCAATTTTATTTTTAATAACTTTACACAAAAGATATCGTCCAAAACTTTTTGAACTCCTTTCAAGTACAATATGAGATGAGAATTTAATCTCAAAATCACCTGGATATGTTAAAGCGTTCCAAACCTATAACCACTTATAGTGACACAGGGCAGATTTGAAAAATGGGACCGCTTCCCAGAGGCCAAAAGGGGTCCTGAAGGGGTTAAATTACATGGAAAAACATTGAATCCCACTGCAAAAAATGTACCACAACGATGACTTCTATGAAAGTGTGAGAAAAAAAAAAATGCACGGGTCTACAAATCCGTGAAAAGCAAAAATGAGAAAAATCACAAGGCAAGACGTCAGCCGTAAAAAGATCAGAGATCTACTTTATTAACGAAACGTCACAGGTCGCCAGTCCCCACCAGATACAAAGGTCAGACACATCCACATAACGGGCCACATTTATAGAGCAGTCTGTGCAGTATTCCGGTATAGACTGCATATAAATACATGTATTTATAAAGTGTTTGCGCCATTCTTGGCTGCACCGTGTCCGGCGCGACACAATACTGTGCACATAAAGGGGCGTTCTGATGCAAATCCGCAACGGTCGTCACATTTGTGTCGGAAGTCTGACATGATTGTGGAGCACGAAAATGCGGGCGCCTGCAGGGTGCGCCAGATTCACAATGACCGTACGCCGCTTTTCATGATTCATGAATCTGGCGCACCCTGCAGGATAGTGACGCAAACTGCACGTAGTGCCTTATTGCCTCACTATTAATAAATGGGGGCCAATATCAGGATTTATATCACACAGACATCAGTAGGACACAAAACCATCAATGGGTGGAATCCTGTATACAGGTAGTCCCCAGGTTACATACAAGATAGGGTCCTTAGGTTTGTTCTTAAGTTGAATTTGCATGTAAGTCAAAACTGTATATTTTATAATTGTAGTTCCAGACAAAATTCTTTTCTCGAGTGATAATCGGAGTTTCAAAAATTTTTGCTGTAATTGGACCAAGGATTATCCATAAAGCTTCATTACAGACACCTTACAGCTGATTATTACAGTCTGGGACTATAGTAACATCCAGAGAGCTTCACCAGAGGTCACAGTGGGCAGAGAAATCTGTCTGTAACTAGGGGTCGTCTGTAAGTCGGGTGTCCTTAAGTAGGTAGTAATATCCATTCTACACAAAAATCCGATCCATACCACCTTAGAAACTGATATCATTCCTACAATTTTTTGCGTCTTCTACGCTTCTTACATGATCTATTTCCACTTCTGTCCAAATTTTTTCACCAACAATATTTTGGATGAAACTCCTATTACACAATCCATCGCCCCTCTACGTCCCATTTCCAATCAACCCACATAAGATTAAGCCAATGGAAAGGTAACGGGAACATTTTTTTAGGATATTTCTATAATAAAAGTAGCCAAAATCTGTCCAATGAAAGGTTCCTATGTAGATTACTGTAGGGTCTGTACCTGAATGTTTCTTCATTTCTCCTTCTGGGATGATCCTTTCGCAGGTGCAAAGTACATCCTCGCTCGACACCTTCTCTAATCCACTTATTTCTCTTTTTCCATGAAGACACTTCGGTTAATATTCAATCAGAGAGGAGTTTCTTCCCTGCTAGTTATGTGCAGGTTATACCCCCTCCTCCTCCTAGGACGCGGGAGGGTGACACCTCTACACAGGCGTCAGCTGCTCACTCAGGGGGAGAAGATCTAGTGATACCCGGATCACATTGTAATGTATGAGGTGCGGACTGTCATATGCAGTGTTATTAGGGTCACATTTATAGCAGCTTCCAGCACACGTCAAATGTCTCCGACTGCAATGTGCACATTATTTTTCTAGAGCTGTTGCACAACAATGTCATGTTATATAATATTGGCATGTTATAGAGCAGTAGGAGCTGAGCAGATTGTACATAGTGTTCTATCTGCAGGCAGCATGTTATAAAGCAGGAGGAGCTGAGCAGATTGTACAGTGTCCTATCTGCTGGCAGCATGTTATAGAACAAATGCAGCTGAGCAGATTGTACATAGTGTCCTATCTGCAGGCAGTATGTTATAGAACAAATGCAGCTGAGCAGATTGTACATAGCGTCCTATCTGCAGGCAGTATGTTATAGAACAAATGCAGCTGAGCAGATTGTACATAGCGTCCTATCTGCAGGCAGCATATTATAGAGCAGAATGAGCTGAGCAGATTGTACATAGTGACCTATCTGCAGACAGCATGTTATAGAGCAGGAGGAGCTGAGCAGATTGTACATAGTGACCTATCTGCAGACAGCATGTTATAGAGCAGGAGAAGCCAAGCATATTCTAAAATGTGTACTGTTCTTTGTACTATCAATTCCTGGAAATTGTGTCTAACCTAAAGGTCCAAGTTTCTAGTAGAAATAATGTACAAAAGTACACCAGATGAGAGAGATTTAATGTATATACTACTGATCATAGCGATAACATATTGTACACACCCTTTATCCTATACACCAGTATTAGCTGTAAAGGGATTATCCAGACAATATAAATATTCATCTGTGCATTTGTTGCCGAGTTATATTATGTATTAATTGATTTCACTCTGCTTTGAGGGACTAGGAAGCAGTGCCTTTACACTGCATTAAAATGATGCCTTGACTGTGGGTCACATGGGCTACCCTCTCCAGGGGGCGCATGTGACCAGGGGCAGGATTCCTGCTGCAGTACTGAAGACATACAGTCACTCAGGGTGCAATGTGGCAGCTTCAGGGACACCTCTCAATCCTTAATGTTATCAGCTGCAGGGTTGACTAGCAGACAGGACCATTTCTCCCATTTACACTGCATTATCCTGAGCCAAAAGGCTTTGACCCCTACAGTATGTTGTGTCTTATTACAAAATATAGAATATATTTTATAATAATATTAGAATTATAAAAAGAAATTGAAAAAAAAAGTGCAATTCTGTGACTAAAATCCATAGAATGTGAGCAGAGAACACTGGGACAAAGGATACACATGTAATAAGGCAGACATTTATTATTTATGTACATACAGCAGATCAATACCGCCAGCAGGAAACCTATAAGTGCAGCGTGAACAGGTAAAACACACCTTATATAGTTAATAGTTAACCCAACTGCGATCCAATATTCTCCAGCAAAAAAAAAGATAATAAAATAACCCAGCTTTCCATGATTACGCTCACAGCTTTCCCTCTTGAATGCGGTTCAGCATCAGTTTCACCTCTGTCTCCACACGTAGAATACGCACTTTACGCCACAGGTTCCCCGTCATTGCCCGACTGCTTTGTAGATCCCGTAAAAGCAAAGTGAGGTGTGAACTCATACGGGCGTGATCCCAGCCCCCGGCATTGGCCTTCAGCTCTCTCAATATCAGAGACCAATGTTGCGACGCGTCTGGTCCTTCTGTAAGAGATACGATGACTCGGATGTCGCCCAGAGACTGGAGGTCGCGAAGGCCGTTGTCTGAAAGTTCGTTAAAGTACAAGCTGCAAAAATAGAAAAAAAAAGGCAAAAATGATTGCGGTTTTTTTCAGCACAACACAAACCAGACACATTTTTGAGTGAAGTTACATTTTAAAGGGAACCTGTCATCAGCAATTGATCTAATAAACCACTACCAGTATATTGTCAAATTATGCAAGACCTTCTAGTTTTTGTTTCTTTCATGGTCCAGTGTGGTGGCATCATCCAGAAAATCAACTTTGAAGATGTAAATTGGCCGTATAAAAGTCAAGGAGGAGGAGAGTTTAACACTGAAGTCAAGGTGGGGGAACCCTTAACTCCTTCTCCTCTGTGATTTTACATTGTGTATAGGACTCCAGGAGATCTGGTTAGTGATGTCTCTGGATTCAGGATCATTAATTGTAGTGATGGAGGAAGAAAGAGCTTGACTTCAGTGTTAAAATTTCCGCCTCCTTGACTTTATACAACCAGTTTACATCTCACTTCAAAGATGATTTTCTGGATGATGCCACCACACTGGGTCACGAAAGAAACCTGATCTAGAAGCTGTTCAGCTGCTCAGCAACATACTGCTAGTGTTTTATTAAGTCAATTTCTGATGACAGGTTCCCTTTAAAGAGAAATTTGTTATCCAGTGATGATACGATAGGTCATTGGAATCGGATGGGTGGTGATTCCACCATGGACTACCGTGTGGTACATTCCACTTTATTGTTCCAAGCATAGCCAAGACCAAAAGAACAATGTAAACTAATTCTGTTGACCGGTCCTTGATTTTCTATCAGTGTTTACTATTCTATCAGCTTTTAACTATTAATAAAAACTATTAATAGGGGGATAACTTTTTTGCACAGATAAAGTGGATAGATAGCATTTAGTAAGAGGATAAGTGCAGAGGAAGCAGGAGAGGGGAGGGGGGTAGTGAGACCGGATATATAGCATGATAAATGTGTTATTGTGAGTGTTTTAATAAAATAGCTCTCTCTGTGATATGGCTTTACAGGCCGTTATACTGTCTCACCCTCCCCGCTACTTCTTTAGCACTTGGTGCAGTGAACAGGGGGGTGGGGGGCTAATTAGCATAATTTTGAAGTTGAAGGAGGCCATAGATAACAAATATAAGAAGATTACTACAGTCACGGTGCCTGGATGTATAAGAAAGTGTCCCTGGTTTATCATGATGGAATTTGATGGTTGATTTCCTTTAAAAATATATAGGATTTACATTATGAAGAAGGCACTTACTGGACTTTGCTGAGTGTTGGATGACGTGCAGCCGCTTCCCCGAGTCTGAGTGCGGCCTGGTCATGGATCCCGTTATATGCAAGATTTAATTCCTTGAGATGCTGATTCTTTCCAAGATTATTTGCCAGGATTTCGGCTCCTTCATCTCCAAGATCTGTACGTAGCAGTGACAGGAGCTTCAATGACTTGTTACCAGCGAGTCCCTCCACAATTTGCTGCGCCCCCTCTGGTGCCAGAGGGTTATTGCATAACCTATAATAAAGGTATAAGACTATATAAATATGAGTTATATTTGCTATAAGCAAAACCAATGAGGCATCAACAATCTCCATTATGAGTATGTAAATGTCTCAAAAATTTTACTTTGGCTACATTCACACGGCTGTATGGGGGAATTATATACAGCCAACGTATATATGCCGTATATACGTTCCTCGTAGACGTCAATGGGTGTACGGTGCAGGACATGTGCGGCGCAGTACCATTCCTTAACAGGGAGAAAGATAGGACCTGTCCTATCTTTCCACGTAATATGGTGTTGTGCGCCATATATTACTATAAAGAGGGGCAGGGTGCCTTTCCCGGGTGCAGATGTGTGCCCACCGTGCTAAGGTACGCCGGCCACACGTTCGTGTGAATGTAGCCTTACATGGGACATGAGCAATGTATTTATGGGTACAAAGGTTTTTTTTTCAGTCAGACTGTATAACCTTACCGTAAACTGCTGATCCCACAGTCCGGGTGTAAGAGGAGCTCCTTTATTTCTTTGCAGGAATCAGGACCTAGTGAGTTCATATACAAACTGTAAAGAATAAGGTCACAAGGTGAGGAACATCACTTATATCATATTCCGACCCCACCCCCCAAACACTACATTTGCTTTGCATTTATCCACAATTTCATGTCTGATAGTTAGTGTTGTCAATGGCAGCCAAAATAAGAGAGGAATCTTGAAACTACCCTCCCCCCCCCCCCCCCCCCCCCCCCCCCCCACTTAACGGTAGGGGTAGGTTGGAGTTTCCCTAGAAATGGAACCTAGTAAATTTGACAACTATGATCTGATAACCACCCGCTATCAACGTTATTCTGACCGCCAGATTAGGGGTCGGGAATTTTTTCCTGCTTTGGGCCAATTGGTATCAGCGTTGCAGGGTCATTGCCTTCTTCTAGATAGATCAAAATTAGTAGGTTGGACTTCATCGATTGATGTCTTTTTCTAACCTCATTTACTATGATACTATCCACCCCTTTCCAATGGTCCTCACTTTATATTCTGGCATCTCCGGAGCACAGGTGCCAACGTACGAATGGCATCAGGATCCAGGTGACAGGAACTGAAGTCGGCATCTGTTATTAATTTCCCAGAACCCCCAATGACAGCGGCCACCACGTTACATTTAAGCGGCGTCATGCGAACCGTAGAGAGATCCAGATCTCGGAGAGAGTTCACCAGTCCTGCTGTGAAACTTGGATTTTGAAACTCGTATAGAAAGAAGAGAAAGTCCATCAGCTCAGATGGTGGTAGTCGGCGAAGGCTGCACCGCAGCAGATGTTTCTTTAGGGCACGGGTGATTTTGAGGGCATCCATGTTCATAATGGTACAGCCTAGCTGGTTAAGCATCGCTCGATTCTGACGAGACAGAAGCCCTGCCATAAAAATAGGGAATAATTCAAACGCTTCTTGACTACTAAATCCATCAACCTCCGCCGGTTGCAATGGACCCTCCACCCCCAGGATGCTAGAATTTATCTGGTCTAAAACATCATCATTATAAGAATCCTCTTCTCGAAACATCTCCGCGGTCATGGTCTCAGCTATATTATCACGACTCTGTCCGCTAACTCTGCCATAAAGGCGCGGCACAAAGCGTAAAAGATTGAAAAGCGTGAAGATGCGCAGAGGAAGGAACTTCGACAAAACGTTGACTACAGCGAGAACGTCTTCGCCGGCCTTGCTGATAACCTCGGAAAGCTCCTTCCCCAAGCGTTGCAGAGCAGTCTTATTTTCTCCCAACACTACATAGAGTGCAGCTAAGTATTCCTGCATGGCAGGTATAGTGAAGACAAAAAGTTTCTCCTGGCCGGGCTGGACGCAGGGAGTGAGGAAAAAACCGAAAGCGTCGTATCGGAAGACAGTCAGAAGGTTGAGCTCCTCCTCACTGTCCGCCTGTACGTGAAAACATTTGATGATATCTTCTTCTGTGAATTTGGTACGTCGTGAGTTACAGCCTTCGTATGCCAGCTTGCCCACAGTTCGGGCTACGTAAAGCATCAGAGAAATCTTAGAGGGATGTGTAACATCCAATACTTCACCGGCAAAGTTCAATCGTAAAAACGTGGTGTAAATGCCAGTCAGTGTCGCGGGTGACTCATCTGGCTTCGTATAGTACAGCAAGTGTAGGGTGGCACAGGTCAGCCAACAGTAAGAAGGCAAGAAACAAGCAGCTGACAACTGGCTGTGATGCTCCAGGTTACGGCTTAACATTTCGGCCAAGTTCTCAGTTTCCCGTGGATCTGCATCTTGGTGACCTAACCGTAACTGGAAGTACATCTTTTGTAGTTCTGTGTCCGAAAAGCCACAGATCTCAGCATAGCGATCAATATACTTCCTTGGGATTCGATTTACTGCTGATGGACGAGTCGTCACCAATACATTTGCCTGAAAGAGAAAGTTGTAAACATCTATGTTAAAGATCTTTCCTGATGGCCTTCAATATGTATTCAGTTTTATTCAAAATATTGAGATACATCTTTTATTTAAAATGTAACTCCGATGTCATAATGCTGGTTACCAAATTGTTATATGTGATTCCCCCTTCAAAAACAGACAGGACTATATCCATATTTTGTTTGCCCGTCCTTTCCAGAGTCATGGCATTTTCTGTTCCGAAACTACTAGTCTTAAATCTTCCTCAGCAGCCGTGAAGTAGACAGAGACTAACCTCTTCCTTTATCTGCCATGAAGCCCAGTCAAATATAGTTTGCCTACAGTTCCCATGATGCCTTGTGTTTTCTCATTAACTAACTGAGCATCAAATCTAGTGAGATTCCTATAAGGAAATTCACTGACTGCATAGTATACATACAGGATGTATATAGTGACTAGCATGGCAGCTTTCATCTAATAAATAGTAGAAACCAGTAGTGAAATAGTTACATGAAGTTTATAGTATGTGCTGTGTAAGCACTAAGGGTTAGTAACTTCTCTGTAGAAAGTGTCTGTAGAGAAGAAGGTGGGAGAGGAGTGTATGACACAGCTCAGGTGGAGAGACACAGAGAGAGACAGACAGAGAGAGAGAGACAGAGTCAGACAAACAGAGAGAGACACAGAGTCAGACAAACAGAGAGAGACAGAGTCAGACAAACAGAGAGAGACAGAGTCAGACAAACAGAGAGAGACACAGAGTCAGACAAACAGAGAGAGACAGAGTCAAACAGAGAGAGAGAGAGACAAACAGAGAGAGAGAGAGACAAACAGAGAGAGAGAGAGAGACAAACAGAGAGAGAGAGAGAGAGAGAGACAAACAGAGAGAGAGAGAGAGACAGACAAACAGAGAGAGAGAGAGAGAGAGAGAGACAAACAGAGAGAGACAAACAGAGAGAGAGAGAGAGAGAGAGAGAGACACAAACAGAGAGAGAGAGAGAGAGACAAACAGAGAGAGAGAGAGACACAAACAGAGAGAGAGAGAGACAAACAGAGAGAGAGAGACAGAGAGAAGAGGCAGTCTGTGCAGTATCCGGTATAGACTGCATATAAATACATGAGTTATAAGTGTTGCGCCATTCTTGGCTGCACCGTGTCCGGCGCGACACAATACTGTGGCACATAAAGGGGCGTTCTGATGCAAATCCGCAACGGTCGTCACATTTGGTCGGAAGTCTGACATGATTGTGGAGCACGAAAATGCGGGCGCCGTGCAGGGTGTCGCCAGATTCACAATGACCGTACGCCGCTTTTCATGATTCATGATCTGGCGCACCCGCGGATAGTGACGCAAACTGACAGTAGTGCTTATTGCCTCACTATAATAAATGGGGGGCCAATATCAGGATTTATATCACACAGACATCAGTAGGACACAAAAACCATCAATGGGTGGAATCCTGTATACGGTAGTCCCCAGTTACATAAAAGATAGGGTCCTTAGGTTTGTTTAAGTGAATTTGCATGTAAGTCAAAACTGTATTTTATAATTGTAGTTCCAGACAAAATTCTTTCTCGAGTGATAATCGGAGTTTCAAAAATTTTTGCTGTAATTGACCAAGGATTATCCATAAAGCTTCATTACAGACACCTTACAGCTGATTATTACAGTCTGGGACTAGAACATCCAGAGAGCTTCACCAGAGGTCACAGTGGGCGAGAAATCTGTCTGTAACTAGGGGTCGTCTGTAAGTCGGTGTCCTTAAGTAGTAGTAATATCCATTCTACACAAAAATCCGATCCATACCACCTTAGAAACTGATATCATTCCTACAATTTTTTGCGTCTCTACGTTCTTACATGATTATTTCCACTTCTGTCCAAATTTGTCACAACAATATTTTGGTGAAACTCCTATTACAACAATCCATCGCCCTCTACGTCCCATTTCCAATCAACCCATAAGAAGATTAAGCCAATGAGAAAGGTAACGGGAACATTTTTTAGGATTCTATAATAAAAGTAGCCAAAATCTGTCCAATGAAGGTTCCTATGTAGATTACTGTAGGTCTGTACTGAATGTTTCTTCATTTCTCCTTTGGGATGATCCTTTCGCAGGTGCAAGTACATCCTCGCTCGACACTCTTCTCTAATCCACTTATTTCTCTTTTTCCATGAGACACTTCGGTTAATATTCATCAGAGAGGAGTTTTCTTCCCTGCTAGTTATGTGCAGGTTAACCCTCTCCTCCTAGGACGCGGGAGGGTGACACTCTACACAGGCGTCAGCTGCTCACTCAGGGGGAGAAGATCTAGTGATACCCGGACACATGTAATGTATGAGGGGCGGACTGTCATATGCAGTGTTATTAGGGTCACATTTATAGCAGCTTCCAGCACACGTCAAATGTCTCCGACTGCAGTGACATTATTTTCTAGATGTTGCACAACAAAGTCATGTTATATAAATATTGGCATGTTATAGAGCAGTAGGAGCTGAGCAGATTGTACATAGGTGTTCTATCTGCAGGCAGAATGTTATAAAGCAGTAGGAGCTGAGCAGATTGTACAGTGTCCTATCTGCTGGCAGCATGTTAAGAACAAATGCAGCTGAGCAGATTGTACATAGTGTCTATCGCAGGCAGTATGTTATAGAACAATGCAGCTGAGCAGATTGTACATAGCGTCCTATCTGCAGGCAGTATGTTATAGAACAATGCAGTTGAGCAGATTGTACATAGCGTCCTATCTGCAGGAGCATATTATAGAGCCAGAATGAGCCTGAGCAATTGTACATCGTGACCTATCTGCAGACAGCATGTTATAGAGCAGGAGGAGCTGAGCAGATTTACATAGTGACCTATCTGCAGACAGCATGTTATAGAGCAGGAGAAGCCAAGCATATTCTAAAATGTGTACTGTTCTCTTGTACTATCATTCCTGGAAATTGTGTCTAACCTAAAGGTCCAAGTTTCTAGTGAAATAATGTACAAAAGTACACCAGATGAGAGAGATTAATGTATATACTACTGATCATAGCGATAACATATGTACACACCCTTTATCTATACACAGTATTAGCTGTAAAGGGATTATCCAGACAATATAAAATTCATTGTGCATTTGTGCCGAGTATATTATGTATTAATGATTTCACTCGCTGAGGGATAGGAAGCAGTGCCTTAACTGCATTAAAATGATGCCTGACTGTGGGTCACATGGGTTACCCTCTCCGGGGCGCATGGACCAGGGGCAGGATTCATGCGCTGCAGTACTGAAGACATACGTCACTCAGGGTGCAATGTGGCAGCTTCAGGGACACCTCTCATCCTTAATGTATCAGTGAGGGTTGACTAGCAGACAGGACCACTTTCTCCCATTTACACTGCATTATTCCGAGCCAAAGGCTTTGACCCCTACAGTATGTTGGTCTTATACAAAATATAGAATATATTTTATAATAATATTAGAATTATAAAAGAAATTGAAAAAAAAGTGCAATTCTGTGACTAAAATCCATAGAATGTGAGCAGAGAACACTGGACAAAGGATACACATGTAATAAGGCAGACAATTTATTATTATGTACATACAGCAGCTCCATACCGCCAGCAGGCAACCTATAGTGCAGGTGAACAGGTAAAACACACTTATTGTTAATAGTAACCAACTGCGATCCAATATTCTCCAGCAAAAAAAGATATAAAATAACCAGCAGTTCCATGAAACGCTCACACTTCCTCTTGAATCGCGGTTCAGCATCAGTTTCACCTCTGTCTTCCACACGTAGAAGACGCACTTACGCCACAGGTTCCCGTCATTGCCCTGCTTTGTAGTCCCGTACAAAGCAAAAGTGAGGTGTGAAACTCATACGGGCGGTGACCCAGCCCCGGCATTGGCCTTCAGCTCTCACTCAATATCAGAGGACCAATGTTGCGACGCGTCTGTCCTTGTAAGAGATACGATGACTCGGATGTCGCCCAGAGACTGGAGGTCGCGAAGCCGTTGTCTGAAGTTCGGTTAAAGTACAAGCTGCAAAAATAGAAAAAAAAAGGCAAAAATGATTGCGGTTTTTTTCAGCACAACACAAACCAGACACATTTTGAGTGAATGTACATTTTAAAGGGAACCTGTCATAGCCAATTGATCTAATAACCCACTACCAGTATATTGTCAAATTTTGCAAGACCTTCTATTTTTGTTTCTTTCATGGTCCATGTGGTGGCATCATCCAGAAATCAACTTGAAGATGTAAATTGGCCGTATAAAAGTCAAGGTAGGAGGAGAGTTTAACACTGAAGTCAAGGGGGGGAACCTAACTCTTCTCCTCTGTGATTTTACATTGTGTATAGGACTCCAGGAGATCTGGTTAGTGCTGTCTCTGGATTCAGGATCATTAATGTAGTGATGGAGAAGAAAGAGCTTGACTTCAGTGTTAAAATTTCCGCCTCCTTGACTTTATACAACCAGTTTACAATCTCACTTCAAAGATGATTTTCTGGATAGCCACCCCACACTGGGTCACGAAAGAACCTGATCTAGAAGCTGTTCAGCTGCTCAGCAACATAGCGGTAGTTGTTTTTATTAAGTCAATTCTGATGACAGGTGCCCTTTAAAGAGAAATTTGTTATCCAGTGATGATAAGATAGGTCATTGAATCGGATGGGTGGTGATTCCACCATGAATACGTGTGAGTACATTCCCACTTTATGGTTCCAAGCATAGCCAAGACAAACAGAACAATGTAAACTAATTCTGTTGACCGGTCCTTGATTTTCATCAGTGTTTTACATTATATCAGCTTTTAAATATTAATAAAAACTATTAATAGGGGATAACTTTTTGCACAGATAAGTGGATAGATAGCATTAGTAAGAGGATAAGTGCAGAGGAAGCAGGAGAGGGGAGGGGGGTAGTGAGACCGGATATATAGCATGATAAATGGTGTTATTGTGAGTGTTTTAATAAAATAGCTCTCTCTTGTGATATGGCTTTACAGGCCGTTACTACTGTCTCACCCTCCCCGCTAATTCTTTAGCACTTGGGCAGTGAACAGGGGGGTGGGGGCTAATTAGCATAATTTTGAAGTTGAAGGAGGCCAAGATAACAAATATAAGAAAGATTACTACAGCACGGTGCCTGATGTATAAGAAAGTGCCCTGGTTTATCATGATGGAATTTGATGGTTGATTTCCTTTAAAAATATATAGGATTTACATTATGAAGAAGGCACTTACTGGACTTTGCTGAGTGTTGGATGAGTGCAGCCGCTTCCCGAGTCTGAGTGCGGCCTGGTCATGGATCCCGTTATATGCAAGATTTAATTCCCTTGAGATGCTGATTCTTTCCAAGATTATTTGCCAGGATTTGGCTCCTTCATCTCCAAGATCTGTAGTAGCGTGACAGGAGCTTCAATGACTTGTTACCACGAGTCCCTCCACAATTTGCTGCGCCCCCCTGGTGCCAGAGGGTTATGCATAACCTATAATAAAGGTATAAGACTATAAATATGAGTATATTTGCTTATAAGCAAAACCAATGAGGCATCAACAATCTCCATTATGAGTATGTAAATGTCTCAAAATTTTACTTTGGCTACATTCACACGGCTGTATGGGGGAATATATAAGCAACGATATATGCCGTAGATAAGTTCCTCGTGACGTCAATGGGTGTACGGTGCAGGACTGTGCGGCGCAGTACCATTCCTAACAGGGAGAAAGATAGGACCTGTCCTATCTTTCCACGTAATATGGTGTTTGTGCGCCATATATTACTATAAAGAGGGGCAGGGTGCCTTTCCCGGGGCAGATGTGTGGCCCACCGTGCTAAGGTACGCCGGCCACACGTTCGTGTGAAGTGTAGACCTTACATGGGACATGAGCAATGTATTTTGGGTACAAAGGTTTTTTTTCAGTCAGACTGTATAAACCTTACCGTAAACTGCTGATCCCACAGTCCGGTGTAAGAGGAGCTCCTTTATTTCTTTGCAGGAATCAGGACCTAGTGAGTTCATATACAAACTGTAAAGAATAAGGTCACAAGGTGAGGAACATCACTTATATCATATTCCGACCCCACCCCCCAAACACTACATTTGCTTTGATTTATCCACAATTTCATGTCGATAAGTTAGTGTTGTAATGGCAGCCAAAATAAGAGAGGAATCTTGAAACTACCTCCCCCCCCCCCCCCCCCCCCCACTTAACGGTAGGGGTAGGTTGGAGTTTCCCTAGAAATGGAACCTAGTAAATTTGACAACTATGATCTGATAACCACCCGCTATCAAGTTATTCTGACCGCCAGATTAGGGGTCGGGATTTTTTCCTGCTTTGGGCCAATTGGTATCAGCGTTGCAGGGTCATTGCTTCTTCTAGATAGATCAAAATTAGTAGGTTGGACTTCATCGATTGATGTCTTTTTCTAACCTCATTACTATGATACTATCCACCCCTTTCATGGTCCTCACTTTATATTATGGCATCTCGGAGCACAGTGCCAACCGAATGGATCAGGATCCAGGTGACAGGAACTGAAGTCGGCATCTGTTATTAATTTCCCAGAACCCCCAATGACAGCGGCCACCCACGTTACATTTAAGCGGCGTCATGCGAACCGTAGAGAGATCCAGATCTCGGAGAGAGTTCACCAGTCCTGCTGTGAAACTTGGATTTTGAAACTCGTATAGAAAGAAGAGAAAGTCCATCAGTCAGATGGTGGTAGTCGGCGAAGGCTGCCACCGCAGCAGATGTTTCTTTAGGGCACGGGTGATTTTGAGGGCATCCATGTTCATAATGTACAGCCAGCTGGTTAAGCATCGCTCGATTCTGACGAGACAGAAGCCCTGCCATAAAAATAGGGAATAATTCAAACGTCTTGACTACTAAATCCATCAACCTCCGCCGGTTGCAATGGACCCTCCACCCCAGGATGTAGAATTATCGGTCTAAAACATCATATTATTAAGAATCCTCTTCTCGAAACATCTCCGCGGTCATGGTCTCAGCTATATTATCACGACTCTGTCCGCTAACTCTGCATAAAGGCGCGGCACAAAGCGTAAAAGATTGAAAAGCGTGAAGATGCGCAGAGGAAGGAACTTCGACAAAACGTTGACTACAGCGAGAACGTCTTCGCCGGCCTTGCTGATAACCTGGAAAGCTCCTTCCCCAAGCGTTGCAGAGCAGTCTTATTTTCTCCCAACACTACATAGAGTGCAGCTAAGTATTCCTGCAGGCAGGTATTATGAAGACAAAAAAGTTTCTCCTGGCCGGGCTGGACGCAGGGAGTGAGGAAAAAACCGAAAGCGTCGTATCGGAAGACAGTCAGAAGGTTGAGTCCTCTCACGTCCGCCTGTACGTGAAAACATTTGATGATATCTTCTTCTGTGAATTTGGTACGTCGTGAGTTACAGCCTTTATGCCAGCTTGCCCCACAGTTCGGGCTACGTAAAGCATCAGAGAAATCTTAGAGGGATGTGTAACATCCAATACTTCACCGGAAAGTTCAATCGTAAAAACGTGGTGTAAATGCCAGTCAGTGTCGCGGGTGACTCATCTGGCTTCGTCTTAGTACAGCAAGTGTAGGGTGGCACAGGTCAGCCAACAGTAAGAAGGCAAGAAACAAGCAGCTGACAACTGGCTGTGATGCTCTCCGGTTACGGCTTAACATTTCGGCCAAGTTCTCAGTTTCCCGTGGATCTGCATCTTGGTGACCTAACCGTAACTGGAAGTACATCTTTTGTAGTTCTGTGTCCGAAAAGCCACAGATCTCAACATAGCGATAATATACTTCCTTGGGATTCGATTTACTGCTGATGGACGAGTCGTCACCAATACATTTGCCTGAAAGAGAAAGTTGTAACATCTATGTTAAAGATCTTTCCTGAGGCCTCAATAGTATTCAGTTTTATTCAAAATATTGAGATACATCTTTTATTAAAATGTAACTCCGAGCATAATGCTGGTTACCAAATTGTTATATGTGATTCCCCCTTCAAAAACAGACAGGACTATATCCATATTTTGTTTGCCCGTCCTTTCCAGAGTCATGGCATTTTCTGTTCCGAAACTACTAGTCTTAAATCTTCCTCAGCAGCCGTGAAGTAGACAGAGACTAACCTCTTCCTTTATGCCATGAAGCCCAGTCAAATATAGTTTGCCTACAGTTTCCCATGATGCCTTGTGTTTTCTCATTAACTAACTGAGCATCAATCTAGTGAGATTCCTATAAGGAAATTCACTGACTGCATAGTATACATACAGGATGTATATAGTGACTAGCATGGCAGCTTTCATCTAATAAATAGTAGAAACCAGTAGTGAAATAGTTACATGAGTTTATAGTATGTGCTGTGTAAGCACTAAGGGTTAGTAACTTCTCTGTAGAAAGTGTTGTAGAGAAGAAGGTGGGAGAGGAGTGTATGACACAGCTCAGGTGGAGAGACACAGAAGAGACAGACAGAGAGAGAGAGGGACAGAGCAGACAAACAGAGAGAGACACAGAGTCAGACAAACAGAGAGAGACAGAGTCAGACAAACAGAGAGAGACAGAGTCAGACAAACAGAGAGAGACACAGAGTCAGACAAAACAGAGAGAGACAGAGTCAAACAGAGGAGAGAGAGACAAACAGAGAGAGAGAGAGACAAACAGAGAGAGAGAGAGAGAGAAAAAAGAGGACAACAGAGGAGGAGAGAGAGAGAGAGACAGACAGACATGAGAGAGAGAGAGACAGACAGACAGACAAGAGAAGACGAGAAGAGGACCGAGAGAGAGGACAAACAGAGAGAGACACACAGAGAGAGAGAGAGAGAGAGAGAGAGAGAGAGACACAAACAGAGAGAGAGAGACAAACAGAGAGAGAGAGAGACACAAACAGAGAGAGAGAGAGACAAACAGAGAGAGAGAGACAGAGAGACAAACAGAGAGAGAGAGAGACAAACAGAGAGAGAGAGACAGAGAGACAAACAGAGAGAGAGAGAGACAAACAGAGAGAGAGAGAGAGACAAACAGAGAGAGAGAGAGACAAACAGAGAGAGAGAGACTTCCCCTCTTTCCTCCAAAGTGAGAAGAAGCTGCTGCCCCTCCCCTCTGTGAGCCCGTAGAGTTGCCTACAAGATGGTTTCACAGGGATTAGTAGCAAAGCCAGGGAAATGAGCTACTTCAGGAATAGGCTAAACTAAGGAGGATAGCAAAGAAACTTATATATATCAGAGTTGCACTTTAACATCTCCAGTTGATCCACTGGGCACATGGTGCTCACCTCCGGAAGAAGGTATCCTCTTAAAAGATTTACAAGGAGAGCTGTTGGTGGCATTGGCTCATTCGGATCACTACATAACTCAGTGTTGGCCATTCTGAAGTCCAGATTCATCCACTCTAAGCTGTTGAGTATGAAGAGGACGCCGGGATAATCCTGCAGCGTGGGTAACAGCTCTCGCAGATGAAGATACTTCTTGCTTATGAGACGTGTCATAGACACTGGAGCGGTAACTTGGGACAAATCTTCACAAGAAAGGGGAATGATCAATTTGAAGTCACTCTTACATCCATGGCACCAATCCAGCACAAGTTTTCGGATAAGTGTGCTCTTTCCAGTACCAACCGTACCGTACAGAACCACATTCCGGACAGGGTTTCCATTGACATGTGGTGTGAAGAGCTGAGACACGGACATACTCTGAGGACATGATGGGCTCTGATGTTGAGTTTGCAGGGTCAACTCGGAGAGAGGACGCAGAATATTTTCTGAAGAGCTCTCACGGATAACAGGATCAACATGAATGGAGTCCAGGGCAAAGGAGGGTCCAAATTGTCTTTCTTCAGTGGGTAAAACACTGAACCAAGATAACAGGCGCTGACGATGCTGCTGAATCGGATCTGTTGAAAAAATATATCAGTTTAAGACAATTATAACCACCAAAAAGTTGGAAAATGTAAGGAGATATAAAAAGCACACAGAACATACCTTCAATTATAAAACATATTTTAATAAATTAACAGTGAAGGTGAATATAAGTAACATTGGAATATTACAAAGTCATTGAAGAATATGGAATGTTTCCGGGTTTATAGAGGGCAGGGGGAGGTGGTGGCTACTAAAAGAGAGTACAGTTACTTAGCTTTGTTACTACAGTCAGTCCCCGAGTTACGTACAAGATAGGTTCCATAGGTTTGTTCTTAAGTTGAATTTGTATGCAAGTCAGAACTGTATATTTTATAATTGTAGCTTCAGACAAAATTTTTTTTTGCTCCAGTGACAATTGGGAGTTTCAAAATTTTTTGCTGTAATGGGACCAAGGATGATCAATAAAGCTTCATTACAGACATTGGTTTACTGTAGAACCTACAGCTGTATTCAGAGAGGTTCACCAGAGGTCACAGTGGGCAGATGGGTCCGTCTGTAACTAGGGGTCGTCTGTAAGTCAGGTGTCCTTAAGTAGGGGACCGCCTGTACTGACTCTACTATATCTAGTAAGAAAATGTGCTACAACCATTCAGACTGAGGCAATAAATCACTTACTAGAAGGCAGAAGCATAGGTTGTGTCAACTTACTTCCCGTTGCCAGCTATTATTTCCTCTTTTACCAACTCAAATTTAGTAAGTAAGACTTTTCATTCTGCTTCCGATTACTGGAAGATTATTGTCTGGAGAACAAAAGCATCGGAAAAACTGAAAGCCAACATGGCCAACCCTACTCGTACCTGACAGCAGGTTGTCCAACGAAGACTACACGAACACCTACAGTGTGTACAAACAGGCCTCAAAAAGAAGGAAGTTTGTGGTCCGATTTCGCCACTTTTGGGAGCTGTGCGTGAAGGAATAGGACCTGCTCTATCACTTGTGGCTCGGTCACAATGCGTTGAGACACTGTGTGATCACCACGCGGAATCGTGCACAATACACTTCAATGGCAGTCACTGCCCCTAGCCACGCCCCAACCCCGCCCCCTCATGAATACATCGGACAGCTTTGCGAGCTGTCCGACAATTAAATTGTACCCCGCCGCAGTGTTTGATAGCGTTAGAGTGATAGCGTTACCGGAAACCTAACACTGCGGCGTTTGTTCAAGCACTAGGAACTGCTTACTTTAGTAAGTACCTCCTTGTGCCGATAAATTGGGTGACAGGTCCTCTTTAAAGGAAATCAACCATTTGTTTTCATGCATTATGAAGCAAACATGCCTTGAGAATTCTGTAGTGACACTGATGCAGAAACATATCTTGTTTAATCCCTGATCTAAATGGATTTGCTCAAAAAACAATTATAAAATTTAGGACCTTGGGAAAGCTGGGTTGCATGCTGTCTGCCTTCATAAACACATTACACGGAGCTTCCTGAACTGTCCAGACAGGGTTAATCAACCTAATTGATCACTTACACAGCAGCTGGGGGATTGTGCAGCGATTGATTACTTCTGCTTGTCAGGGACAGCACAGTGATTTTGTATTCTCAGCTTATGCTAGCCACAAGGTTGGAGCAGTGCATAACTAGAGCAAGAGTAGAAGCGCCGGGGCAGCCACAGAGTTTCCTTATCATAAATTTATAATAGTATTTTCAGCAAAACCACTTGGATCAGGGACTAAACAAGATATGTTTCTGCATCAGTGTAGCTACAGCATTCTCAAGGTATGTTTGGTTCATAATGCATAAAAACAAATGGTAGATTTCCTTTAAATAACTCCTTACAATTCGGGTAACATTTTTAATTTTTTGAGACTCTGGTCATTTGAAATAAAAAAAAAAAAAAAGAGCAACAAAAATATTTCACTTCGTCCGGTTGGTAGTCGGAGGTTTGTCAATAATTGATCATAAATTGGCTTTTATCGCACGGCATGTTGGCTAAGAGATATTAATATATCACTTAGGAAGTCGAATTGTTTAATGCGTTTTCTGTAGTTTACAAGACGCTGTAGACTTTGTCCTTGTTATCGGCCGTCGCCTGCGCACCACATCAGGTCTTCAGCAGCTTTTTTTTACCCTTTACAAGCCAAGAGAAATATTTAAAGGGAGTTTGTAAGCAGTTGTAGAAACAGACTTAGTTGTGATTCTGTGTTAGTGAGTTGCAGCAGGACTTACTTTGTCTGAGTGCACTCGGTGGGGGGGTCCTCACATTGCTGTGCTCTTAACTTTTGTCATTTAACTGCCCCAAAGCCATTCCGCTCTGGCTAGCAGGGTTAGGTTCCAGTTGGGCGGCGATTGGTTAGGATCACAGCTCCGAGGTTAGGCTATAGGGTGTGATACAGTCACTAACTGTCCCTATATCATCCTATACCAAAATTGTATGTGTCGTGTAGATCTTTGCCTTACTTTGACGTTCTATCCACCCTTATCTTTTCTTCCTCTTCTATTAACTCTTTGGCTTTTTCACTTCGCGCTGTGATTGATAACTATATTCAGGGCCTTGGGTAGCCATATATTGAAGATTGACCCTAGTGGGTTTATATACGTCATATTTTTTAGACTGGCATCATCTGCAGGTTTTAGTACAGTCTCAATACTACCGTTCTTCACTTTTTTGCTTCATTTTTAATATTGTAGTAAAAGTTACGTTTTAAATCACTAATTGTCCTTTTTTATCTATGGCTGATAGAGTAAAATCTTATTAAAATCCTGCTAGGCCTCACTAAGAGCAGCGGGGAGCAGCTTAGTACACAGAGCACAGCAGTGTGAGGACAAACTACATTGCACTTGGAGAAGCTATGATCTTGGAATATAAATGTTCCATAGTCCTAGTAACGTTATACACAAAGGTATGATTAAATGGTGTTAAGACGCGAATGTACCCAATAATTACAAAGTTGTGTGGTTCCTCATCTCTCCCGTTCTTACTACCTGCTGTAAGACAGAGACAGGTAGTAAGTGGGAGAGGAGACTCGCCAGCGCCGTTACATATTTAGATATCAGAGTTAATAGCAAATGCGGCATTTACAGTATATGGTTTCAGAGGGAGGGGATGCCATATATTAGGCATCAGACCTCCACCCTTGGGAATACAGAGTGTAGATCTACAAACGTTGTAGTCTGGGGGCCTAATGCAGACCGGAGGTCTTTCTTAAAGGGAACCTACCACCACAAATCTACCTATAAAAGGTAGATCGGGTGGTAGGTGGATCAATGGGACGTGAGGATAGCCCTTTTAAGGGCTAATCCTCACGTCCCCGCACTTCTTTAGTAACTTTTATTTGACTTTTATGGTAATTTTATTATGCGGCTACTGGGGCGTGGTGTAGCCGCATCTGAGGTTACATGGAGCGGCTACTCCACGCCCCGGTAGCCACTTTACCCCTCCTACTCACCATCTTCGGCGCGCAGCTGCTCGTAGCTGCGCGCCCTCGTCCGGCGATCCTGCCGCCTGCGCATGCGCAGAACAGCAGGCCTGCGCGGTCACTGCTCCGAAGCCTATGCCTATTTTAAAATGCCTATTAGAATGTGCCTCAAAATACTGTCAATAAACACTACAACCTCTCCTGCAAAAACCAAGCCCGCGTACAGTGGCTTCTTTCATCCAACACTGGAAAATGCAAAGAATGGCAATGACAACACATGACTCTCTACTCCCAGCTCAGTCTTGTGTGTAGCAGTGCCATGGTGTTTTATCTCCACTAATAACCTATGGATAGGACCATTATACTTTTGGCCTGGGACCACCCGTTAAAGGCTCTGAATAATAATGACAATATCCATACATATTTCTTCATGGTAATCCAAAGGTCAATAAGGAAATTGTTCCTGTTACACTGACTAGGACCAGATGGCAGCTGTTCTTCCCAATCTGTGCCATGTCCTGGGATAATAATAATCATTAACCAAGAACAAGCTGGAAATAATAGTCTATATGTCTCCCATCTCTGGGATTTGCCATTGAAAGGATAAGATCAATTCCAGGTTTAGATGTTTAGATCCGGTGACCATAGATGGAGCCAGCAGTGGATATACATAAAATATAATATAGTAACCACACTGCACTGATGAAATGCATTCAGACCGCTCTAGAATTATATTCATACACTTTCCATGCTGACTTCTCCTTTCGGACATGTCCACAGTGTCACTGCTCTTACAGTAAAGAACCCGCTTCTATGTATAAACCTTCTATACAAGCCTTTGTTACACTGTGCTGCAGGATACTATTCAGAACCGGAACAGATGCCTCCGGGCCCAACTGTATCTCATCTTATTTCCAATCTCTATAAGAGAATAGGGTCCCATACTGCCCCCCATAGTACCCGTTACCCAGTCTATATATGTAACCAATTTGTCATGCTTTGTGCAGCGCTGCGTAATCTGTAGGCGCTATATGAATAAAGAATTATTATTGTTAATATCCACTTACACACACCTTCCTCCACTCACATCCTTGTCATCTTATATACTAAAAGGAAAGTCATGACAGGTAAATCTGCTAACCCCAAGCTTTACACATCTATATACAGCACATCATATATGTGTCAGCGCCTTGTAAAAACTTTACAATGACTTAGTGGAGGGCGTGCGGAGCGTCATGTATCTTATGTTGAAAACAGATTTCTGTATTTTAAATGTCTGACCGTACACGTCTCTACCAGCAGGGGGCATACGTCACTGCAGTAAGAACCACAATAACCTCAGATGTGTCCTTCCTTACCCTCTCTCTTGGTTTATAATGTGTGTGTTAGGCCGCCCAGTGGTTAATTTGTGAACTTCAACCTTTGAATTATTTTCAAAGCATCAGGTGATGTTTTTTTTTTGTTTTTTTTCCCAAGTTTGAAAAATTTTTATTGAAGAATTGTGATTTACAATTGTAAGAACAATCATTAATGTTACATTTGAGTTATTTTTGCATAGGCTATCCACCAGGTTATTTAATTCTCCTGACGGTTCTCAGGACTACAAGTCCTTTCAATAGTCAGGTGATAATTTTGGCAGGGAGTAGGGATGAGCGAACCATCAAGGTTCTGTTTGGGTACCAAAACCTGAACGCTCATTACCATTGTTAACACCCACAAACAATATATCATTACAAATGTCTCACAATTGTCGCATCTGTGCCAAATTTGAGACTTTTTCCAACAACTCCACTTTTCACTTCAGTCAATTAAATACAAATTTATGTGCAAATCTATTCCCTTCCCCTCTTGGCATAGGAAAAACAGACGAGTTAAGAGATAAATTAGCAACTTTTGTGCGTCTTTTAAACCTTCAAAACTCTGATTGTCGTTCTGATTCACTCTTGTTTTAACTACTATAATTCCCTACTAATACTTCCATTTAGGGCGAATTCACACGAACGTGTGTCCGCCATACCGTAGCGTGGCGGGCACACGACGGTATATCTCCATAGAGATATATGGCGCACGGCGCCGCAATATGGGAAAAGATAGGAAATGTCCTATCTTTTTCTGGGTACGGAATGGTACGGGGCCGCACGTGTGCTGCACCGTACCGTCATTGGTGGTCTACGGGGGACATACATACGGCGGCCATATATATGTCCCCCAACAGTTGTGTGAATTCGCCTTTACTACACTCTCACCTCTACAACTTATTCTTAATGCAGCAGCCATCTATAAATCCAGGCTCGTCTATAAATCCACGAATGCCTCCAGTCTGTGCCAGTCACTGCACTGGTTGCCCCGTCTCCATCCAAATTTAGTTCAAACTAATTCTCTCCATCCTGTCCTACCTCTACCCCCTTTGTCCAACCAATACTCTTCGATATGCAGCAATCCAATACTAATCTATACTTTAATTTGTACCTCCCACTCCAGGACTTCTCCCGAGCTGCCCCAATTCTCTGGAATTGCCTTACCAGACTAATAACTAACCAGCAGTTTCAAATGAGCCCTAAATACACATCTCTTCAGACAGGCCTATCACACTAACTGTCACTATCTCAATCTCCACTGATTTCAGGTTTCTGTAAATATCGATAGCTGCTGGTTCACTCAGCATTATTTACCTATTTCATTATTTTATCCCTTTAAAAACCCCTTCGGGACCAAACCTATTCATATCCTTTAGGACCACAGTTTTGCAATACCTCATTCTGAGAGTCGTAAGTTTTTTTATTTGTCTATCAACTTAGCTGTATTGGGGTTTGTTTTTTGGGACACCAGTTATATTTTTTATTGTACAATTTTTGGGTAATTAAAACTTAATACACTGTTATTACCTATTTCAGAGTAAGAATTAAAAAAATAGTATTTCTACCACTCTGGTGCCTGGTCGCGGTATGATGAGCACATACGTGTGCAACCGTACCAAAAAATAGAGCATCCTCACTATAGAGAGGGGAGTGGTGAGCAAACGGCTGTATGGTAGCCCGGGTTAACCCCGGTCAGGCATAAGTCCATTGGAGAGAGGCCCGACATAGACTCCATACTGTCACAGCAACCAATCATTGCACCCCCATAACTTCACCAGGGGTTTTCTATAACCTCCTAGCACTGTATATTAGGCTTAGTTCACACCTGTGAATGAGGTTATCAGGAGGACCCTATGGCACAGGTTGCCTGCACAATATTTCCTGTACTCTACTACTACAGATCTATTAAGGATCTGGTGCAGTCACACTGCTGCTATATATGGGATTTGCGGGGATATAATACAGGCAGTCCCCGGGTTACATACAAGATAGGGTCTGTAGGTTTTTTCTTAAGTTGAATTTGTATGTAAGTCGGAACTGTACTGTACTGCGTTCAGAGCAGCTGATAGAGGAGGAGGTCAGGCACGAGCGCTCAGCAATCCCCAGAGCTCTCTGAGCCGTCATTATTATTATCATCTACTCCACAGCCGGCTGTCAGACATGTGAACCTCCGTGCGGGTCACATGTGGCATTTCACAGATGCTTGAGCCTGAAGGACACTTGTCTCATGAATGAGGCCGCACTGGGGACCTCTCAGGGCAATTTGGGACACTGCACCACCCACAAGCACTTATAACCCAGCGACTTAGTGTCACAGACAGCCCTGGTTATATTCTGTCTGGAGACTCAGTGCCAGACCTTCCCGGCTTCATTAATCCAGACATCAGTACGATGGAGCTTATTGGATTTATCTCTAGTTAACCCCTTAATGATCAGACCCTTTTTTGTTTGCCATTTTCTTGTAGGCTTTGTTTTTATGGCTTTCAATGCACACTCCAAATAACTTTGGTTCGGTCTGATCACAGGGATACCAGATTTATAAAGGTTTTATGAGGCTTTAGTAGATTTTTTTTTTTTTAATTATACATTTTTTTAAAATATTTTGATACTAATAACTTTTTTATACTACGGTGTACAGACCTAGAAAAAGACAGGCACTACCAGAATGATTTGATAATCAAACGTCCACGCATCCCAATAAACCACACGATCCAAAAAGAGCAGAAAAATGTGGGCATATTTTCAATAAGGATATTCTTGCACTAGTCACTTTTTTTGTACTACCTATTGCGTTGTGTGTACTTGGTTCATACCTGGTCATTTTTTGCTCATGAATAATCCGGTTACTACTCTAGAGTCAGATTGAGATAGGGAATTTAGGGCACATTCTGCCCTTGGCAGCTGTATACACCCTTCGGGTGTATTTTTAAGTGTTTTTATTTAACTGTTGTCCTGTAGTCATTGGGGGTCATTTACTAAGGGTCCGATTCGCGTTTTCCCGACATGTTACCCGAATATTTCCGATTTGCGGCGATTTTCCCTGAATTGCCCCGGGATTTTGGCGCACGCGATCGGATTGTGGCGCATCGGCGCTGGCATGCACACGACGGAAATCGGGGGCCATGGCCAAACGAAAACCCAAAGGATTCGGAAAAACCACCGCATTTTCTAAAAAAAAAAGTGTCGCGGGACTCGCGCTTACCTTCACTAGGAATAGTCCGGTGAACTTCAGTGCACTCCGGCGGGCCTCGGGGGAACTTCAGCGCAGCAGCGCCACCTGGTGGACGTCGGAGGAACTGCCTTAGTGGATCCCGGCCGGACCCGAATCCACCGCAGAGAACGCGTCGCTGGATCGCGAATGGATCGAGTAAGTAAATCTGCCCCATTGTGTTTTTTGATATATAAATAAACCTTATATTACATGTTCAGTCCTGTGTTCAAATCCACGTTTTCGTTGCTACCATTTTGGGGACTGAACGATCTTTTGATAAGTTTTTATTCTAATTTGGCAGAGTTGCAAAATGGCAAAAAAGTGGCATTTGGGACATATTGACGCCGTTTTCAGCTATGGGAATTACAGCCAGGGATATTCATTTTGATATTTTAATAGATCAGGACTTTTAGGACGAGGCAATACCTAACAAGTTTCTGATTTGTTTTGTTTATTTTTATATCCATTCTAGGAAAAGGGGGCGATTTAAACTTTTACGGTTTTTTTTATTATAATTTTTTTAATTACACTTTTTTAACAGCAAATTTTACTGTTTAGGTAATTCCAATTGACTGGTGGTTTACATTACAGGAAATCTTCTAATATATCCTTTATTAACGGTTACTTCTGCCTTGTAGATCGAACCCCTGAGATTGCAGCCACATGTTTGTACAGATTATGGCTGCACTCTTCCCATATCAAGTAAAGTTTTATATTTATGTAAATGAGGCAAAACTGCAAAGTGCTTTTACCCTGCTCTCTGCCGAAATCTCAAGACTACAATAAGATTTCGTTCAAATTACAGTCTACGGGAACATGGAACTGCAAGGAAAGTCATCATAGGCTCTTCTTAGAGACAACACCTGCATCTATTAGACATTGATGGCTCATCTGTGGTTATGCCATAAATATCCTTTATGGAAAACACTTTAATAGGGTTGTCCGGACATTGAAAAAAAAATGGATACTTTCCCCAAAAAAACTCATGGTTTTGCAACTAAACTTCATTCACTATTAAAAAACGGTGGGCATTTTTTTAACCTCTGGACAACCCCTTTAAGACCCTGGTTCATAACGAAATGTTTTGCATCTCAAATCTGTCCCTGAAAATTCCCCTTTAAAATTTACACTGCTGTTCCAATTCCACTAGGAATATTTCCGCAGCCTGTGGAGTAATTATTAAAATTTCATGTATGGACTGCATTCTGTACCTGCTCAAATCTGCAGATAAAATGCACAGCAATAACATCCCGTCTTGTATGTGTGAATTGGGTTTCACAGAATCTTTCCTCACCTGTTACTACCCCACTCTGGCTCCTCCGAGATGTGCAGAATAATCCATGCGACTTTGACAGCAGGAACACAGTCCGATCGGATCTACAGAGAGATACAGATCTGACTTTTTATTCACTTACTATCCGTATCGAGCACAGTTCACACAGTATTCCAGAACCTACTACATGGAAGCCCTCACCTGTAGACATCATGACTAAGCCCGGAGTGGTACACATACTGCTGACACGTAGGAACGCCATTGACTCTCACAACAGAACGCACCAAATTCTCCTGAAGATAATTCCTGTGCCGAAAGGCCCCCAGACGCAGCACCGAGCAGCGACACTGCATGTTACCAAACGCGGTCAGATCTTATCCACACCGAACATCTAGAAATAATAATAATAATTCTTTATTTCTATAGCGCCTACAGATTACACAGAGTTTTTGCAAATCAGTCCCTGTCCCCAATGGGGCTCACAATCTAATCAACCTACCAGTATGTTTTGGAGTGTGGGAGGAAACCGGGGGACCCGGAGGAAATGCACACAAACATGGAGAGAACATACAAACTCTTTGCAGATGTTGACCCTGGGACTTGGTGGACCTGTGTCTCCCACAAACCCTTATAAACTATGAAGAGAATTTTCTGGTATAGTCTTTGTTGAAGGCTTGTTCCAAATATTATTAGGAGATAACAAATGTGATCTATGAGGGTCCCCCACCAATCACGAGACCGGACCCCAAGTGATAACAAATCTTACTCTTGCAGCTCTATTCTATAGGAGCTCAGAACGTGCACATTTCACAGTCTATAAGAGTGCTGGAGATACCAGAGCGTTGTGCTCAGGAATAAAAAGTCCCATCTCAGGACTCCAGCTACTTTTTAGGAGAAAGCATTATGTAAAGAATCTGTCAAAATCAGGCAACACATCTACACACATCTTATGAGCCATGTCCCAGGCGCGTTATAGGATAGGTGTCGCCTGTGATCTCTATATAACATTTAGTCCTCTCTTGGGTCTCCACCCTGCACTTACACATCCAGGGTGTGACTGGAAAAACATGAGTAACTACATAGACATAGTAATCGGGTCAACATGTAAACCGCAATTCTGAAAAAAAAAAAATCAAGGGTTGACATAAAGAAGTAGTTCAGCATAAAATAGAATAAAAAGTCCATCCCTACAATCCTACACGATAATCCATCACTCTCTAAACTTCTTGTATGTATAGGACTAATGTCCTTGCAGTGCAGACTTTCTTCTCCTGTGATAAGAAGTCACCCGGATTTATAGATTTCTGTCTTCTGTTATCAATCCCATGATGCCTCAGTACAGCATCACATGGGCTGCTAGAGCCAATACTATGGCTACCTGCTGGAAGGACAGTGTAATCATCCTTCTCCATATATTCTTTCTAAATATATATATTTTTAATGTGACTGGACCCTTATTGTGTGTAACTGTGATAAAAGTTTGTGCCCCCTCTTCCTACAGTCCAGCCACTATAATACAGTATGTAAAATAGTGGAAAGGGTAGAAGGCCAGTTTCAGGCAAGTACATTACGTATACATATGTGTTACCTATATAACGCCTCTAACTCCTAGTCCCACCTTAGATCTAATGGCTATGGTTGATTTTGTTAGATGACCATGTGATCAAATTGGGTCATAATGAAATTGTACTGCGCTCAGGCAGTGATGCTTTAGGGGCGGAGCCACGTGTATCCTGAAGTTGGGTAATTTACCGGGGTAAATACATCAAGCAGTTACAGCTAAACACATGACCGCTCGCTGGCCGGATTTCACAGACCGGACTCCAAGCATAATAGTTATATATGATATAAGGAGTCCCTGCTTCCCAGGGGAACAAATGCACCAAACTGTAATCAAACTGAGTACAGTGCTGTTCTCCCGTGGGAATACAGGGATTCGTTGTATCATGTATAACTATGATGCTTGGAGTCCAGTCCCCCAGCAAGGAGCCCTTACAAGGAGTATACAAAATCTAGACTAATCTAGAGAATGGGGGGACCATGGGATGTCAGCCCTTTAGAAGTGAGGACTCGGGGGGAACCTTGGGACCCATGTTTTCCAAAATGCTGCAGTTGACCCCCAGGATCTGACACTATCCAGTGGATGGAAGATCTGTGTCTTTGGTAGCACTTGCCCTTTAATGGGTTTGTTTTGAAACCAAACTAATGGTTTTCTGTATATCTCTGTCACAGACGTGCATCAGCAACAAACTTTTGCGCCACATCTGATTTAACGCTATGACATCCAGACGCCTTGATCCAGAAATCAGTGTCTGAGGCTGCGTTCACGCGTGGCGTTTACATTGCGTTGGAAAGATGAGGAAAGATTTGTCTTATTACATTGCTGTTAACATTTGCGTTTCCAAAACACAACGTTAATGTTTGTGTTTTGTTAACTAATTGCATTAACGTTGTGTTTTGTAAATGCAAACGTGAACAGTAACGTAATTACGCAAATCTCCTCTCCTCAGCTGTTAGATTGCCATTCAAAAACGCAATGCAAACGCCACATGTGAACGCGGCCTAAAGCAAAAATGTGGATGTCTGCAGTGATCTACTTGACTGTGATACAAGATTCCTCGGAGAGGAATTCCTCACCAGTGTAAGGGTATACGGCTATGCCAGGCGTATACTGAGCTCATCCTGTGAGTATACAACCATTACACAGAGAATACTTACCTACTTAACCCCCCGCACACCCTCTCCACTCACGCTCCCATCATGAAGTCACCATTCTCATAGTTTCGCTCTTCCGCTGACACATCACATTTCAGCTACATTATGAGGTGGAGCTGGACACTTCCCAAAATCAGAGAAACCTCCGCCTCAGTAATGCAGCTGCCAAATCATATGCAGTACTAAGTGATTTCTATTGATCGCAATGGCGCAGATCTCAACCCGGGCGCTGCAGACGGGTCACCCAAATCTTCTGCTCAGCTTGTAGTTATGTGATGCGTGCATTATCCAAATATTTACCAACTTTTATCTGTGTGTGGGGGGCGGTACACGGGAACGAGGGCTGCGTTCACACACGGCTTTTGGTTTGCGTTTGGTGCATGTGTTTTTAAACAGAGGAAGAGGAGCTTTGCCTTATTACATTGTCAAGATTGCGTTTACAAACGTGTGTGTTAACATTTTGTTATTGCATGTATTTGTTAACACGATGTTAACAATGTTGACAACAATGTAAATAGGCAAGTCTATTCAGCTTTATGAAAACACATGCGTTAAACACAAACAAAACACAACGTGTGAACGCAGACTCAGGCTGGGTTAACACGTCGCGATTACACATGCACTGTCAAACGCATCACGACAGCTGAGAAGAGGAGATTTGCGCAATTACATTGCGCAAACGCTGATCACAAGATAATTTACTTTCCGTTAGTGTTAGTATACACAGATATTTAAAGGGCCTGATCTGCATTGATAAAGGGGTATTTTGGAGAGTGATTAGCGTATCACAAACTTGTTCCGGATAGAATAGCGCAACCCACCTCCTAAACGAAACTTAAACCCTGCGGGAAGGGGGGGGGGGGGTTGATATTTCGTTTAGGTTGTGGGTTGTACGTGGCTCTGGTCCTTTCTTGCATCTCCTTTTATTTCCGCTGTGGGTGAACGCGGCTCCATAGTCATCAGAACATCCTACCTGTAAATTATCCGCTAATCCGTGCCACGTCCGTCGCCGTATTACCGAATAACAGCGGTTGCAGTCATATATCCGTGTAACTGCGGCTTTTACCCTCTGCTTTCTGATTATTTTTGGAATCTTTACAGTTAAGTGTCACATTTCAAGGGCAACTTCATCGTAAAAAAAACACGCCTGAGGATCCGCAGATGCCACAAGTAGGCGGAGGTGACTTGTGACATACACTATGCAGATGTAGCAGAGCCGAGATGTACTTTTCGGGGGCTACGTGGTGATACATTGTAATAAGACAGTCAGTGCGTAGCAGATGTAGCAATGCGGAATTGGTCTTTTTTTAGGGATGTTTGTTACTGCTCTGTAACAACACAGGGATAAGTTGTGCCAGGAACAAAGTCCACTCTGCTACACCTGACCAGCTCTGCTCAGTCTGTATGACAGAGGGAGCACATAAGGCCAGGCACACACTTCCTGCTATTAGTTAACCCCTTATTCCCCCACGGCCAGACATAATTACCCTCCAGCCTGTGCTCTTATCTCTGCTGCTCCCGGCCGCACACATCAGCGGGCTCCAGCACTTCCTGCGCGCGCGGCCGCCGCGGCTTTGATCTTATGGTTAGAGGCCGGGGAGGAGAGAGAAAGTGATGCGGGAGGGCGGAGATGTTATACACAGAGAGACATATAGAAACTCATAGTATTATAATTATCTGTACTGCGACATGGAGGCGGCACACACACACACAGGGACACATTTAGGAAACTTTATTTTGTTGCCGAAAGCGACCAATCACAACAAAGTTAAGAGAAAAATACAAAATGGAAGCAACACAGGCAGGGTTTCTTTAAATACAATTTTTTTTTCCTATTAGACTCGTCAAATAGTCAAACCTGTCAAAAACGCACGGCTTAAAAACGGGCCAAAAACCAATCACCCTAAGGCCGGCGCCACACGTGGCGCTTTGTCTGCGCTTTAACGCGAAACACCGGCGGCTCATTCCCGATCGCAGGCGTTTCCATAGAAACGGTGATGCGATCGGGCCGAGGCCTGCCCCGGTGGGCGCGACTTTGTGTGTGGCGCCGGCCTTAGGCTGGCAGAACACATGGCGTTTTGAACCCATTTTTTGGGCCATTTTTAAACAGTCTGTTAAAAAAATGCATGCATTTTTGAAAATGCATACGTATGCGATGCAAACGCAATCATGCTTCAATAGTTGATCGCAGGAGGAGTCTGTGTGTTGCATTTTGAAGCCCAGTGCAATTGCCTTGTTTGAACTGAGGGTGCAGTCACACGTCGCATTTACCGCATGCGTTAAAATAAAACTCATCGCAACAGCTGAAGAAAGATTTGCCTAATTAACCAGCTGTTAACACTTGCGTTTACAAAACGCAAATGTTAACTCTGTCATTAACGTATAACGTAAACACATGCGTTAATGCGTTTACGGTAGCATTTTGTACACATACATGTTAACAGCTGTATAATTAGGCAAATCACTCTTCAACTAACGCATGCGGTAAACGCGACGTGTGACCGCACCCACAGCCTAAAAGAAATGCACATAAATTGCCCATGTGCCTTTCATGCCTTAATAATAATCCCTGAATGTTTATCAATTCATTAATCATCCCTGATGTTTCCTTTATTGGTGTGTGCAGACTCTCTTTGCACTCTATGGGATCTTTGTTTACATGTCTGAGCTTGTGTTGTGTCGTTCCCGAATGAGCCGGCTCCAAGAGCTGGCTCTTTTTCGTGAATGACAGGAACCTGCTCTCCTTAGTGAGCCAATGGCTCACTTAACCCCACCCCTAACCGGCTCACCACACCCCCTTTAACCCAATACAATGGGGTTAAAAGTGGTGTGGAGTGGGGGTACTGGCTGGCGTGAGGCTCCCTATTATACATGTAATATTGAGCCGTTCAGGAGCCAGAAGAGCCGGCTCTTCTAAGTAAGCATAGCATAATGAACCAGCTCATTAAGAAGAGCCATAATTCCCATCACTAGTCTGAGCACTGATAACTAGGAGGGTCCTGCTGTAGGAGCTTATGACTCATCCTGCTCCTCCCCTCCCCACTCCCTGTGTCTGTCAGTGAGACAGACTGAGAGAAAAAACACACACTGGAGGCTGCCCTTAGGACAGACAGGAAGTGAGAAACAGGAAGTTGTGTATATATGCAGAGGGCAGCATGGGGAGAACAGGGAAAGGCGGAAGCTCTCACAGGAGGCAAAGACACAGGTACAAATCCATGCAGACACATGTCTAATAGAAGAGAGTTATTGAAAAGTGGCCAACCCCTTTAATTTTGTTAATAGGCAAATAATTAATAAAATAATAATAATAATAATTCCTTTATTTGTATAGCGCCAATAGATTCTGCAGTGCTGCACAGATCTTGCCATATCAGTGGCAGTGGCCATTTCTGTAAAGGGGGACTCTGCAGTGGCCATTTCTGTAAAGGGGGTCTCTGTAGTGGCCATTTCTGTAAAGGGGGCTCTGCTGTGGCCATTTCTGAAAAGGGGGCTCTGCTGTGGACATTTCTTTAAAGGGGGGCTCTGCTGTGGACATTTCTGTAAAGGGGGGCTCTGCTGTGGACATTTCTTTAAAGGGGATTGCTGTAGAACATTTCTTTAAAGGGGGGCTCTGCTGTGGACATTTCTGTAAAGGGAGGCCAGTTTGGCTTACGGTGGTGTCGTTGGGTGGAGAAGATTATGCCTCGGGGCACGGGGTTGGTTTGGAGGCTGTGAGGGCCCTCGTCGTGTGAATAGCTCCGGGCCCATTGGACACTTAATCTGCCACTGTGTCCAGCCCTTACATAGAAAGTGATTGGGAGTGCCGGAGATAGAGGAGTGATGTGCTCGGTAATTTCAGAAACTACCATACTATTTGCAACACCCTCGCCGATGCAAGGCAGAGGAGTGGTTGCGAATACGTCCCACCATGTAGCTTGCAGCCTGTGTAGGGTCTAGTCAGCCCCACAGCATGTCACTACATCACACTACATAGTCCTTATAGGACACAGGGGAATATTGCAGTGGTAGAACCTGCCTGGTAAGGCAGGAGTTAAGTGTTTTGTCTGATGTCATATGTGTCAGCCAATCACATGTATTACACTCTGTTTCTGTGAGCTGAGATGTAATTGGAGGAGTAGCCACCACCTGACCAGTGGGAGTAACAAAACCCCTGGCCAGGAATGTTCTAGAGAGCAGTCAGACCCAGGAGTCTGCAGAAGCAGACTGGAGTTACTCCAGTACAGACTCTGTACAGCTAGCATACCAGACCAGAGCAGGAAGAGCCTAGCCCCTGCCTGAAGAGTGGAACTAATAGCTAGTATAGTGAGGAAAGGGGTATCATCCTACCCAGGACAAGCTGAAGCTTCTGTGGGTAGATTGCTTTGACCATCTAACCAGAGAAACCTGTCTGTAACCTCACACGTCACTCATCTCCCAGTGCTGCAACACAAGATCCAGTAATTATCCAGACTTATTGTTCGTTTGTAACTTGATTCTACTAAAACCTGTAGTTTTTTTATCTGTCCTCTCCTCTGTGTGACATATATGTCGCTTGTGTATATATTAATATGCCTAGTGTGCCTCTAAGTCCATTAAATATCTAAATTTAATTTATTTTAATTTGTGCTTAGTCTCCCTCTCTATATATCCGTCTGGTTTCTGGCTCGATATTATCCTGTTACACTTACCGTAAATATTCGTGCATAAGCCGAGTTTCTCGGCATAAAAAATTCTCACCATCCGGTGCCCCATTGCTTGGCGCGGCTCCTCTTAAGTCTTCTCTGCGATACTCTGTTCCGCGTGGCTCCTCTTCTGTCTGCTGTAACAGCCGGCAGAGAAGCGGCCATGGGCTCTGCCGGCCGGCGCATACTATGACGTGATCAGCAGCCGCATCATAGTGTGTTTGTTGGAGCATCGCGGAGAAGACAGAAGAGGAGCCGCACCGAACATCGGGGACACCTGAAGGTGAGTATGTAAGTTTAAGTATTGGGCAAACTGGTGGCTGGCTGGCTGTATACTCCTGCGGGCTGGCTGTATACTACAGGGGGCTGGTTGGCTGTATACTACAGGGGGCTGGCTGGCTATATATTAAAGGGGGCTGGCTGGCTAATTACTAAAGGAGACTGGCTGTATACTACTGGGGGCTGGCTGATTACATACTGGGAGGCTGTGACCAATGCATTTGCCACCCTCGGCTTATAGTCGAGTCATTAGGTTTTTCTAGTTTTTGGTGGTAATACTCGTGTCGGCTTATACTTGATTATATATGGTATATCTTATATCTAAGCTGGTGGCAGTCTACAAAACTGTGTTTCACTGGGGCTATTAAAACGAGTCTCTCAGCGTTGTGAATGAGTATTGTGCCAAACAGGAAGTTTTGTGGGCCAATCCCTCTTACAATCGTTAGCTGTTCTTACGTACATATTGGTACAATCCCTTTAAGAAATTCCAAGTATAGTACAGGACAACCAAAAGGCTCATAAGTTCTGGGGCTAACAAAGTACCCAGACCCTAATTGTAGTTGCAGAATATGTAGGGGGCATATTTTACACTTGTGTATCATACACAGGAATACTGTACAGGCAGTGAGAAAGAGGTGACAACAAGCATTTATTCATGCCTCCTGCGTGACACATACCTCCCTCTCCCATGTTGTAGAAGGAGTTGATGTGACATAGGATGCATGAATAATTAGCAGCCAGGAGCGCTGGACATTGCATCCCTGTGCCCCGGCCTGCTTTTTATATCTTTTTTTTTTTCAGGCAATCCCGGTGTGTAAAATAATGTAGTTTTCCCTTAACGTTGTATAGCAGTAATTATAATACAAAGTGAGCAGTAGATGGCGGCAAATGCCAAGAAATAATTCCCTGAACATAGCTAGTTACCCCGGAGATGACAGAGTATCATATAGGAACTTACAGAAGCCCATTACAGTTGCACTTCAAATCTGCCTTTCTGCTTTCTCTGAGCATTAGAGTATAATTGTGTGTTATAGCCTACCTTGCACCCTGGCAGAATCCTCTGTTTAGTCACAGGGGTTGGGCTTTGGTTTGGATGCATTTAAAAAAAACCACATCTGACGAGTCTGTGCTGCAGACTCCTCAGCTCTCAGCCTTTTTGTGCTTCTGTACAGCTTCTCCCTCCTGCTCCTTCACAGAACTCAAAGCCTGGTGAGATAACATCAGTGGGGGAAGGAGGAGCTATACAGGAGCACAAAGCTGGGAGCTGAGGAGTGAACAGCACAGACAAGTCACATGTTTTTTTAAATGCATCCAAACCAAAGCCCAACCCCTGGGACTACACAGAGGATTCTGTCAGGGTGCAAGGTAGGTTATAACACACAATTATATTGTAATGCAAATGCTGAGAGAAAGCAGAGAGGCATATGTGCAATGCAGCTGTAATGGGGTTCTGTAACCTGTCTTTAGTGAAAATGAGGTCCCGGATGACAGGTTCCCTTTTAAAGGGAGCGGGTTTAGCTCCCAATGCCCTATTTAGTGGGCATTACATATCTTCCACTGGATGATCTTTGGCTTCCTATGGGTCAACACTGTAGGATTATAGGGTGTACTTAATTGATATAACTATTGCAACATGAGTGTTTCCATAAGGTTTGGCCAACACATTCGGAACTGTGCGAAAATAAAAACATCACTCCAAAAAGTAATTCATATATTGATATAGTTTTATTTAATATGTTAAAAGATACTTTTAAATCCTTCTTGAGCAGCAAAGAGGGCGAGTGCTCTCCTGAAAGCATTTCATTCGCCATGAAAGACGCATCCACAGGATGAGATCTCCGGAGTGCATCAGTGGATTGAATCTAGGGTAGATCCCAGGTTCTGTGCATTGTACGGCAGCACAATACGCTACAATCAGTCTACGTCAAACCATCGGCGGTTTGCATCATCCGACTTTCTCCTTCACACAAAATTTCTCATTCCGGTCCCTTTATATCTTGCACCAATAACAGTTCTAGTTTTTTTAAAAAATGTTCTTCTTAAATCTAACATTGTGTGGAGGTATCACGTCCTACGTTGTCACTTACATCCTAGAACAGTGGAGGAGTAACCAGACAGTAAACACATTGCAAAAAAGAAAAGTAGCCGCGTACATAAATCCAGATGCAATGGACACATTCGTATGGAAATGATTCGGCTTCTTTCTCCACGTAGAGGTCAATGGTGGTTAGAAATCGTAAACGTGAACATGATCAGGATGTGTTACGAAGAAGTAATGATAGTATGTGGTCTTCAGAGATTGCCCTATTTATAGTAACGCGGAATAGCAGCTTCATTTTAAGGACCAATGTATTGGTTTGGTAAGAATCAAGAAGAACATGGGATGAGAACATTCATGGGGTGTTCCAGTATCAGTATCCGTAAAATGGACCATCAATATCTCTTGATGCCCCAGTTGAGGGGCTGCAGCATCTGTGCAATCTCTGCAGCCTTCTGACTACTTGCAGACCATGTACTTAGTAGCAGTAGTGCAGCCTTGTGCCAATCTAATACCCTATCCTATGTCCACTAAATATACAGAACGTGGTGAAGATAGATGGACCACAGCAAACATCGAGGGTCTGCTGTCCTGCGAGGGGTGCCAAAAGTTGGATACCCACCAATGGACTGCTCTAAGGATATGCTCATCATGTAAAACCCAAAGATGTGCTCACTATTATTATGTCTTAAGGTGTCCATACCTGACAGCTATTCCTCTCAAACCCTCCAAAAAAAAAACAAAAAAAAAAAAAAAACATCCACTATTGGCTTGGCGCGCCTTATAAATCGGAAGGGTAGAACAAGCCACTGCCAGGTCTCATCTATATCACCCGAAAACGAAAGATTGGACCTGTTGAAGTTCAACACGACCAATAATTTTGTTCCCCCCCCAACATGATCTCGCCATGTAGTCACTATACACATATGGGGCAGTACACCTGTTTGGCAACTTTTGCTCTTAATTTGTGTGGGCACCATTAATGCTCGCTAACTTTTCAACAAACTTTGCATAAAACTGAAGCTTCATGAAGAGGAGACCTAGCTGCTGTGATTCACACTATGGAGTAAGTCACAGCAGCTAGGTCTCCACCCAGCACCGTAGAGATGCAGAAATAGCTAGAAAAAGATGATATTACACAAGTTACACAATGACCAGCAACAGCGTTATTCCTCATCTACTCATTTCTGCAAACTTTGTTTAAAGATGAAGTCAAATAAAAAAAAAAAAACCAATAGTATATATTACACCAAAAAATGACTATTGAATCATTGTCACCATTTATATTGCTTTAGGAATGGTCTTCTAACATACGTTGCCCGCGCTGTATAGGTTATATGGTTGCATTCTCATCTCATGAATATGTGTGGAGAGGGACATACACCAGAATATTGTAGAAAAATTCATGCATTTTTATGTAGACTTCAAAATAAAAAAAAATTGGCAGTATTGTAATAAAGGGTAATATGGGAGAACTTGGCGAAGCAAAAAGGGATAATAATGTAGACGCCAATGTAAATGAAGGAAGATTTATCGTGTCCTAGTCCAATAGCTGCAATGTAGATCAAGGCGCAGGACCAAGACGATCTGAATTCTAAGTAAAAGAATTCATACACAATTTTACATGCAATAAAATTATACAATTGGGGAAGTTCCAGTGTAACTTTAAAGAGTTTTCTTCAGTGTTTCAATGTTATCATTCCCTTAGGGCGAATATTACAAAGTACCGTATTTTTCGGACTATAAGGCGCACAAAAAATCCTTTGATTTTCTCTGAAATCAAAGGTGTGCCTTATAGTCCAGTGCGCCTTATATATGAACTGTACTTACATATAACAGCTGCCTTGAACTGTGCACAGGTCTGCCACCTGCTGGTCATTCATCCTTATAATCAGGTGCGCCTTATAATCCAAGACGTTTTAGCAGGCATCGAAATATACGGTATATCGGTGGCAATTAATAATGTGTAATTTATAAGCCTTTGACCCTTGTTGTAAAATAGAATAGATCTCCATGCTTTACCTTTGACAGACTTTACCCACAGCAGCCAATCAGAGAAGGCAGTGCGGCAGGGGGAGGGACTGAGCAGCAGCCTGAACCAATGAGGAGATAGGGGTGTGTCTCAAACTACATCCGACTCCCTGTAGGTCCTGTAGCTAATGCATAGTCACCGATCAAAGCTCTGCCGTAAAGGAGATGAGCTGCTAAATAATCGAGCTCCGAGGTAAATCATGTCAGGTAAGTATCTCTTTGTAGTTTACGGCCTTATATGTCAGTTCTGATCCGATGACTGGAGGGTCCCTTTAAATTTTACACCTCATGTTCTGATCATCAGTTGCCCTTTGAGAAACGACGTTTCTCGTGGAGGGATCTTACATGCTAAACATGCTCTTATTAGCAGAACATCTTTCCTTCACACCAAATGAACTGAACATGTATAATGTCATAGTACAAGTCTCAGCATGGTGGATGTAAACATCACACGGCGAAGGGGGAACCAACAAAATTTAGATGGGGAGAACTCATAGATGACTGTCCTTGTACCATATGTCGAGATTCAGAGTAATTGTCCTGAAAGAAGTCTACCGTTCCGATTTCACGCGGTAGCGTAGCACGAGGTACGCTAGAAGGCGGAGTCCGATAAAGAAAACTCCCAGCACTAGAAAGTCAACATACAGTTTGGCATCCTCAACATCAAGCTCTTGTAAGACTTTCTGAGGATCCTGGAATGTGCAGGGTTCTTCATTGCATTGTAATTTAGCACGGTCCATGCCATAGATAGTCAGGATAACTCCTTCAAACCCGTATCTGTAAAACACAAGGAAAACAGATTTATACATAATCTTAACAGTAAATCGCACACAGACCAGTGTAGACACAAGGACACAGTAATGCATCAAGGCAATGAGACTAAAGAGATACAGGGAAAGCTGGGAACACTAGAAGATACACAACACTGAGAGGCAAACAACACATACAGACAGACAAGCAGAGTCGGACATAAACAAGATGACGGCAAAGGTACAGAATCAAATCACTAGAGAGAGGTAGAGTAACATAGCGGAGGTTGGATACAGAGAATAGCAAAACAATAACACTCCACAATAGGGAAAGGTATAAGGAGACTAGTAGAACCAGAAAGGTGTAATGGAACTTGACAGGTATATAAAGCAGTTCCTGGACACCGCCCCCAGCAGATGATAGGATCACTCCAGTAGCAGAGACTAAAGAGACACAGGGAAAGCTGGGGAACACTAGAAGATACACAACACTGAGGGGCAAACAACAGATACAGACAGACAAGTGGAGTCGGACATAACTGGGTCAAAACCAAGATGATGGCAAAGGTACAGAATCGAATCACTAGAGAGAGGTACAGTAACGTAGCAGAGGTCGGATACAGAGAATAGCAAGACAATAATACTCTGCAATAGGGAAAGGTATAAGGAGACTAGTAGAACCAGCTGAGTCTGACTTAATCAATCCCAACATAGCAGCAACTTAGGCCACAGTTCAGACACAATGGAAATTAACGGCACCTAAGCCACACTCTACGGGGAATGAAGGACTTTGGCACGGATGTTACAGTACCATTTTAATAGCAGATTTTTACAACTAAAATCTGTACACTTATTGACGATTATGCTGTATGTGTGTGTTTATGGTGTGCATATACTGTGTGTAATTATATGATATATATTATATGTGTGTGTGTAATTGATGTGTATATGCTGTATGTATAAATGTAAATGTAAGATTGCATAAATGTGTGTGTATATATGTGTGTGATTGTATAAACACGAGCGCATGTACAAAAATGTTTTTTTTTATGGAAAGGGGCCTCCATCCTACCTGACATATGAGATGTAGGAGCTCCATTGCAGGTACGTTGGAATGGTTTTAAAGCTGACAAAGAAGCCTGAGAATAGTAAGACCGGTATTGCCGTAACTGGGCCCACGAAGGTTGCAACCTTTAAAGCCAGAAAAAAAATTATTATGTTACCTTTAAGTGGTCATCTAAAAAGAGAAATGTATGATCTCCTTGAGTTCCATCAAATTGGTTGTACCAAGTTTTATTGTTATCCCCTATCCACCGCATAAGCAAGGACCCATAAGAACGTTGTCACAGTGTTCTCAATTATGAATAAAGCAGCACGTCAAGCACCTCCTTCACTCCTGCTGCTTCCGGCACTCTCAGAGACAGTGAATAAGAGTGCTAGAGACACCCGAGCGCTGTGCTCAGCACTCCATAAAACTGAATTGAGCATCAGAATACATGCCTGACCACTCGCTGTGAACTCAACCCTCATTCTCTTGATCAGTTTGCATCCCAGTGGTCGGACCCCCACTAATCACAGTGTTATCTTCTATTGTATGGATATTCCATGTGTGATGAATGATAACAAAACAATGATTAGATAGAATACAGAGTTGACTAAGAGACTGGAAAAAAAGTGGTATAAATTTACCAAATGAAAATGCATTACTTTAATATTAGGAGAGCCTAGTCAAAAATTGTTATACCTAAATGCTGGATCCAGATGAATACACAGTGAAATAGGGGAGAACAAGGCGTAGAATCAGGCAAGACGTGGACCTTACCTGTAAGGAGTTTGAGGCTGCGCCAATTAGAAGCCCCAATGATTGTGCAACAAGAGCAGTAGAAGTAGCCAGAGCAGAGAAGAGGAGGAATCGAGTAGCCTCCGGGGGCTGACTAGTCATCCAGTATACAATGCTGCAGTATGCTATAGGGCACACTACCTGCAAAATATCAAACCACAGGAATACAAGTAACAACTTATACATTAGAACTTAAAGGGGTTTGCCACGAGAGAAAGTTCTTAAATTTTAATAATCTAATATATAAAGCTGAGTGTGTGTGTATGTATGTGTATGTATAAATGTATGTATATGTGTGTGTGCATGTATGTATATATATATATGTATGTGTGTATATGTATGTATGGTATGTATGTATGTCCGCTATAGGAATCTGCACCAATTGCACATCCGCTCCCTGTGACTCAGGGGACGTCATAGACACGATTTTGAGCTGAAATTATCACCCTAAGCTTTCCAAAATCCACTTATTACCAACCAAATAAAGGAGCCGTTGTCTGCTGTGGCTGTTAGTGGCTGAGCCATGATTGGTTGCTGTTCTGCCACAGGTCATTAATATGAGCTCTGAGCTGTGATGATATATGGGACAGTTTTTGGCAGAAATTGAGACAGAGGGGAGATTTATTATTGTTTTTGTATGTCTTTTTTTTTACGTAAATTCTCAAAAAAGTTGCATTGAGGTTTTTTTAGCAATTTATATTGCTTAAAACTGGCACTGGACTATTTCCACCACAGCACTTTTCTGGTGTGCATGTATGTATATATTTTTTTTTCATTGTGACAGGTTACAGCACATACTGATATTGGGTATAACAATATCTAGATACTTTACCTGGAAAGGAACATCCGCCATGGTCTTGGCTAGATAATACGCCTTCAAGCTGTACCAGTAGTTTAGATGTTCTCTGAGAAATACAGACATCTCCAGAGGAACTATGGGTGAAGAAGTAATAGAGTGGACGGTGAATAAGGAGACCTCAGAAGAAGACTCCAGAAAGATGGAATAATCATAAATGGGAGGATGATGGGGGGGGGGGTGACAATGAAATTAAGAGGTGAATCAATGAGAATATATAAAGAAGAGTAAAAAAAAAAAAGATGGACAACAAGCTTGTCATAGACACAAGAGAAAAGTCTTGAATTATGCCTTTCAGGATAGCCCTAGGCCAATCCATATGGCGCAGTGGGTCCACATCCTGGTGTTGGTTATACTGGGGTGGTCGTGGTGGGACAAGGTCACATTACAAGTGTTGCTGTGGAGCCCAATGGTTTGCTTGTTATAGCAGTAGGTTCTTTAGGTTTGTACATAAGTTGAATTTGTATGTAAGTGGGAACTGTATATTTTATAATTGTAGTTCCAGACAAAATTATTTTTGCCCCAGTGACAATTGGATTTTCAAAATTTTGTGCTGTTATGGGACCAAGAACTGTAACTAGGGGTCATCTGTAAGTCGGGTGTCCTTTATGTCTAGGACCCCCTGTACAGGCTTGTTTATGAGATATGCACAATGTATACCCCAATAAAGCTCCCAGGTGTATACAATGAACATATCCATAGACAAATTCTGGCAGACAGATGCATTCTTTTTGTTTAAGGCTGCATATTATATGTTGTATACTGTGGCTGCTATATCTTTCCATCCTGCTCCGTCCTGCTAACAAAATAACAAAGAGGCCATTGGGGGATGGATGCATCTTTAATTTGGAGCTGTGACCCAGAAAGTTGTATTGATAGACTTTTTTCTAATGACTATGCCTAGCTTAAAGGGGGTTTTCTCACAAAGAACATTTATAACCAACCACAGGATTCACCATTGGTGAGGAGGACACTATAGAAGGGAAGACACTTAAAGGGGTATTCCGGGAATATGACTGTCTGATACAAAAACCCTTAATGCTATAGACAAATGAATATGACAAAACTCAATATCATTTGTCACAAAACAGAGATTAAATAGTTTGATTTTATGATTTACAAAATTTTATGGGCTCTCAAAGTAGGCGGATTTATCTCCAAGATGGCTCTACAAACTGGAAACTACAAGTCCCATGATCTTTTAGTTCTCAGTAACTCCTCCCTCTTATGCTCTGCTCCCAGTGATGATGTAACAGACTGCCCTACTCTGTTACCATAGTAATGATGTGTAACTGCCATCACTGCACATTACCTCATGGTGATGACATCACCACAACACTGGCCATACTGGATGCACTGCTACCAACCAACTACAGCCAAACATAGTGGTGATCACATGATGGGCAGGTGCAGGAAATGTGATGTGGACATGTGACCAGCGGCCATCTTCTGTCCTGTGTCTGCTCTGTGCGGAGGAAATTAACGGACTGATTAAAGGGCCAGTTGCATTTTAATTCTTCATTACAGTCTATGTCCGCAGCATTTTTCTACTAAGGGGAGCAAAATTTGAAACAACAACTAATTAGCTTATATTTTAAGGATCCATTTGTATATCAATTATGCTGATTCCTGGAATACCCCTTTAAATGTATCTGGAACTTCTATAGAGTTGACCACTGTTACTTGTGCATGTTCTGCAGGAGAGGCGGGGTGATCCCTTTACTGGTGATTATGGGTGGGGGAGAGGGTTATAAATCTTCTTTGATCTTTAAAAAAACTCCTTTAAGATTTACATCTAAAATATATAAATAATTAATACTAAATAGTTGTTGCTCTTACAGGTCAACACAGTTGGCATAAGAGCTGCAAACATAAGAAAGAGCATGGAGAAGAACAGGAAGCCTGTGTTATTGAATACTTTGCTGGCATCATCACCAATGTTCAGGTACAGCAGCCCGATCAGAACCCCGATACACAGGTGAGACATGAAACGGAGGTGAGTCAGGACCTGGGAGGGTGGGAAAGTACAAGTAACATCACATGTAATGCCCCCATACAGATAGAACATGTCGCCTGTAAGAAAAGCAGAACAGGCAGCATCATGTGATACAAACAGACAAGGATAAAATTGAAAGAAAAGCTCATGACCAAGGGAGGTTCAAGACATACAAGTCAAATCCAAGAGTGAAAAAGGGAAGCTTTACAAATATACAAAGGACAATGGGAGCCTGGGACAGTAAAAATACTCGCCCGAGTGACCAAGTACAAAAAGTCTCACAGTAGTTACTCTATTTTCCCCCTGCCTCAACCCAAGAAGTCTGTCTCTCCCTACGAGCCCATTCATTTCATGTTGACTACCTCCTTTTAACCTACCGTATCTCTCAGGATCGATAGGAATGTGCGCTTGAACAGGATACAGAACTGGTTCATGGAGCTTGTCGCAAAAGTATGGCTTTCAATGTGTCCAGAGACATCCTGCTGAATAAAAAAGGAAAGAGACTGTATGAATTTAGGAAAATAAGAAGGACCTCATCAGGAAAAATCATCATAAATCCTTCAACTTTACTCTGCACACTAAGATTTATGTCAAGCTGCCAGATGCGTGGCTACCACCTCCTTCGAAGATCATACATTTTTTATGTAGAGGATGCAGTAAGTATACATGCATGTAAATGAGGCTATTGAGAAGTATGCAGCTGTATGGGTTACAGAGTTCTCCTTTTACACCTTTCCTACTACATTCAGAGACAATGTCACTGTCTATAATGGGAGCTTACTGTCTATAATGGGAGCGATATCACTGTACACTATACAATATAGAAGTATGCACCATACATAGAGCTGAGAAACTGTGTCTAGGTTGTCTTTATATACATATTTGCCTTACATACTTACTGCCTGTTAGAAAAGATGCATTTTTCATGTGTTTCAAAAATACATATAGACTATTAAGGGGGAAAAATATATTGATTGACATGTGCACAGCTGGTAACACAAAGCAGAACCAATACCACAAAATGCAGCTAAAATCACAGCCCAAGTTATGGCCACTTTTTGCTCCTTTTGAAATATTTTTAGAATGTGCCTCCAAGAACAAGGGTTCTATCCCCTTTTCACTCTTAGTTCTATTGCAGCTAATTGGTAAGATCAAAAACAGTAGTTTTTTGCTCATTAATGTAGACATTTTTGAACAAGACAAACTAAAATATCACATGATCATAAGTATTCAGACCCTTTGCTGTGAAACTCACATGCTGTCCATCTCCTTCTGATCCTCCTTGAGGTGGTTCTACTCTTGATTGGACTTTAATAGGAAATCTGTATATAAGATCTCCCAGCCCACAGTGCATGTCAGAGCACATGAGGTGGAAGGAACTGCCCAAGGAGCTCAAAGACAGAATTGTGGCAAGGAACAGATCTGGTCAAGGTTACAAAAGAATTTCTGCAGCACTCCAGGTTCCTAAGAGCACAGTGGCCTCTATAATCTTTAAATGAAAGAGGTTTGGGCGACCTCCACTCTACCTCGACATGGCCATCAAGCCAAACTTTGCAGTTTGGACATGGGAGAAAGTTCCACAAAATGACCTATCGCTGCAGCCCTACACCAGTCAGGGCTTTATATCAGGGTCTGCTGACGGAAGCCTCTCCTTAGTGCAAGACATATGAAAGCCGTAAAGTGTGCAAAAAACACATGAAGGACTCCCAGAAATAAGATTCTCTGGTCTGAGGAGACAAATATTGAACATTTTGGTGTTAATTCCAAGCAGTATATAGGGAGAAAACCAAAAAGTGCTCATCACCTGCCAAATATAATCCCAGCAATCCTAGAGTGCTTTGGACCTCAGACTGGGCTGAATGTTCACCTTCCAACAAGACAATGACCCTAAGCGCACAGCTAAAATAACAAAGCAGAGGCTTCAGAACATCTCTGTGACCATTCCTGACTGACCCAACTAGAGCCCGGACCTAAACCCAATTGAGCATCTCTGGAAAGACATGGCCTCCACCAATGTTCACCATCCAACCAACCTGAGGGAACTGGAGAGGATCTGCAAGGAAGAGGCAGAGGATCCCCAAATCCAGGTGTGAGAAACTTGTAGGATCTTCCCAAGAAGACTCCTGGCTGTACCAGCTCCAAAGCTGCTTCTACTCAACACTGAGCAAAGGGGCCGAATACTCATCACCAGGAGCCGAATAAATATCACCAGGAGCCAAATACTTATGATCAGGGCCGAATACTTATCACCAGGGGCCGAATACTCATCACCAGGGGCCGAATACTTATCACCAGGGGCTGAATACTTATCACCAGGGACTGAATACCTATCAGCGGGGGCTGAATACTTATCACCAGGAGCCGAATACTTATCACCAGGGGCTGAATACTTATCACCAGGGGCCGAATAAATTATCACCGGGGGCTGAATACTATACCCAGGGGCTGAATACTTAGTACCGGGGCTGAATACTCATCACGGGGGGCTGAAATATATCCCAGGGGCCGAATACTTATCACCCAGAGGTGGATAGGTATCACCGGGGGCTGAATATATTATCACAGAGGCTGACTATTTATCACCGGGGCTGAATACTTATCACAGGGGCCGTACAGACTCCATCACAGGGGTGGATATACACTGGGGGCTGCATTACTAGATGTATGGGGGTGAATACTCACTCACCATGGAGCCGAGATAAATACTGATACCGGGGGCCGAATAATTATCCACCAGGGACTAATATTATCACGGGGGCTGACTACTTATCACCAGGGGACGAATGACTTATACCAGGGCGTGAGAATATAATTATTCACCGGGGATGAAACGTACTAAAGGGAGCTGCTGAATCATTATACAGGGGCTCTGAATACCTTATCCACCAGGGCGGCGACATACCATCACCAGGGGACGAAATACTTATACCACGGGGGTGAATGACGTATACAGGGGCTGGATACTATCAAGGGGGCTGAAATACTTAGCAGGGGGACTGAATATTATATCAAGGGGCTTGATGCTATGTCTCTTCTGAAGACTATTCAACCGGGGAAATCAGCGGACCATCTGATTTCCTGAATAGTCATCACACAGGGCGAGTACTATCACCAGGGGATGTGAATACTTATAAAGGGGCGAAATTCACCAGGGGCGAATAAATACTTATCAAGGAGTTTTTTCTTGTGGGTGGGGGAATTTATCACCAGGGGATGTAATTTATGACCCGGGGTGAATATCATCACCGGGGGGTGAATACTTATTAAAGGGGACCGAATACTTATCACCAGAGGCTCGGATACTATCAGGGGATAATACTTTCACGGGGGGGGAAATTATAACCGGGGGGCTGATACTTATCACCGGGGGCTGAATACTTATCACCAGGGGGCGAATACTTATCACCGGGGGCTGAATACTTATCACCAGGTCGTATTTTAGTTTTTCTTGTTCAATAAATTAGCAAAAATATCTACATTTCTGTTTTTTTCTGTCAAAATCGGGGGCAGAGTGTACATTAATGAGCAAAAAAAGAACTTTTTTGATCTCACTAATCGACTGCAATGAAACAAAGAGTGAAAAATTTAAAGGGGTTCCGAATACTCTCCGTACCCACTGCAGGTAATATCCCCAAATATACATAAATATGCAATATGACCAACTATGGATTGATACCTAAACAATAATTTCTGTAGAATGTGTAGCATTCTCCAAGTGTGGCCGAGTGAGTGATTTATCAGACAGGTATAAGGAGGGAGCTGCTGAGGTCAAATCGCTCAATTTCCCATAACTGCAGCAGAAGACATGTAACCAGAGAGCGCTGCAGGCAAGGAGGGAACGCTCCCATCAATCTCAATAACCAAGGACCCCAAGATGGTAATAATCCACCAAATATCCTTCTGCAGTTAAGAAATCTTCATTCTAGAGGCGAGCGAGAGATTTCAGAGAGAGCGACACATAATAAATTCTACTCTATTTTTGGCGCATCCTCCTGTGTGATGAGAACACGGGTCATGTCTGCAATTTGCATCACGGAGAGGATGCAGCTGAATACATTTAATGTTGTTCCCTATAAGGCCTGTGCCATCAGCGCTTACAGCAGTTCAGGGGATGGAGGCTTCTAAGGACACAATAGGCCGGTATATTACTGGTGGACACAAGACTGGACTGGTAGATATATTCTTATTTATGGGTTATTACAGCTTAGGCCACATTTCTCCTCACATAAAGAAAGAAGCCATGCATAGCCACCTATATGTAGGGCTTTTTCTTAAAGGAAACCCATCATTTGGTTCCTACTGCCCCAACTATAGGCAGGATGAACTATGAAGTAAGTTGCACTTTAAAGGGAACCTGTCACCAGGAGCCCTTTTTCTGTCTCCACCTTTGTGCACATTGCCAAAGTGTTTTGATAATAAAATTGGCTTTTTCAGATAAAAAGAAAAGTTAGATGAAAGTTTACCTTTCTCTCTGCAGAGCAGTGTCCCGTGGAAGTGGTCAGTGAGAAGCCCCACCCACAGAAAACCGCTCTGCATGTGTCTATTTCAAATAAACGAAAAAACGCCCATCTCGGTATTTGAAATAGACGCATCACGAAGCGGTTTCCCGGGAGTGGGAGGGTTACGGCTTCTCAATGGCCACTCCCATGGGACACAGGACTCTGTTCTGCAGAGAGAAAGGTAAACTTTTATCTAACTTTTCCTTTTTATCTGAAAAAGCCAATTTTATTATAAAAACACTTTGTTCACACTATTTTCTATGGGGACATGGGGGGGGGGAGCCAAAAAAATGGCTCCTGATGACAGGTTCCCTTTAATCTTTCAGCAGAGTACTGTTTTCAGGGGTGCTGTCTGTGTGGCACTTCATTTTAGGGAGATATGTATAGTTTTGACACCATTATTTCTGAAGTACAATATTTGGGGACATTACAAAACACACCAGGTACAGTTACAGTGTATGGGGCAAAAAATACAATATGGGAATTTAGAGGGAGTTTGTCTAATTTTGGAGAAAAGATATAAGCAGACTAAATAGGATGTCTGAATATAATATTCTAGTCATGGGTGGAAGACCTCATGGTGGTCTGGGTCAGGTGGAAATTACCCAAAATAATTAACCTCAAACAGAGACAATGGGGGTAATTTACTAAGGGCCCGATTCGCGTTTTCCCGACGCGTTACCCGAATATTTCCGATTTGCGACGATTTTCCCTGTATTGCCCCGGGATTTTGGCGCACACGATCGGATTGTGGCGCATCGGCACTTTCATGCACGCGACGGAAATCGGGGGGCGTGGCCGAACGAAAACCCGACGGATTCGGAAAAACCGCCACATTTAAAAAACAAAAAGTGTCGCGGAGCTTGCACTTACCTTCACCAGGAATAGGCCGGTGTACTTGAGTGCATTTCAGCGGACTTCAGCGCAGCAGTGCCACCTGGTGGACGTCGGAGGAACTGCCTTAGTGAATCCCGGCCGGACCCGAATCTACCACAGAGAACGCGCCGCTGGATCGCGAATGGACCGGGTAAGTAAATCTGCCCCAATGTCACATATAATCTAAGGATTTTACTTGCACTGCTATTTACCAGTATATGATCACTGTAATGTTTTCTTTGTTTAGTAAGTTTTGCTCAGTCACAATAAGGAAGATTGAGATTCGTTGTGGCACAGTATTTTTACTTGTTATAGGGTCTTCAAGGGCATTTGTGTGTGGAAATTTACTATTTGCTTTTATGATTGTGAACCAAACATACATTGAGAATGCTATAGCTACACTGATGCAGAAACATATCTTGTTTAATCACTGAACTTAGTGTTTTGTTGAAAAAACAATTATAAAATTATGATAATGAGGCTCTGCCACTCCTGTATCTTCCCCGGCACTTCTCCTCACCCTAATTATGTACTGCTTCAGCTTTGTCCTGCCCAGCATAAGCCAAGATTATGTCATAACTGTGTTGTCCCTGACAGGCAGAAGTAATCAGTCGCTTCTGTGTTTGAGTCTTCCAGCTCAGGTTGATTAGTCCTGTCTGGACAGTTCAGGCAGCTCCTGTGTATGTGGAAGTGTATGTCTTTATGTATGACAGCCAAGGCACCCAGCTTTGATTAGATTGTGAGCCCATGGGGACAGGGGCCGATTTGGCAAGCTCTGGAGAGCGGTGCGTAATCTGTGTGTGCTATATAAAAAATGAATTATTATTTATTCCCAAGGTCCTGAATTTTATAATTGTTTTATTGAGCAAAACCACTCAGTTCAGTTCAGGGATTAAACAAGTTTCTGCATCAGTGTAGCTACAGCATTCTCAAGGTATGTTTGCTCCATAATGCATAAAACTAAATGGTAGATTTCCTTTAAATTGTCCATAAATTGTGTACACAACATACAGGTATCAAGCAAAGAAGGAATCCTTAATACAAACCTTCTTGATCATAAGTACTTACCAAGGGGCAGAGGTCTAGCTCTTGTATAGTTGTCTTGCTTTTTTCCCTACTAATAGGGCACAATCCATCCTCCACTGCTCGGAATAATACTGGGTTCAGGTCTCCATATTCCCCCGATGCTATTTCAATAACTATGTTGGCAGAACATAAATATAGGTCACAGGAGGCCCCAAAAACAGGAAGAAACGGCATAAATTTATTGATTTATAAAATATAAAACTTACTGAAATCTGCGGGATTGTGGTATGTGGGGCAGTGTAATCCTAGGCTCTTCAGATATGGAATTAGATGAGTTACAGACCCTCGATATATGCACTGACCCTGACTGAGAATATAAAGCTGAAAACAGAGGAACGAAGAATATATTTTCCATTTCTACATATGGTATATAAAAGTATAATGCATAAGACACAGCGCACAGAGAACCAGACTGACCTTGTCAAACATTTCAAAAAGTTTTGCGCTGGGTTGGTGTATGGTACAGATGATTGTGCGGCCGCCTTGAGCCAGGGAGTTCAGCAGCGAGACCACCTGGAAACAAGAAGCGCTGTCTAAACCACTGCGAAAGATGAGAGAGAAATGAGGAACACATTTCCGTGTATTCATTCATTTTTTATGATATTTAGACAACTACAACATGTAAACTCTTAATGAACATATTAGCAAGCTACAGAGTCTTTTCTCAACATCTAGACATGTCTTAAAGGAAATCTACCTCGGGAATCTACTTTTGGAAAGATTACCCATGGTAGATTCCCCGTCCCAGCAGCAGATGCATCCGTTTTGCACTAACTCTTGGATGCAGCTGCTGCAGAATAAAAGTTTAATCCTTAAATATGCAATTTAAAGGATATCTACCACCAGGATGAAGGATTGTAAACCAAGCACACTGAAATACTGGTGTGTGCCCCCTCTGGCAGGTTGTGCTCTTCTTTTGGCTTTTTATGGCCTGGTTTTTACAAGAAAAAGCTTTTTAAAATTATGAAAATGAGTCTGAGGCGCTCAAGGCTCCATAGGTGTTAATGGAGCCCAGAGCCCCTCAGGCTAATTTGCATCATTTTAAAAGCCTTTTTTGTAAAAGGCAGGGCATAAGAAGCTAAAAGAAGAGCAGATCTTGCCAGAGGGGACATACACCAGTAGGTCAGTGTTCTTGGTTTACAATCTTCTATCATGGTGGTGGATTTCCTTTAAGAGTTTACTTGGGGCATAGATTAGCCTCAGACAGCTATGGTGGTGAAGGCTAGACCACATCCCCAGTAGCCACCACAGATCCGACTCTATGTGCTCTGGCCAGTTCTTCTGGTCCGTCTCCGGCAGCAAATGAGCTCTGCGAAAGTGCAGTAGCTTCTGTTCTACTGCTGGCACATGAATGGAAGCTACTGCGCAAGCCCAGAGCTACCCAGCTACAGGTGCACCACTGCTTGGGCAGAGCTCGATTGATGCCGGAGACGCACTAGAAGAACAGGCCGGAGTGGGTAGAGGTGAGTCTGTAGTGGTTACTGGGGGCGTGGAGTAGCCTTTGCCCCCAGAACTCTCTGGGGCTCCACACCCCAAGTTTTAACAAGAAAAAGCCTTTTTAAATTATGAAAATGAGCATGAGAGGCTCCAGGCTCCATAGGTGTTAATAGCACCTGGAGCCCCTCAGGCTAATTTGCATAATGGTTAAATCTTTTTTTACTTAAAAACAAAGGCATTGTAGGCTTAAAGAACAGTGGATCCTGCCAAAGGGGGCACACACCAGTATGTCAGTGTGCTTGGTTTACAATCCCTCATCCTGGTAGTAGATCTCCTTTTAAGGAGTAATCTAGCTAAAAAGTCCTTTTACATTAACAAAAAACATCTAAATTCCTCCTTGGTAGTCCGCTACCACTACTACCGTAATTTCCAGAACCCATAATGCAATGGGTTAACCCCAGAGGTACCAGTCATTTCCTGGAAGTCTCTCACAGAGTAATGTACTGTAAGCAAAAATGTCTTGGGTGATATCCAAGAACACAAAAGCTGCGTAGTTAAATTAGCAGTGAGACCTACATCTCAATGCTCAAGACACCAACAAAATGGAAAGAAGGAACGAACGAATGTATTTACAGACTGCCCTAGTTCTGCGCCAATCTGCAAAGATCCCCATACCAATTATACAAAAACTGCAGTAGTGGTAGATTTCATATCATGCAATATATGAAGGGTTAAGTAAAGTTTTTTTTACCTCGTAGGTTCATCAAAGAACATGACTGGTGGGTTATTGACTAGTTCCAGAGCTATAGCTAAACGCTTTCGCTGCCCACCAGAGAGGCACAGCGTACGGGTTCCGGCACATTCGAGGAGACCTAGTGCCGTCAGGATCTCATGGACCTGTAAAATCAAACAAATTCCGCAACATGGGTCTTTCCAAAAACTGAAGACTGATGGAGCTTATTGAACATTAGATGGTCGAGAATACTCACCAGTTTTCTCTTTACGTCCATCTTCTCATTGAGCTTGAGGTTGGCAGAAACCTAAGGGGAAAAGAGTAAAAATCAGTGTAGTACTAACCACCTTACCTAAATGTATCGTAGACAGGGTGGCTCCAGGTTTCAGTAGGCCCCTTGACGACAGAGCCTCTCAGTAGGTCCCTTTGAAGTGAACTTTTGTGATGGCATTAAAAGTTCAGAAACTAAAACAGGAGTTGAGCGTACTTCCCTTGAGCCGGTGTTCTGGATTTGTATTGATTGCTCCACGGAAGCTGGAGATAGCCGAGCTCGGGATTGCTTTCCTCGTGTCGACCAGGTCCCAGGTGAGCTGACCATACCTTGTGTACATTGTTTGGACTGCTATATGCTTCGGGTCGTGCTTACTGCAAGGATTGTGGTCTGACGTGTTAACATGGACACGGAGGCTAATAATGGAGCTACTTGTCTGGCAGACTTTCACAATATGCATGAAAGAATGAATAAAGCCGCCAGCATATTCGATGTTAATATTGCTGCTCCAGAGTCAAATGATGTTTTTAACCTGAGAACATGCATGCATCAAGTTGAGGACCTTTTAACCAAAGAATTAAAGATCTGGTGGGACTCCGTCACTTTAAAGTCCTATATTGACAAGAATATGGTGCCAAGGGGGCTACGCATTAAGAAACTTCCAACTACTTTGTATTCAACTGAGTTTTTGAAACAATGGAATATTGTCCTATCTGAATGCTCTCTTAGATTGATGCGTTTAATAATCGATTATGAGGAGAAAGAGTTGGCCACTGTGGGCTCACAAATCCAAAATATAAAATCACATATGCAAAAATTTGTTACCTGCAACGAGTTTGAAAATTTGGATATTAAAGTTAAAGAAAACATCAAAAAACAGGACACACAGGACTATGCTTTGGATTGTGTTTACGACTGGAAAAGAAATAGAATGACAAATGGTAATACCAAAACCAAATCCATATTGAAAAATAGAAATGATAAAAAACAGTCAAAAAAGGAGCAAAAAGTGAGCTTTTCAGACACGGAACAAGAGAATTCGTTTGGAGCCACATCTGATGACACTTCTGATTCCTCTATAATTTCAACAACAGATAAATCCAAGAATAAAAAGAAAAAACAAAAGCAACAATCAAAAAACGACGAAGAGCCGGACGAAAACATAAAAAAACGCTATCCCCTAAGGCAGGGGAAATAAAAGACAGTCCGGTTCTCAATCTATCAAGTTATATTGTGTCTGACGATCAAATTGCAGTTTTGTCTAAAGGACTTGGGTTTTCACCTTCTTATTCGTTTAACTTATTCCAAACATTGTTGGATGTAAATAAGTTTGCTAGGAATATCACCTTGAGAAAACATTTTTCCAACATCAGTGATGAATGCATATCTCATGAACATCATGCAGTTACCACTGAAGTGTCTAATGATAACGTATTGTGCATGAATAGTACCACTAATACATTTCAAGATCAACTGAATATTTCTATGTGTAGACAATTATCATCTGAGTCTAAACAAGATGAATGCATTGATATGAATAAGAGCTTTAGGATGCGCAATCCCTCGTTCTACCCTGTACAGTCACGCCCAGCAATTTTGGATGTGTTCCAGGACAGGGTGGAACAGGAATTGGTTGCACTAAGCAAAAATAATTCAAAAAAGGAACGTTCATCCAGTGGTAATCTCACTGTCCCTCAAAAAAAGGCTATCAAAGAACTAAAAAATAATAAGGATTTAATTATCCGCCAGGCGGATAAAGGGGGTGCAGTGGTTCTACTGAATGGCGGTCTGTATAGAGAATTGAATTTACGTATGTTACATGACACTTCAGTGTACAGAGAACTCACGTCTGATCCGACTAAAACATTCCAAACACGCCTTAAAAATTTGATACAGCAGGGCATCTGTCTGGGAGCTATTACTGAAAAAATTGGGGAATACATTTTTGTGGAAAATCCGATTACACCTATATATCATTCTCTTCCTAAAATCCATAAAAGTATCTTTCCACCTCCTTTAAGACCCATAGTAGCTGGAATAGGATCATTAACGGAAAAACTCAGTGAATGGGTTGACCACCACCTTCAACCGTTGGTTAAGTCTCTTCCAGGGTTTATACGTGACACCAAGCACGTGGTGTCTTTATTGGATGGTTTTACATGGAATAAGACGTACCGATGGTTGTCGTGTGATGTGGTGGGTCCGTACCCCTCACTTGTCCACGATGTGGCCCTAAAATGTCTTACTCATTTCTTGACTACTTATAGCAAATATGATGATTCAGTCAAAGAGTTCATTTATTTGTCTATGGAATTTTTGTTGACAAGTAATTATTTTTTTTTTGATGGCATCTTCTTCCTGCAGCGGTGTGGTGCGGCCATGGGGGGCAAATGTTCGCCCTCCATGGCCAATATCTACATGGCTGTATGGGAGGAGAATTTTCTTTTTTCTTCTGACAACCCGTTCCTCTCCCATATCAAGTGGTATGGTCGTTATATCGATGACCTGCTCTTGATATGGGAGGGGACCGAGACAGAGGCTAATAATTTTGTGGAGTACATGGGAAAAAATGATATGAATCTTAAATTTACATCTTGCTCACATACATGTACTATGCATTTTTTGCATATTTTGCTTACTGGAGATCAAACGATCCATATTTCCCCATATATCAAACCCACAGCTGTGAATTCTATTTTAGACGCCACCTCTTGCCATCCTACCCATGTCATTAAAAATGTCCCGGTGGGTGAACTTGTCAGACTCAAACGTAATTGTTCGAATCCTCATGAATTTGTCAATGTAAATCAGAGAATACACAAAGGTTTGGGTCAGAGAAGTTACCCCCCATGGATGTTAAATAGAGCTACTGAAATAGTTGACAAGATTCCAAGATCTGACCTTATAAAAAATGATAGTCGTGGAAGAGCTTCCAAGACAGTTAATTCCCCAGGCACAATAACCTTTTCTACGTCTTATAGTGAACAATATTATGAAATAACACGCATCATTAAAAAATTCTTACCTCTGTTGTATACGGATAACACCATTTCTGGTTCTGTAATTGATAAAATTAAATTTATATCTCGTAAGGCCCCAACGCTAGGCAATATCTTGTCACCCAGTCTATATTCATCCCTATCTCCTCAAAAAAATACATGGCTATCGACTAAGGGTTTTTTTAGGTGCGGACATAACCGTTGTACTTGTTGCAACTATGCGACACCACAAAAGTTTTTCCAATCTACCCATTTAGAAGAGCGACACACTATAATAAGCTATATTAATTGCAACACGTCATATGTTGTATATTTGATTACGTGTAAACAGTGTGAGCTTCAATATGTAGGCTGCACTAGTGGTGCGCTAAAAAACCGCATTAGGAGACACCTTTCGGATGCCAAAAATGTGGATGCGGTTAATATTTCAATGGCCTCCAAACACTTTCAGTTAGTTCACGGAGGGGATTGCAGATCTTTTTCATGCATGGGGATTGAAAGGGTGTTTAACCCATTACAAGGAGGGGATCGAAAGAAAAAAATGTTCAATAGAGAAACATATTGGATCTTTTGCCTTGAAACCCGGATCCCGAAAGGGTTAAATAAAAGATTGGATGTGATTTGCCAGTTATAATAAACTCTATTTGATGATTTTTCTTGAATTGACAAAGCTTGCATGTTCTCATTTTATTGTATGTATTACATTTGATATATCTTGTATATTTTATGTTTATCCGCAATGTTATCCGTTGTGCTTGCAAATGTATTGGTTAGACACAGCTTAAATCCTATTGGGTGTTAATCAGCTGGCAAATCAAGGAGTAACTTTATAACCTTAGGATCATTGCGGTTTTAGTTAGCCATGAATAAGGATGTAGCTTTCATCCGAAACGCGTAGGCTTGCACCTTTTTGACTCATCGCCATCCGTGTCCTTGTTTTTATCTTTTGTATGACATATCAGAAGATTTCAATAAAGTATTCAAAAGTTTTTACTACTACTACTGGAGTTGAGCGTACTTCCCTTGAGCCGGTGTTCTGGATTTGTATTGATTGCTCCACGGAAGCTGGAGATAGCCGAGCTCGGGATTGCTTTCCTCCAGGTCCCAGGTGAGCTGACCATACCTTGTGTACATTGTTTAAACTAAAACAGTCTCCTGTTCCCTGAAATATCATCCACTTTTATATAAGCCCCCCTCACATTCTATGGATTAATTAGATACAGCCCCCATTATCCCCATGGATTCCTTACATACACTCTTATGTGCCCCCCCCCCCAGTAGGTCTGGGCCCCACACCACTTGCCCAGGTATGCCCAGTGGTGTTGCCAGCCCTGATCGTAGAATTAGGACTGATGTGATGTGTGGTTTGTTCCATTCTAATTCTAATGAATGGAGCTCAACTACACAACCAAAAACTGACCATAAACAAGAGTGGTCCTATTCCTGGACTTCCTGGACCACCGGTGTCAAGTTCTTTACAATGCAACCAAAAGGAAATGTCCCAGTGTGGCTCTCAAGTGGTCTTTAGTTACCCACATCTACAGACCCTAAGATTCTGAAACATGACCATATGCACACCAAGTCCGGAAGCTGTCCAGCCTAAGGTCCGTCTACACAGAACTGACCTGGTGCAAAAATACTCAACATTTGCTGTGACCATATTCTGCGTTCTGGCATGTGGAAGCGAAGAAAACAACATGGAAAAATATTTTGGGGAATTATTTTTGTTGGTCCGTTCTCGTCTCTGCAAAATTTCTGAATTTTCGAGGAATTTATGGATTTGGCTTCTGTTCTGATTAATTTTGATTTTGTTTTGGTAGGCTGCTATGTACTAATCTAAGGGGTGGGTTTCTTTGGACACATACTCTCCAGTGTGAAAACTTTCAAACCTTGTGGACCTCCAGGGTTCATTTTGAATTCAAATCTGATATTTAAAAATTTGACAATGTAAAAAATGTTGTAAATGGTAAAAAAAAACCCCTATCTTCTCACCATCATGGCTTCTTTAACAGTCAAGTGTGGCAGTAGCATGTCGTCCTGCATGATATAACATGACATCTTCCGGAAGGTCCGTAGCTCCCTCTGTTTTCCATTCACCAGAATCTCGCCAGTCATTCCACTGTCCCTATTATAAGACAAAATGGAATCATTCTGATATATCTAATAAATATGTATAGTTTACAATAATTGGATATATAGCTTAAAGTGGTGTTAATTTGAAAATTGCTTCTTACTTGCTATTATAATATATGAGACGAGTACAACGATAAAATTCTATGGCAAGTAAAAACACGTAAGCACGTGGTCGCACAGAGAAACCGTATTGGATCTGAATGTACTAGTAAGGTACAACACAGGGATACAGAGTAAGTACTAGGATAAATCACAAGGGGATGTCTAAGGACAGTGAAAATATACACAGTGATGTCACAGTACATGCATAATAAACACAGTGATGTCACACGCAGGTCCGACAACGTGAGGGGCGAATTGGAAAGATCCTTATGGGTTCACCCATCATATGTGAAAAGTTTCATTTTACTTTGATGATTTTCAGAAAGGGAAGTAGGGGGGATTCCAGCCACCCGCACGGCTGCTTTACATATGGCTGAGAAGGCGGCCTTAAACAGGTCAGGAACAAACCCAACCGAGGATGACGCGGATGACAATGCCAGCAACCTACAGGACACGACTATCATCGCCCCCCACCTGAAAAGGTGGAAAATCACTAATGATGAGCAGACGCTTCTGCCATATTCCAAAGCGCTCATATGTGGACATGAATTCAAGAGGACTTGTCCTATTGGGAAGGGCGGACCATGCTTGCGGAAATGAAGTGAGGTGAGTGATGGGGACAATGATATATCCGCCCCCAAAGGTCACGGATATGGAAACCAGTTTTTGTGTGGCCTTAGTCCCAGGGATCTTGTGGTTAAACATTTGCCGCAGAATTTTATTTCCCGAATAACAAGTAAACAGAACTGTGCGTTCTGTCTGTAGTTGAATATTGGAGGACGGTCCCTACGTATTAGTTCATAAGCAGCATGTCCTGGCAGTGAGACCTGTCAAGAGGTAAACATTTAATATACAGGACTCCATTGATTTATGAACTCCCTAGGTATAGAAGTTGTTGCAAACTGTTTTTTTAACAGTGGCCATGGAAAGGGTAATGTTTTTTAAATAGTACCAGGAACGACCATGAATAAGCTATGAGCGAGTGCGGGGTCGCAATGTGTAGACATAGCTCTGCAGTTCTTCTGTCCTCACTATCATGAGGAGCAGAACAGGGTTTATGACTGTCAGATACCCAACCCAGAGACCCAGGTGAGAAGGGAGATTGATTTGTTTACTGCAATTTGCTTCTCGATCCTCACAAGCATCGGCTTAATGAAGCAGTGCGTTGCAGAGAGTAAGGAGCCAGAAATGCATCGGCTCTGCAAACCTGAGGTCAGGTGACAGCCGAATCTGTTGGGGAATCAGAACCAGTCCAGCCCTGATCAAGACATCCTCCCCCACAGGGGGTCATTTTCCCCTGTAACTAGGGTTCTTACGAATGCCCTAGTTACAGGTGAAAACATTGGAATAAAAAAAAAAAAAAAATGTTTAAAAAAAACCCTGTTTCTCCAGACTAACATAATATATCAAACAGACGACAGTCACCACTAGGGAATATTTAATAGTCATTTGAGTATTTGAAACTGCAAAAAATATTTAATTATACAGAACAAAAAATATATATTTCTATTTTTCTCCAGTTTTTGGAGAAAACAAGCAGAAACGAAAAATATTAAAAGAAGGTGTCCTATAACTTTTTTTATTGTAACTATCCTAGTGTCACAAAAAAAAATACGTATTGCACCAAAATAATTAAAAAGTTAAACCAATCAATATAAACACTTGTTAGAAATGCTCCAGTTAGTCAAGACTTTGAAGATCTGGTCAGAAAGGGGTTAATATTTTAAAAACTTTTTCTGAAATATTTAGTTGTTTGGGTGGGTTAATTTATGGCAGGTTTTCATTTTAATAGGTCCATGTCAATGGAAACGACTACAGTGTGTTTAAATAGGATGGACATAGGATAGGTAATAAAAGGGGAAAACTGTGGTGCGCTAACTCCTGCATCATCTCTATGCCTACAGATGGTGCCAGATTGGCATACATCATATGGACCTGTTAGATATGCTTTGCTTCATCTGCAATGTCAAACAGCTATGGTGGTGCCATGTCCAAACTTTTCCCAGAGTGAGCAGGAGGGGGTGAGTGGAATGCAGCGGGGATGGCTTAGGGAGGAGGAGCAAACTAGGGGCATCTAACAGGTGCCCCCTACCTAAAAGGGGGGGCCCGCCCATTTTGTGGGCAGAGTAAAGTATGTTATTAATACCCCTTGGTTGAATGCCCGATGAGGAGTGGGATCGCCTTGTATCATCGCTCTCCTGTCTATATCATCTGCACTCTAGCTGTCTGAGTTTCTAATATGTAATCAACATTATCTATTTGTCTTTACTATAATCGGTGCTAAACTTAATTCCTAAATCGACAGTCGAGCGGAGCGTGGGTGTGAGCGAGCAGGCAATACGAGCTTCAGTCAGTAATAACGAGAGGCGAGCTGAGCGAGATCGAGACGGCGATCAGTAATCTAGCAGCATCAAGCGAGGAGCGAGGCGAGCATAGCGTCGATCGCAGATCGAGCGATCAAAGGAGTCAGAGGCGTAGCGAGCACTAGCTACTATCAATAGTCAGATCGAGCGCAGTAGCGATCGACGTAGCATCAGCTATGTCATCAGATAAGGTCTAGACTAGCTAAGCTCAGTCGAGTCCAGTAGTCTAGCCTAGATTCTATACGATTATTCAATATCTATATGCATAGTATCGATCGACCCTCCTAAGGCGAGATATCTATCTATCACCTATCTTTAATCAATCTTCAATCACTGCTTCTAGGGTTCGATCTATTTATTTTGTCGAGGAGACCCAGTAGTGCGATTAGAGATAGCTACTGCAGAGGGCGGAAAGCGATCACGATCTGAAAATCCCTCTATCTGGCGCTCGATTATGCGTCATCCTCCATCTAGCCCTATACATCTGGCCTCCACAACATTGCTCCTAACAAGTCCCAATGACAGATTCTACATACTATGTGTGTAACTTACCAAGTGCTTATTATTGTACAGGGCAAAAGGAGCCTTTCTACTGCGGAACTGCTCATAAAATAGTGTTATTTGGGGCCCCACTTCTAGTTGTCCAGGGCCCACTTTGTCTAAAACCGGCCCTGGTAGGTGCTGTCCACCCAGGACCAGATGAATAATCTTAGAATGGTAAGCAGAAGAGATGGAGGGACTGTCACCGATAGCAACCTAAAAAGAGGTTTCCAGGAATATGAGGACGGGATGGGGAAAAAAATAAATCACTTATCACACTTCGGACACTGTCGGATACTGAGTTACCACCACACTCCAATACATTGAATTTTGGGCTGCAGAGAAGGCCAATGAGGGGCCTCCATGAAACAAGACGTATCATAGGAAGTGAAGTCCCTGGAAAACAAGAAGTGACTTCCCATGTCTGGGAGGCCACACACAGGATGAAGAAAAGGTTGTGATGGACACACATCCCATTAATATCTTGATGTGTGTTCTGTATTGATCTCCAGTCAGGCAGATCTATAGTTTAAAGCTCAAATAAAATTACTAACGTCCTTGTAACTGACCTTTTAGGTACAAGACGCTCCTCAAATGCTTGTCCGGCATGTTCTGCAACCGAGAACTGATGGGATTATGGGGGCCTTTGGTGACGGAAAATCCACATTAATGAACATTCTGGCTGGAACAGGTAAGAAGATCATGTGGGGATATAAGGTGCTCAATGCTAGCTAAAGATAGGGGCAGGATTATTACCACATATCTATTATATAAATCTTCTACAGGTTTTATTTTCCAATTCTTTTAATTTTTTATAGCTGTAATTTTTTGTGGTGATGGGAAACAATACCACTTGTTTTTGTGTTTAGCCTTTACTGTGTAGAGTATTATTACGATTGTTGGTGATAGCAATTTACATATGTAATTTATTTTATTTTACAAATATTTGGAACAATTGATATCGTCATGTGTGTGGTATGGTGACTATTTCTTTGCTGGCCTGACGAATGCAGTTTTCTATCGATCTTGGACATATTGATTATCTTAATGCATTTTTTCGTTAGGGGGTGAATATTTATGTTTTATTTATTGCTGGTGTTGTTATGGGTCTTGGCTATCATTGGGTGTTTTGGTTCAAACAGGTTATTATATGTCAAAAAGTTATCACCATGACAATCACAAATTCATAGGGACTCGGTTAATGGGTAGGAGGTAGAGAAGGTCTATAAGTTTTACTCCCAGATGGGTTCCACCATCTCATTTTAAGAAATCCCCATTAAAGATGATGCTTATAATGGTAATTGGGCGCTTGAAGCAGTTTGCCGCTGGTCCTTGGAGAGGTTATCCTGCCTCTTGAGGTGCTAAATCCCACTTGTAGACCTTATCCACACCCGTCATGGCCAGCCATGAGTGAAGAAAGAAGGTAATAAGGTAGTCCATGTGCGCTCTGAGTAGGTGAAAATGGATCCTGGCTATCTAGTGCAGGAGATCTCATTGCTATAGGGAGTACAATGAAGTATCTCAGTCCTGGCACCACTGGTCAGTGGGCTAGATCAATCTCTGGAAGCCAGGTTGGACAATTTACCAATGATGAGCCCTTCGGAATAATCTCAAAATGGAGACCAAGGACAAAGACTCCAGGGCCGAGCTTATTATAGTTCTAGGTCTCAGCTTCTGGAAGGTTCAGGGAGCTAGCCAATGAACAGCCTGATGAACTCAGGTGAAGATACATTTAAGAGTACATTAATATAAAGAGCAATCATTCATATTTAATAATTACAACAATAGATACATAATTGCACACAGTGGGCCCACATTTATTGAAGCGTCTGCCCAGTATTGTCTCTGAATTTGCACTGAAAAGAACATGCAAAACTGTTGCACATGTATTTATAAAGTGTGTACACCAGTTTGGGTTGCGGCAAGACAGAAAAAGTGCACCATAGGGAGCTATGCACGACATTTGTACTGGACGTGCGCCACAATTCTGCAGCAATGAACAATGTGCACCCAAAAAAAGTTGCAAGGTGCACCCACGGTCTGTGATTCAAAGCATCTTAACTGAAGTAAAAGACTTGAGGGAATAAAAGCTGTAGGGTACATTCAAATAGCCGTATGCCCACCTGGCCGCAGCCGGGCGGGTATCCACTGTGCCCTGGAGAGAAGGAAGAGTGACCCTCCCCTCCATAGAGCATGCTATATCTTCTCTGTGGCGGAGCGGAATGGTGCAAAAATGTGGTGCACCCATATACATACCCCCGAGACAGCTGTTGAATGTACCCTTAGACAACTATTTAGATAATAACCTTTAAAACGGAAAAAAAATAACAAAAAAAGCAATACTAAATGACTAAAACAGCAAAGGAAAAATAAATAATGGAACAAAAAAAAACATAAAAAAGCAGAGCTGCAGACAAAGAGGCTCATTGTCAACAGGTATAAAAACCTATAACAGCGGTGGCGAACCTATGGCATGCGTGCCCCCCATCTCCAACCAGAGCCAGGCGCGAACACCACTGTCCCAACTAGCAGCGCTCCGATACTGCTAACAGCCATGAAAGAGCAGGGCGCTGTCTGATCACAGCAGCGCACAGGATGGTAAGCGTCCCAGCGCTGGCAGCGTAATGATGTCATTAAGCTGTCAGCGCTGGGTGCCTTACTCCATGTGCGCTGCAGTGATCAGCCAAGAGGAACGCGCAGTCAGAGGTGAGTTAATTTTTTTTTTTTTCAGGGCATCCATGGATGCATAATAGATCAAGCAGGAAGGATGATTTCTGCCCGCTCCGCCCCCTTCCCTAAACTCCGCCCGCAAAACGGCCGCCGAAACTCACGGCACAACTGCCGCCAGCTATCGCAACCCCCCTCCCCCTCAAACCGTCACTGCCCCCCCCCATCATCCCCTCCACTGGAACTCAGCCTCATAACCCCATGCCCGAAATCCAGATGCTGCATTACACCCCAGCCCTAGCTCTGGCTGCCCACCCTCTGCCCATCCTACCCTACGGACCCCCCCACCCTGGACAACAGACACAGAACTTTGCCCGCCAGCATGGCCGCCACCTTGGCAACCAAAGAGCAGTAAATTAGTATTTCTATGTATGTAATTATGTATATAACATATTATATATCTATTTATAGTGCATTTGTATATAGCGTGTGAGGGCTTAATTTTTTTGCGTAACATATTTTTACTTCTCATTTATTATTCCATGTCGTGTACTGGGAAGAGGATTTTATACTTTCGCTGTTCGCTCCAAATTATTTGTCTCCTTTATTCTTGGTTCGGTTAAAATCGGTTGTAGGTTTTATTGTGTTTAATACTTTTTCAATAATTAAAACAGTTGTACAAAAAAGAAATAGTTCGCCATTTGTGACGCTAATAACTTTAGTGCACGGAGCTGGGGAGGGTGATTTTTTGCTAGTAAGCGTTGTTTTCATTGCTACCATTTTGAGGACTGCGTGACCTTTTGATAACTTTTTATTACTCTTTTATGTGATGTTAAAATGGTGTAAAAGGGTGGTGTTTCAGGTGTGTATAGGACTGGTGGAATCCGAGCTTCAGACAGTCCGTGTGTTAAACCGTCAGTTTTTATGGTTAAATTGCCGTATGGCACTTTGCGATAAGAATTAGGTTTTGGGTTGCAGTTTGGGACTCTGTCTTAAAAGGTTCGCCATCAATGCCCTATAATATCTACAATAACTTCATTAGTAAAAGGGTCAAATAAATTTGTCAGCCATCTAACCCCTTAAAGAGTTTTGCCCATGAAAAAAAGTTCTCAAATTTTAATCCCCTATTGATGTCTACACAATAAGATCATATTAACCCAGTTGCGTTTACTATTTTATCAGTTTATTGCTTTTTAGCTCCTATAATCAGTGATGGTCAGTGTAAGATTCAGAGTTTAGCGGGGACTCCCTAAGCAGACACTTCATGATCCCTGTGCATGAGATGCTGGTGCTGATGTGTCTGTCAAAGTGCGCTAGATTATCAGAGTACAGGTTTAACTTAAACTTTTATTTAGCTTCTGAACATTCTACTAGTATTGACAGATAGAAAAGGGAGATGAGACACATGAGTCATAAGATGGATAATAACACAATGAAACCTCCGCTCTGCTATCTTACTATACACACCACAGAGCATAGTCTGCATATGCCTCTTCTAGGCTAAAGACCTTATCTTGTTCTGTAGCTTGTAGAGTAAGTCTTGCACACTGCGTGCTGTTGGCAGGAAGTGCTTGTGTCTGGCTGTCTTGTAATGCAGGGGGGGGGGCAGAGGCAGAGAGCATGCAGTGTGCAGACAAGAGAAGCTATTAATGAGAAGAATATGATCATAGTCAGAAGATTTACGGTGTATCCTGGGGCAACCAAGTTGTTAACACCAGGACTGATAGAGACAGGTTGGACTTATATCTGTGAATGCTGTATTGTTGTAATAAACAGAGAATTGAGATGTGTATTTTGTTATCCTGAGTATATTTAGAATCTGTCTTTGTGCAACACCCCTTAAAGACTTTTTTATGTTCTTGTGTTCCCTTTTCACTCCCACATTCAAAAATCCCTAACTTTTTTATTTTTCCTGTATAGAGCTCCATAAGGGTATGTTTTCGGCATACACATTGTATTTCCTAGTGGTCCTATTTAGTAGCCCATGCCGTGTATGGGAAGCAGGAAAAGAATTTTCAAAATTATCAAAGAAAATGCATTTGCCATGTGCTGTAGCTCAGTTTACAGTTTTTATTGTATAGGTTTTATTGTGTTTTAATAGATTTTAAAAAATTACAACCCTTAGTACAAAAAAAAAATTCTGTGTAAGGAGTCATTTTGAGGGGAACAAGCTGAATTTCATTGATATCATTTTGGGGACTGTAAGATCTTTTCTCACTTTTTGAAAAATTTTTATGTGTTGCCAAATACAAAAAAAAGTGGAGTTTAGGCGCTTTTTTTAATAACGGGATTTCAAATGCTGCACGCACTGATTGTGGGTGTGTAGTGCTGAAAGTTTTCTGCATATGCTGCATTATTAAAAATTTCTATGCTTTGTGCCAGGAGTTTATGTATGACTATACACACACAGCTTTACAATTCCTCTCTCAAAGCCCCTCCAAACAACTCAAACTCATTCTCTCTTTCTCCTCATGCAGCAGACTTTGCTCAAGTTCTAGCAGCTGTACCTCAACTCCCCAGTCACATCCATTCCCTTCTCACGCAGACACTCAGTCCTGCCCACCCCTCATCACACCCCTTCCTTCACAGCAGAACCTCCAGCTGCTGTCACACTCCTCAGTTACACCCTTCCTTCTCACAGCAGACACCTCAGTCCTGCTACTCAACTTCCTTGTCACACCCTTTCCCTTCTACAGCAGACACCTCATTCCTGCTGCTAAACTCCCCATCACACCCCTTCCCTTCTCACAGCAGACACCTCAGTCTGCTGCTCAACTCCCTCAGTCATACCCCTTCCTTCTCACAGCAGACACCTAGTCCTGCTGCTCACACTCCCCCAGTTACATCCTTCCCTTCCAGCAGACACCTCAGTCCTGCCTCACCTTCCTAGTCACACCCTTTCCCTTCTCACAGCAGACACCGCAGTCCTGCTGCTAAACTCCCTCAGTCACACCCCTTCCCTTCTCACAGCAGACACCTCAGTCCTGCTGCTCAACTCCTCAGTCATACACCCTTCCCTTCTCACAGCAGACACCTCAGTCTGCTGCTCAACTCCCTCAGTATACCCCTTCCTTCTCACAGCAGAACACCTCAGTCCTGCTGCTCAACTCCCTCAGTCATACCCCTTCCCTTCTCACAGCACGACACCTCAGTCTGTGCTCAACCCTCAGTCATTCCCCTTCCTTCTCACAGCAGACACTCAGTCTGCTGCTCAACTCCCTCGTACACCCTTCCCTTCTCACAGCAGACAGCTCAGTCAACTCTCAGTGCTACTAACTCTTCAGTGCCATCCATGATTTCAAGAACAGAGAGCTCAATCTGATAAAGTAAGCCCTCTTGCTCATCTCCTCGAATGTAACATGGACCCACAGTCAAAACCTGAATGTAGAAGAGGCTGCAATATGGAAATGTTGTTTTATGAATACATGACAAGCAGTTGTCATAATCCAGTTTCTGCGCCTGTGTATCATCGGTGGTGAGCTCCCCTCACGTGTAGAATACAGTTTGGGCCACAAAACTGTGTTTATGAGCCCATGGGGAAATGGGAGTGTGCTAACTGTTGGAACAATGGGTAGTACAAGGTAAATTCACACAGCAGATTTTGGAGAAGATTTTCCCGATGGAGAATCTCTCTGCCATTGAAATCAATGGGGAGGCGAAAAATGGTCTTTTCCGAGCAAATCAGAAACAAATGGTATTCGATATGTAGGGTTTGTTGCTTAAAATCCCACCAGAACGCCGGGCTGATTTTCCCTGGTATTTTGAGTAATTCTTCAGCGATCGTATAACCATACCCTAACATCCACATAAATTGTAGGATCAAAGATTTGTAACAGAACATTACCCAAATGTATTACCTACTTATGAAGTTGCCTTCTTCCCATTGGTACATCCTGGTGATATCTTCCCAGTTTAGTGATGCCATCGATCCATGCCGGCGATGTATGAGACCGATACTTTCAATCCTTGTTCCGGGTCCAGTTCTGATACGGTGACGGCCCTATACACCCAACGTGCAATAATTTGGGACGTCAAGAGGTTCTGACCCCTTTAAATCATAACAGGAAGAACCTTTTAGCACATCCTGGTTTTGCCCAAAAGGTGCAAAACTTCACCCATAAACCTTGGCAGGTTCAATGGACAACTTTTTAATGAAGAATGTAACCCTCAGATATTAGGGAATCACACAGGTCACTATGCGCGGGGATCAATTTTTTTTATCCCTTCTCCTCACTCATGTAGCTGGCTAAATATAGACATGTGGATGAGTTATGTATTTTTTAACTCTAAAATACAGTTTAGTCATGGATGAGGTTATTATATAGGTAATTTCAAATGGACAGTGCTTCAGGAAGCAAATATATTCAGTATGACATGAGACATCTGCTTCCAACAGGTCTGACTTGCTTACGGTCACCTTCAAAACAGCATGGATAACTCTTAAAGGGACCTAATAAACTGGGGGCCTATTCAAAAAATGACATATAAGTGGAGATTTAAATCGGATGTGTATAGTTATAGGGGGAGATTTATCACAAGTGTCTAAGAGCAAAACTGTTCTAGCTGCCCATGACACCAATCAGAGCTCAGCTTTCATTTCCCACAGTGTTTATAAACTAAATGAGCTCTGATTGGTTTCCATGGGCAACTAGAACAGTTTTACCTCAGACACTTCTGTAATCTCCTCATTGAGGGTGAGAGCCAGTGCTGAAGTCAAGCTCTCCCCACCCAGAGCATTCCATACAGGGACATCTTACCTCAGGGAAAGGGGTCATTGTGAGGGTGGGAGCGATTGACCTCAGTGCTAAACTGTTTGCTCTCCACATTAACATCCAATTTCATCTCACTTAAAAATGATTTTAGGATGATGCCACCATGATGCTCATGAGAAGAAACAAGATCTGGAGTGTTAATCTGCTAAATAGCGTACAGTATGATGACTAGTTGGGTGTAACTACCAACAACAAAGGCCTTAACTAGCCTTTGATTTAGTACAGTAAGTGTCAGGGTAGAATCCGGTGTCTGCATTAATGTATTGCTGATCTAGACTAAATTAAAAGTGACACTAACCACTGTATGTACTTACCTGTACTGCAGGGTCCCTGTATGGTGAGGGGGAACCCCATATTTCCCTGCAAACTACATAGAAAAAACTCTAAAAGGGTCAAATTCCTATAAAATCCCTGCCGCACACCACACCGACCCTAATAGATAAGATAATATTGTGCCAAAATCCAAGGACACTGTTGATCAGTGAACAGTGACAGCTCAGAACTGGAAACCTCAACAACAGGCCATTGTAGAAGTAAAGAAATGCTTCCATACCTGAAGGTCGGTCCTAAAGTGCCTTCTTAACTGCACAAGAACCTCTACCAAGCCAAGGAGTTGCTCAACTTGTCCTCAGGGAGTGATCACTGAACAAGGCCCTCTATACAGACAGGGGACGCCAAAACGCTGCATGAAAAACTGAAAGGTCTTTAAAAAATAACAGACAGAAATGTCCTTCGGGCCACTAAAAGAAAGTATCCAAATAATGTATAACCGAATTACGCCTGTCTCGTATCGTACTACCCATTCCAAGAAGAACTGAACAATTCAAAATAACGACATGAAATTGAGCAGCCCAGCGGCAAACTTGTTTCATAAATATATTCGCCAACATTCGCACTATTCATGGATGCGGCCGGCCCAACGCCAGAGGACTTCACACACTCTCTCTTCTCCTATACTTCTTCTAGGAATGGGACAGCTGGTTTCTTGGGACTCCTGGTAGACTGCAGGGCCCCCTCACCCCACTATTAACAACCAGCCTTCCCAGGGATGGGGAGAGGGAGATTCCTAGTGTTGGGTAGCGGAAACCGTATCCGCATGGGTCAGGTGGCGACAGAGACACCCTACCCTTCTGGGACACTTTGCAAGCTCTAACCCGGACACTCCTCTGTCCTGGCTGGAGTATCAACAGCTAGCTTCGTACGTAAACTCAGAATCTAACTCTAGATTATAAGATTTTATCACGTGGTACAGGTCCCCTCACGCTCCACAGCATCTACCCAGTAGTTGGAACTCTGCTGGAGGTGGGGTGCGGGTGGGATCCATTCTCACATTTTGGTGGAGCTGCTCGGCAATACAGGTCTTCTGGCGGATGGTATTGACACCATAGCAGAGTGTCTGGTAAGACTATACAAATCAGCGCACAGGTCGCCCTCCTTTCAGTGTTGCCGTCACCATCTCCTCCATCAAAAAAGGACCTTCGCCATTTTCTCACCGCGAGGACAGTGATCCATCAACACTGGAAGAGCCCTCACCCACCCACAGCTGTGGAGTGGATACAGGAGCTCCGTTACATACGAAGGATACCAGCTAACCCCCTTTTCAGGATCTTTTGCTTAGAATAATAAGGTCTTTACTTGAAATCGTAACCTTTCAGGACCCTGTTTGAAAATACTAGGCTATACGGTTACGCTCAGTGATATGGCCATAGAATGAAGCCACCCAACCCTGGACCCCTCACCCCACTCTGTCTACTCATCAAGTCTTGTGTCTTTCCCCCGTTTGTATTTTTTGTCTCGTTCATCAATGGGGACCCCCGCGACGTTACATTATTATCTTTGCCTCATGTGACCTCACAGTCTGCCGTCTGTGGGGTCCTGGAGACCACCTTCATGCGTTTGAAAATTCTGTGACCGCCCTGTTGAAAGGTACACAAGACATGGAGGACTCCTTTTCCGGCTCAACTCTAAGCTGGGAAACCCAGGAGGAACGCTGCCCAGGCTTGAGCCCCGGGACATGAACTGGGGGCACCACAGCCGGGGGTACAGTAGGGGCACGCAGAGGGATTATTACTTGTATTATCCCTGAACTGTGACATCACTGTGTAATATCTCTGTACTGTGACTTCATGTTGCATTATCCCTTGTACTGTGACATCACTGTGTTATACTTGTACTATGTATCACTGTGTTATATCTCTGTACTGTGACATCACTGTGTGTATCCTTGTACTATGTCATCATGTGTATATTATCTCTGTACTGTGGACATCCCGTGTGTATTATCCCTGTACTGTGACATCAATGAGTGTATTATCCTGTACTGTGACATCACGTGTTTATATGCATGTACTGTGACCTCACTGTGTGTATTATACCTGTACTGTGACATCACTGTGTATATTATGCATGTTACTGTGACATCAAACGTGTATTATCCATGTACTGTGGACATCACTGTGTGTTATATCCCTGTGCTGTACATCAAGTGTGTATTATCTGTACTGTGACATCACTGTGTATTGTCCTGTACTGTGACATCACTGTTGTGTATATTATCCATGTATTGTGACATCACTGTGTGTATTATCCCTGTACTGTGACATCACTGTTGTATTATCTCTGTACTGTGAACATCACTGTGTGTATTCTCCCTGTACGTGACATCACTGTGTGTATTATCCCTGTACTGTGACATCACTGTGTGTTGATCTTGTGCTGTGACGTAACGTGTGTAGTATCCCTGTACTGTGACACCACTGTGTGTATTAGCCCTGTCATACACACAGTGATGTCACAGTACAGGGATAATACACACAGTGATGTCACAATACATGGATAATACACACAGTGATGTCACAGTACAGGGACAATACACAGTGATGTCACAGTACAGGGATAATACACACAGTGATGTAACAGCACAGGGATAATACACACAGTGATGTCACAGTACATGGATAATACACGTAGTGATGTCACAGTACATGCATAATATACACAGTGATGTCACAGTACAGGTATAATACACACAGTGATGTCACAGTACATGCATAATAAACACAGTGATGTCACAGTACAGGGATAATACACACAGTGGTGTCACAGTACAGGGATACTACACACAGTGATGTCACAGCACAGAGATCATACACACAGTGATGTCACAGTACAGGGATAATACACACAGTGATGTCACATGTCACAGTACAGGGATAATACACACAGTGATGTCACAGTACAGGGAGAATACACACAGTGATGTCACAGTACAGAGATAATACACACAGTGATGTCACAGTACAGGGATAATACACACAGTGCCCCGTTATAGATGTGGTATCCAGTTGGATATATTCTGCTTTAGTTTCTGGTCCTGATTTGGCAGCCGTCGTCTCCATCTCTAAGACCTGATTTGGGGAGTGTGACATGTGGGGCGGGAGGCTACGTACTCTCCTCTCCAAATATATCAGGGATTTGGAGCGCAGCATGTGATGTTTTATTTGGCTAAACCTACAGATGGAAAAGGACGGAGAATAGTTACTGATATAAAAGAGCGGAGGCTATAACAGAGCACTGAGAGGGTTAATATAGAATCTCTCAAATTATATAAATCACAGCAATTCACAGGAATACACACAGTGATGTCACAGTACAGAGATAATACACACAGTGATGTCACAGTACAGGGATAATACACACAGTGATGTCACAGTACAGGGATAATACACACAGTGATGTCACAGTACAGGCAGCAGACTGAGGTGGTCTGCTGTGAGAAGGGAAGGGGAATGACTGAGGGGTTGAGCACAGACTGAGGTGTCTGCTGATGAGGGAAGGGGTATGACTGAGGGAGTTAGCAGCAGGACTGAGGTGTCTGCTGTGAGAAGGGAAGGGGTATGACTGAGGGAGTTAGCAGCAGGACTGAGGTGTCTGCGTGAGAAGGGAAGGGGTAGACTGAGGGAGTTGAGCAGCAGGACTGAGGTGCTGCTGTGAGAAGGGAAGGGGTGTGACTGAGGGAGTTTAGCAGCAGGACTGCGGTGTCTGCTGTGAAGGAAAGGGTGTGACTAGGAAGTTGAGTAGCAGGACTGAGGTGTCTGCTGTGAGAAGGAAAGGATGTGACTGGGGAGTTGAGCAGCAGGACTGAGGTGTCTGCTTGAGAAGGGAAGGGGTATGACTGAGGGAGTTGAGCAGCAGGACTGAGGTGTCTGCTGTAGAAGAAGGGGTGTGAATGAGATTAGCAGCAGAATGAGTGTCTGCTGTGAGAAGGAAAGGGTGTGACTAAGGAGTTGAGTAGCAGGACTGAGGTGTCTGCTGTGAGAAGGGAAGGGGTATGACTGAGGGAGTTGAGCAGCAGGACTGAGGTGCTGCTGTGAGAAGGAAGGGGTGTGAAGGAGGAGTTGAGCAGCAGGACTGAGGTTCTGCTGTGAGAAGGGAATGGATGTGACTGGGGGAGTTGAGTACAGTCTTGCTAGAACTGTAGCAAAGTCTGCTGCATGAGGAGAAAAGGGAATGAGTTTGAGTTGTATTGGAGGGGCTTTACTGAGAGAGGAATTGTAAAGCTGTGTTGTGTATAGTCATACATAGAAACTTCCTGGCACAAAGCATAGGAAATTTTTAATAATGCAGCATATTGCAGAAAACTTTCAGCACTAACACCCACATCAGTGCGTGCAGCATTGAAATCCCGTTATTAAAAAAAGCGCCTAAACTCCACTTTTTTGTGTATTTGGCAACACATAAAAATTTTTACAAAAGTGAGAAAAGATCTTACAGTCCCCAAAATGATAGCAATGAAAATTCAGCTTGTTCCCCTCAAAAATGACCTCCTTACACAGAATTTTTTTTTTGACTAATGGTTGTAATTTTTTAAAATCTATTAAAACACAATAAAACCTATACAATAAAAACTGTAAAACTGAGCTAACAAGCACATGGCAAATGCATTTTCTTTGATAATTTTGAAAATTCTTTTCTTCTCCTCAATACACGGCATGGGCTACTAAATATGACCACTAGGAAATCCAATGTTTTATGCAGAAAACATACCCTTATGGAGCTCTATACAAGGAAAAATAAAAAAGTTAGGGATTTTTGAATGTGGGGAGTGAAAAAGGGAAACACAAAACATAAAGTCGTTAAGGGGTGTTGTCAACAAGACAAGATTCTTAATATACTCAGGATAACAAAAAAACACTTCTCTAATTCGCTGTTATTAACAACATACAGCATTTCACAGATATAAGTCCAACCTGTCTCTATCAGTCCTGGTGTTTACAACTTTGGTGCCCCAGGATACAACCGTAAATCTTCTGACTATGATCATATTCTTCTCATTAATAGCTTCTCTTGTCTGCACACTGCAGTGCTCTCTGCCTCTGCCCCTCCCCCTGCATTACAAGACCAGCTCAGACACAAGCACTTCCTGCCAACAAGCGCAGTGTGCAAGACTTACTCTACAAGCTACAAAGATAAGGTCTTTAGCCTAGTAAGAGGCATATAGCAACCTGGCTCTGTGTGTTTTAGGTAAGATAGCAGAGCTGAGAGTTTCATTGTGTTATATCCATCTTATGACTCATGTGTCTCACTCCCTTTTTCTATCTGTCAATACAGTGAATGTTCAGAAGCTAAATAAAAGTTTATATAACCCTGTACTCTATAATTACGCACTTTGTCAGCACACAGCATCTCATAGCACAGAGGATCATGAAGTGTCTGCTTAGGGAGTCCCGCTCAACTCTGGAATCTTACACTGACCATCACTGAGTAATAGGAGCTAAAAAACAATAAAACTGAGTAAAAAATGTAAAGCAACTGGGTTAATAATGATCTTTATTGTGTAGACATCAATAGGGGATTAAAATTTGAGAACTTTTTTCAGGGGCAAAACTCTTTAAGGGTTAGATGGCTGACAAATTTTTTGACCTTGTACATAATGAAGTATATGTAATATTAGGGCAGTGATGGCGAACCTTTTAGAGACAGAGTGCCCAAACTGCAACCCAAAACCTAATTACTTATCGCAAAGTGCCAGAACGGCAATTTACCATAAAACTGACGGTTTACACAGGACTGTCTGAGCTCGGATTCCAGCAGTCCTATACACACCTGAACACACACACTTTTACACCATTTTACATCACATAAAAGAGTAATAAAAAAGTTATCAAAAGGTCCACGCAGTCCTCAAAATGGTAGCAATGAAAACAACGGCTTACTAAGCAAAAAATCACCCATCCCCAGCTCCGTGCACTAAAGTTATTACGTCACAAGATGGCGAAACTATTTTCTTTTTTGTACACTTGTTTAATTATTGAAAAAGTATTAAACACAATAAAAACCTACAACCTGATTTTACCGAACCAAAGAATAAAGGAGACAAATAATTTGGAGCGAACAGCGAAAGTATTAAAATCCAGCTTCCCAGTACACGACATGGAATAATAAATGAAATAATATGTTACGCAAAAAATTAAGCCCTCACACAGCTATATACAAATGCACATATAAATATATATATAATTGTATATACTAAATACATACATAGAAATACATAATTTACTTGCTTTTGGTTGTCCAGGTGGCGGCCATGCTGGCGGGCGAAGTTCAGGTGTCTGTTGTTTCCAGGGTGGGGGGGTCCGTAGGGTAGATGGGCAGAGGTGGGCGCCAGAGCTAGGCTGGGGTAATGCAGCATCTGGATTCGGGGCAGTGGGGTTATGAGGCTGAGTTCCAGTGGAGGGGATGATGGGGGGCAGTGACCGAGTTGAGGGGAGGGGGGGTTGCGATAGCTGGCGCAGTTGTGCCGTGAGTTTCGGGCCGGTTGCGGGCGGAGTTTAGGGAATGGCGGGAGCGGGCAGAAATCATCCTTCTGCTGATCTATTAGTGCATCCATGGATCCCCTGAAAAAAAAAAAATTAACTCACCTCTGACTGCGCGTTCCGCTCTGGCTGATCACTGCACGCACATGGAGTAAGGCACCCAGCGCTGACACTTAATGACATCATTACGCTGCCAGCGCTGGACGCTTACCATCCTGTGCGCTGCTGTGATCAGACAGCGCCCTGCCTGTCATGGCTGTTAGCAGTATCGGAGCGCAGCTGAGTTGGGACAGTGGTGTTCGCGCCTGGCGTGGTGTGGAGGAGGGGGGGCACGCATGCCATAGGTTCGCCACCGCTGTATAGGTTTATTATACTGTTGACAATGAGCCTCTTTGTCGTGCAGCTCTGCTTTTTTATGTTTTTTTTGTTTCCATTATTTATTTTTTCCTTGCTGTTTTAGTCATTTATATTGCTTTTTTTGTTTTTTTTTTTCCGTTTTAAATGTTATTTATCTAAATAGTTGTCTAAGGGTACATTCAGACAGCTTCTGGGGTTGTAGTATGGGTGGCACCACATGTTTGCACCATTCCGCTCCGCACACGAGAATATATATGACATGCTCTATGAGGGGGGAGGGTCAACTCTTCCTTCTCTCCAGGGCACAGTGGTATCCCGCCCGGCTGCGGCCAGGTGGGCTACGGCTATTTGAATGTACCCTAAGCTTTTTATTCCCTCAATCTTTTACTTTCAGTTAAGATGCTTTGATCACAGACCGTGTGGTGCCCTTGCAACTTTTTTTGGGTGCACATTGTTCATCGCTGCAGAATTGTGGCGCACGTCAGTACAAATGTCGTGCATAGTCCCTATAGGTGACATTCTTTTTCTGTCTTGCCGCACACAAACGGTGTACACCACTTTATAAATACATGTGCAAGCGTTTGCATGTCTTTTTTTCAGTGCAATTCAGACGAATACTGGGCAGACGCTTCAATAAATGTGGGCCACTGTGTGCAATATGTATCTATTTTGTAATTATTTAAATAATGAATGTGCTCTTTATATTAATGTATACTTAAATGTATCTTCACCTGGTTCATGCAGGCTGTTCATTGGCTAGCTCCCTGAACCTTCCAGAAGCTGAGACCTAGAATCTATAAATATGGCTCGGCCCTGGAGTCTTTGTCCTTAGGTCTCCATTTTGAGATTATTCCGAGGGCTCATCATTGGTAAATTGTCCAACCTGGCTTCCAGAGATTGATCTAGCCCAGCTGACCAGTGGTGCCAGGACTGAGATACTTCATTGTACTCCCTATAGCAATGAGATCTCCTGCCACTAGATAACGCAGGATCCATTTTCACCTACACTCAGAGAGCGCACATGGACTACCTTATTACCTCTTTTCTTCACCCCGCGGGCCATGACGGGTGTGGATAAGGTCACAAGGGATTTAGCACCTCAGGACGAGAGCAGACCTCTCCAAGGACCAGGCGGCAAACTGCTCAAGCGCCCAATTACCATTATAGTCATCTTTATGGGGATTTCTTTCTAAAATGAGATGGTGAGAACCATCTGGGAGTAAACAATCTTTATAACCTCCCCTCCCTATGAACTCAAGGTCCCTATGATTTGTGATAATGTCATGGTGATAATCTTTTGACATATAATACAACGTTTTGAACCAAAACAACCCATATGATATGCCAAGACCATAACACACCAGCAAATAAAATAAAACATAAATTTCACCCCCTAACGACAAAAATGCATTAAGATAACATATGTGCCAAGATCTGATGAAAACTGCATTTCGTCAGGCCAGAAAAGAAATAGTCACCATACCACACAATGACATCATATTTCCCAAATTTGTAAAAATAAAATATGTTACATATAGTATTGCTATCACCAACAATCGTATAAACTCTAACACAGTAATGGCTTAAACAAAAAACCAGGTGAGTTTGTTTCCACATCAATCAAAAAATTACAGCTATAAAAAATTAAAAGAATTGAAAATAAAACCTGTAAGAGATTTATATAATAGATATGTGGTAATAATCCTGCCCCTACTTTAGCTAGCATTGAGCACTTATATCCCCACATGATCTTCTTACCTGTACCACCAAATGTTCATTAATGTGGATTTTCCGTGCACCAAAGGCCCCATAATCCCAATCAGTTCTCGGTTGCAGACATGCCGGACAAGCATTTGAGGAGCGTCTTGTACCTAAAGGTCAGTACAAGGACTTAGTAAGTTTTATTTGAGCTTTAAACTATAGATCTGCCTGACTGGAGATCAATACAGAACACACATCAAGATATTAATGGGATGTGTGTCCTCACAACCTTTTCTTCATCCTGTGTGTGGCCTCTCCAGACCATGGAAGTCACTTCTGTTTTCCAGGGACTTCACTTCCTATATACGTCTTGTTCATGGAGGCCCTCATTGGCCTTCTCGCAGCCCAAAATTCAAATGTATTGGAGTGTGGTGGTCCCAGTAGCCGAGTGTCGAAGTGTGATATGTAGGTTGTTTTTTTTCCCCATCCGTCCTCATATTCCTGGAAACCCTTTTTAGGTTGCTATCGGTGACAGTCCCTCCATTCCTTCTTCTTACCATTCTAAGATTATCATCTGGTCCTGGGTGAACAGCCCTATCCAGGCCGGTTTTAGACAAAGTGGGCCCTGGACAACTAGAAGTGGGGCCCCAAATAACACTATTTTATGATCAGCTCCCAGTCAGTAAAGGCTCCTTTTGCCCTGTACAATAATAGCACTTTGTAAGTTACACACATTAGTAGTGTAAGAATCTGTCATGGGACTGTAGGAGAATGTTTATAGGAGAGACAGATGATAGGAGATGGAGGATAGAAGATAAATTGGAAGATGATAGAGATTTATGATAGGTGATAGATTTATAGATATAAGTAGATTATTTGATATGGAGTTGAAAAATAATAGCTACAATAGAAGAGAGATTGAAGATTGATTAAAGATAGCGTATATAGATATTCGATCCTATCGGAGCTCAGCGCGCTCGCTCCCTAGCTATGCATCAGCTCGCTCGCTAGCTCGCTCCTTCGACTCCCGATAGCGCTCCTCTCTGCTAGATATCGCTCGCTCGGCGTTCGCTAGCTGCTCGCTCATCGATCGCATCGATAGATCTGGGCTCTCGCTCTGCACGCTCGCTGTCGCTCGCTAGCTACGTCTGCCGCTCTCCTCGCTCGCTGCTCGCCTCGTCTCGCTCGATCGCTACTGCGCTCGCTCCTCGCTATTCTGCTCGAGCTCTCACTCGCTCGTCCTCGCGCTCGCTTTCTCGCGTCGCTAGTCGCTCCCGCTCTGCCTCGCTCCTCGCTTTCGCTCGCTCTGACCCTCGCTCGCTCGCTGCTCGCTCGCTCGCTCTCCGTTTCGCGCTCGCGTTTCCTCGCTCCCTCCCCCCACCGCTCCGCTCGCATGATGTTTGGAATTTAATGGTTAGCCATTATAGGATATCATATCAACTAGACAGTAGAGACAGATGTATAGACAGGAGATCATGATACAAGGCGATCCTTCACTCCGGGCATTCAACCAAGGGGTATTAATAGCAATACTTACTCTGCCCACAAAAATGGGCAGGGGCCCCCTTTTAGGTTAGGGGGCCCTGTTGAATGCCCAGTTTTCCTCCCTAATCCATCCCTGCATTCCACTCACCCCCTGCTACTCTGAAAAGTTTGACATGGTCACCACCAATTAGCTGTTTACATTGCAGATGAAGCAAAGCATTTAACAGGTCCATATGATGTAGCCAAATGCTGGCACCATCTGTAGGCATAGGAGATGTGCAGGAGTTAGCGCACCACAGTTTTCCCCTTTTATTTACCTATCCTATGTCCATCTTTAAAAACCTGTATTCTTTCATTGATCATGGACCTATTAAAGAAAACCTGCCATTTAAATTAACCCACCCAATAAATTATTTCAGAAAAGTTTTTAAAAAATATTAACACCCTTTCTGACCAGATCTTAAAGTCTTTACTAACTGGAGCATTTCTAACAAGTGTTTATATTGATTGGTTTAACTTTTTAATTATTTTGTTGCAATACCGTATTTTTTTTTGTGACACTTAGGATAGTTACAAATAAAAAAGTTATAGGACCTTTCTTTTTATTTTCGTTTTCTTGTTTTCTCCAAAAACTGGAGAAAAATATAACATATATATTTTTTGTAATGTATAAGTAAATATTTTTTGCAGTTTTCAATTAACTCAAAATGATATTAAATAATTCCCTAGTGTGACTGTCGCTTGTTTGATATATTATAGTTAGTCTGGAGGAAACAGGGTTTTTTTTAACATTTTTTTTTTTTTTTTATTCCAAGTTTTCACCTGTAACTAGGGCATTCGTAAGAACCCTAGGCTGCTCAACTCCCTCAGTCACACCCCTTCCCTTCTCACAGCAGACAGCTCAGTCAACTCTCAGTTGCTACTCAACTCTCTCAGTGCCATCCACGTGATTCTCAAAGAACAGAGAGCTCAATCTGATAAAGTAAGCCCTCTTGCTCATCTCCCTCAGAATGTAACATGTGACCCACAGTCAAAACTCTGAATGTAGAAGAGGCTGCAATATGGAAATGTTGTTTTATGAATACATGACAAGCAGTTGTCATAATCCAGTTTTCTGCGGCCTGTGTATCATCGGTGAGTGAGCTCCACTCACGTGTAGAAAATACAGTTTGGGCCACAAAACTGTGTTTATGAGCCCATGGGGAAATGGGAAAGTGTGCTAACTGTTGGAACAATGGGTAGTACAAGGTCAAATTCACACAGCAGATTTTGGAGAAGATTTTCCCGATGGAGAATCTCTCTGCCATTGAAATCAATGGGAGGGCGAAAAAATGGTCTATATTCCGAGCAAAATCAGAACAAATGGTATTCGATATGTAGGGTTTGTTGCTTAAAATCCACACCAGAACGCCGGGCTGAATCTTTCCCTGGTATTTTGAGTAATTCTTCAGCGATCGTATAAACATACCCTAACATCCACATAAATTGTAGGATCAAATGATTTGTAACAGAACATTACCCAAATGTATCTACCTACCTCTATGAAGTTGCCTTCTTCCCATTGGTACATCCTGGTGATATCTTTCCCAGTTTAGTGATGCCCTAAGCATCCATGCCGGCGATGTATGAGACCGGATACTTTCAATCCTTGTTCCTGGGTCCAGTTCTGATACGGTGACGGCCCTATACAACCCAACGTGCAATAATTTGGGACGTCAACGAGGTTCTGACCCCTTTAAATCATAACCAGGAAGAACCTTTTCAGCACATCCTTGGTTTTGCCCAAAAGGTGCAAAACTTCACCCATAAACCCTTGGCAGGTTCAATGGACAACTTTTTAATGAAGAATGTAACCCTCAGATATTAGGAGAATCACACAGTCACTATGCGCGGGGATCAATTTTTTTTTATCCCTTCTCCATCTACATCATGTTAGGCCTGGCTAAATATAGACATGTGGATGAGTAATGTTATTTTTAACTCCTAAAATACAGTTTAGTCATGGATGAGGTTATTATATAGGTAATTTCAAATGGACAGTGCCTTCAGGAAAGCTAAATATACTTCAGTATGACATGAGACATCTGCTTCCAACAGGTCTGACTTGCTTACGGTCACCTTCAACTACAGCATGGATAACTCTTAAAGGGACCTAATAAACTGGTGGCCTTATTCAAAAAATGACATATAAGTGAGATTTAAATCGGATGTGTATAGTTATAGGGGGAGATTTATCACAAGTGTCTAAGAGCAAAACTGTTCTAGCTGCCCATGACAACCAATCAGAGCTCAGCTTTCATTTTCCCACAGCTGTTTATAAAACTAAAGCTGAGCTCTGATTGGTTTCCATGGGCAACTAGAACAGTTTTACCTCAGACACTTCTGATAAATCTCCCTCATTGAGGTGGAGAGCTCAGTGCTGAAGTCAAGCTCTCCCCACCTCAGAGCATTCCATACAGGGACATCTTACCTCAGGGGAAAGGGGTCATTGTGAGGTGGGGAGCGATTGACCTCAGTGCTAAACTGTTTGCCTCCATCACATTATACATCCAATTTACATCTCACTTTAAAAATGATTTTCAGGATGATGCCACCATGATGCTCATGAAAGAAACAAGATCTGGAAGGTGTTAATCTGCTAAATAGCTGTACAGTATGATGACTAGTTGGGTGTAACTACCAACAACAAAGGCCTTAACTAGCCTTTGATTTAGTACAGTAAGTGTCAGGGTAGGAATCCGGTGTCTGCCATTAATGTATTGCTGATTCTGAACATATAATTAAAAGTGACACTAACCACTCGTATGTAACTTACCTGTACTGCAGGGTCCCTGTATGGTGAGGGGGAACCCCATAATTTCACTGCAACTACAATTAGAAACAACTCTAAAAGGGTCAAATTCCTATAAAATCGCTGCCGCACACCACACCGACCCTAATAAGATAAGATAATATTGTGCCAAAATCCAAGGACACTGTTGCATCAGTGAACAGTGACAGCTCAGAACTGGAAACCTCAACAACAGGCCATTGTAGAAAGTAAGAAAATGCTTCCATACCTGAAGGTCGGTCCTAAAGTGACCTTCTTAACTGCACAAGAACCCTCTACCAAGCCAAGGAGCTTGCTCAACTTGTCCTAGGGAGTGAATCACTGAACAAGGTCCCTCTATACAGACAAGGGGACGCCAAAACGCTGCATGAAAAACTGAAAGGTCTTTAACAAAAATGAACAGACAGAACTGTCCTTCGGGCCACTAAAAAGAAAGTCATCCAAATAATGTATAACCGAATTACGCCCTGTCTCGTATCGTACTACCCATTCCAAGAAGGAACTGAACAATTCAAAATAACGACATGAAATTGAGCAGCCCAGCGGCAAACTTGTTTCATAATAATATTCGCCAACATTCGCACTATTCCATGGATGCGGCCGGCCCAACGACCAGAGAGCTTCACACACTCTCTCTTCTCCCTATACTTCTTCTAGGAATGGGACAGACTGGTTTCTTGGGACTCCCTGGTCAGACTGCAGGGCCCCCTCACCCCACTATTTAACAACCCAGCCTTCCCCCAGGGATGGGGAGAGGGAGATTCCTATGTTGGGTAGCGGAAACAGATATCCGCATGGGTCAGGTGGCGACCAGAGACACCCTACCCTTCTGGGACACTTTGCAAGCCTCTAACCCGGACACTCCTCTGTCCTGGCTGGAGTATCAACAGCTAGCTTCGTACGTAAACTCAGAATCTAACTCTAGATTTATAAGATTTGATCACGATGGTACAGGTGCCCCCTCACGCTCCACAGCATCTACCCAGTAGTTTTGGAACTCTGCTGGAGGTGCGGTGCGGAGGTGGGATCCATTCTTCACATTTGGTGGAGCTGCTCGGCAATACAGGTCTTCTGGCGGATGGTATTTGACACCTATAGCAGAGTGTCTGGTAAGACTATACAATTCAGCGCACAGGTCGCCCTCCTTTCAGTGTTGCCGTCACCATCTCCTCCATCAAAAAAGGACTCCTTCGCCATTTTCTCACCGCGAGGACAGTGATCCATCAACACTGGAAGAGCCCTCACCCACCCACAGCTGTGGAGTGGATACAGGAGCTCCGTTACATACGAAGGATACCAGCTAACCCCTGCCTTTCAGGATCTTTTTGCTTAGAATAATAAGGTCTTTACTTGAAATCGTAACCTTTCAGGACCCCTGTATTGAAAATACTAGGCTATACGGTTACGCTCAGTGCATATGGCCATAGAATGAAGCCACCCTTAACCCTGGACCCCTCACCCCACTCTGTCTTACTCATCTATGTCTTGCGTTGTCTTTCCCCCGTTTGTATTTTTGTCTCGTTCTATCACTGGGGACCCCCGCGGACGTTACATTATTATCTTTGCCTCAGTGTGACCTCACAGTCTGCCGTCTGCTGGGGTCCTGCGAGACCACCCTTCATGCTTTGAAAATTCTGTGACCGCCCTGTTGAAAGGTACACAAGACATGGAGGACTCCTTTTCCGGCTCAACTCTAAGCTGGGAAACCCAGGAGGAACGCTGCCCAGGCTTGAGCCCCGGGACATGCACTGGGGGCACCACAGCCGGGGATACAGTAGGGGCACAGCAGAGGGATTATTACTTTGTATTATCCCTGAACTGTGACATCACTGTGTAATTTATCTCTGTACTGTGACTTCACTGTTTGCATTATCCCTGTACTGTGACATCACTGTGTTATCCTTGTACTATGTCATCACTGTGTATATTATCTCTGTACTGTGACATCACTGTGTTATCCTTGTACTATGTCATCACTGTGTATATTATCTCTGTACTGTGACATCACTGTGTGTATTATCCCTGTACTGTGACATCACTGAGTGTATTATACCTGTACTGTGACATCACTGTGTTTATTATGCATGTACTGTGACATCCTTGATTTGTCTATTTAGAATTTGTAATGTTGACAGGTTATTGTTATTTTTGTTTTGATGGCTCTTCGGCTCGCGGTGTGGCGGCCAGGGGGGCAAATTGCGCCCCCATGCCAATATCTACATGGCGTGTATGGGAGGAAATTCGGTTTTTTCTTCTGACAACCCCTCCTCTCCCATACAAGTGGTGATGGTCGCTGTACGGACGATCCACCGTCTCTTGTATGAGGGGACGAACCAGAGGCTAAATTTTGGGGTACATGTGGAAAATGATAGGACTAAATACCTTGCTCACTACATGTCGACATTTTTTGCATATTCTTGACTGGAGAGCAAACGCATCCAATTCCCCATACTAAACGCCAAGCTGAATTCTATTTATTAGACGCCACCTCTTTGCCATCCACCCATGTCATTAAAAGTCCCCGGGGGTGAACGTTGCAGACTCAACGTAATTGTTCGAACCTCATAGAATTTGTCAATGTAATCAGAATAACACAAAGTTTGGGTCAGAAGTTACCCCCCAGGATGTTAAATAGAGCTACTGAAATAGTGACAGATTCCAGATCTGACCATAAAAAATGGTCGTGGAGAGCTTCCAAGACAGTTAATTCCCCAGGCACCAATAACCTTTTCTACTCTTATAGTGAACAATATTATGAAATAACACGCATCTATTAAAATTCTTACCTCTGTTGTACGGATAACACCATTTCGGTTCTGTAATGATAAAATAATATTTATCGTCGTAAGGCCCAACGCTAGCAATCTTTGTCACCCTTCTATATTCATCCCTATCTCCTCAAAAAAATACATGCTACGACTAAGGTTTTTTGTGGGGACATAACCGTTGTACGTGTTGCAACTCGACACCACAAAAGTGTTTCCAATCACCCATTGTAGAAGAGCGACACACACTATAATAGCAAGTATTGCAACACGTCATATGGTATATTTGATTACGTGTAAACAGTGTGACTCAATATAGTGCATGCCTAGTGGTGCGCTAAAAAAACCGCATTTAGGAGACAACCTTTGGATGCCAAAAATGGGATGCGGTTAATATTCAATGCCTCCAACACTTTCAGTTAGTTCACGGGAGGGGATTGCAGATCTTTTTCATGCATGGGGATTGAAAGGGTGTTTAACCCATTACAAGGAGGGTCAGAAGAAAAAAATGTTCAATAGAGAAACATATTGGATCTTTTCCTTGAAACCCGATCCCGAAAGGGTTAAATAAAAGATTGGATGTGATTTGCCAGTTATAATAAACTCTATTTGATGATTTTTCTTGAATTGACAAAGCTTGCATTTTCTCATTTATTGTATGTATTACATTTGATATATCTTGTATTTTTTATGTTTATCCGCAATGTTATCCGTTGTGCTTCGCAAATGTTTGGTTAGACCACAGCTTAAATCCTATTGGGTGTTAATCAGCTGGCAAATCAAGGAGTAACTTTATAACCTTAGGATCATTGCGGTTTTAGTTGCAGTGAATAAGGATGTAGCTTTCATCCGAAAACGCGTAGGCTTGCACTTTTTGACTCATCTGCCATCGTTGTCCTTGTTTTATCTTTTGTATGACAAATCAGAAGATTCATAAAGTATTCAAAAGTTTTCCTACTACTACTGGAGTTGAGCGTACTTCCCTTGAGCCGTTGTTCTGGATTTGTATTGATTGCTCCACGGAAGCTGGAGATAGCCGAGCTCGGGATTGCTTTCCTCCAGTCCCAGGTGAGCTGACCATACCTTGTGTACATTGTTTAAACTAAACAGTCTCCTGTTCCCTGAATATCATCCACTTTAATAAGCCCCCCTCACATTCTATGGATTAATTAGATACAGCCCCCATATCCCCATGGATTCCTTACATACACTCTTATGTGCCCCCCCCCAGTAGGTCTGGGGCCCCACACCACTTGCCCAGGTATGCCCATGGTGTTGCCAGCCCTGATCGTAGATTAGACTGATTGATGTGTGGTTTGTTCCATTCTAATTCTAATGAATGGAGCTCAACTACACAACCAAAACTGACCATAAACAAGAGTGGTCCTATTCCTGGACTTCCTGGACCACCGGTGTCAGTTCTTTACAATGCAACCAAAAGGAAATGTCCCATGTGTGGCTCCAATGGTCTTTAGTTACCCACATCTACAGACCCAAATTCTGAAACATGACCATATGCACACCAAGTCCAAGCTGTCCGCCTAAGGTCCGTCTACACAAACTGACCTGGTGCAAAAATACTCAACATTTGCTGTGACCATATTCTGCGTTCTGGCATGGGAAGCGAAGAAACAACATGGAAAATTTTTGGGGAATTATTTTTTGTTGTCCGTTCTCGTCTCTGCAAAATTTCTGAATTTTCGAGGAATTTATGGATTGGCTTCTGTTCTGATTAATTTTGATTTTGTTTTGATGGCTCTATGTACTAATCTAAGGGGTGGGGTTTCTTTGGACACATACTCTCCAGTGGTGAAACTTTCAAACCTTGTGGACCTCCAGGGTTCATTTTGAATTCAAATCTGATATTTAAAATTTGACAATGTAAAAAATGTTGTAAATGGTAAAAAAAAAACCCTATCTTCTCACCATCATGCTTCTTTAACAGTCAAGTGTGGCAGTTAGCATGTCGTCCTGAATGATTAACATGACATCTTCCGGAAGGTCCGGTACTCCCTCTGTTTTCCATTCACCAGAATCTCGCCAGTCATTCCCTGTCCCTATTATAAGACAAATGGAATCATTCTGATATTCTAATAAATATGTATAGTTTACAATAATTGGATATAATGCTTAAAGTGGTGTTTAATTTGAAAATTGCTTCTTACCTTGCTATTATAATATATGAGACGAGTACAACGATAAAATTCTATGGCAAGTAAAAACACGTAAGCACGTGGTCGCACAGAGAAACCGTATTGGATCTGAATGTACTAGTAAGGTACAACACAGGGATACAGAGTAAGTACTAGGATAAATCACAAGGGGATGTCTAAGGACAGTGAAAATATACCACGTGATGTCACATTACATGCATAATAAACACAGTGATTCACAGTACAGGATAATACACACAGTGGTTCACGTACAGGGATACTACACACAGTGATGTCACAGCACAGAGATCATACACACAGTGATTTCACAGTACAGGGAAATACACCGTGATGTCACAGTACAGGAGAATACACACAGTGATGTCACAGTACAGAGATATACACACAGTGATGTCACAGTACGGGATAATACACACAGTGATGTCACAATACATGGATAATAACACACAGTGAGTTCACAGTACAGGACATACACAGTGATGTCACAGTACAGGGATAATACACACAGTTATGTCACAGCACGGATAAACACCATGAGATGTCACGGTACATGGATATACACGTAGGATGTCACAGTACATGCATAAATACACAGTGATGTCACAGTACAGGTTCTCATCCACACATGTGATGTACAGTACATGCAATAAACACAGTATGTCCACGTACAGGTATAATATCACTCATGGATGTCACAGTACAGGATAATCCACTGATGTCACAGTACAGAGATAATATACACAGTGATGACATAGTACAAGGATAACCCAGTGATGTCACAGTACAGAGATAATTACACAGTGATGACATAGTACAAGATGTCAAGTGATGTCACAGTACAGGGAATAATGCAACAGTGAAGTCACAGTACAAGATAAATTAACAGTGATGTCACAGTTCAGGGATAATACAAGTAATAATCCCTCTGCGTGCCCCTACTGTATCCGGCTGGGTGGTCCCCAAGTGCATTCCCGGGGCTCAAGCCTGGGCAGCGTTCCTCCTGGTTTCCCAGCTTAGAGTTGAGCCGGAAAAGGAGTCCCCATGTCTTGTGTACCTTTCAACAGGGCGGTCACAGAATTTTCAAAGCATGAAGGTGGTCTCGCAGGACCCCAGCAGACGGCAGACTGTGAGGTCACACTGAGGCAAAGATAATAATGTAACGTCCGCGGGGGTCCCCAGTGATAGAACGAGACAAAAATACAAACGGGGAAGACAACGCAAGACATAGATAGTAAACGAGTGGGGTGAGGGTCCAGGGTAGGGTGGCTTCTTCTATGGCCATATGCACTGAGCGTAACCGTATCCTAGTATTTTCAATACAGGGGTCCTGAAAGGTTACGATTTCAAGTAAAGACCTTATTATTCTAAGCAAAAGATCTGAGAAGGCAGGGGTTAGCTGGTATCCTTCGTATGTAACGGAGCTCCTGTATCCACTCCACAGCTGTGGGTGGGTGAGGGCTCTTCCAGTGTTGATGATCACTGTCCTCGCGTGTGAGAAAAGGCGAAGGATCCTTTTTTGATGGAGGAGATGGTGACGGCAACACTGAAAGGAGGGCGACCTGTGCGCTGATTGTATAGTTCTTACCAACACTCTGCTATAGTGTCAAATACCATCCGCCAGAAGACCTGTATTGCCGCAGCTCCACCAAATGTGAAGAAATGATCCCACTCCGCACCGCACCTCCAGCAGAGTTCCAAAACTACTGGGTAGTCTGTGAGCGTGAGGGGGCACCTGTACCATCGTGATCAAATCTTATAAATCTAGAGTTAGATTCTGAGTTTACGTACGAAGCTAGCTGTTGATATCCACCAGGACAGAGGAGTGTCCGGGTTGAGGCTTGCAAAGTGTCCCAGAAGGTAGGGTGTCTCTGTCGCCACCTGACCCATGCGATATCTGTTTCCGCTACCCAACATAGGAATCTCCCTCTCCCCATCCCTGGGGAAGCTGGGTTGTTAAATAGTGGTTGAGGGGGCCCTGCAGTCTGACGGAGTCCCAAGAAACCAGTTCTGTCCCTTCCTAAAAGAATTATAGGGAGAAGAGAGAGTGGTGAAGCTCTCTGTCGTTGGGCCGGCCGCATCCATGGAATATGTGCGAATGTTGGCGAATATTATATGAAACAAGTTTGCCGCTGGGCTGCTCAATTTCATGTCGTTATTTTGAATGTTCAGTTCCTTCTTGGAATGGGTATTACGATACGAGACAGGGCGTTAATTCGGTTATACATTATTTGGGACTTTCTTTTGTGGCCCGAAGGACAGTTCTGTCTGTTCATTTTTGTTAAAGACCTTTCTTTTTTTCATGCAGCGTTTTGGCGTCCCCTGTCTGTATAGAGGGACCTTGTTCAGTGATTCACTCCCTAGGACAGTTGAGCAAGCTCCTTGGCTTGGTAGAGGTTCTTGTGCAGTTAAGAAGGTCACTTTAGACCGACCTTCAGGTATGGAAGCATTTTCTTACTTTCTACAATGGCCTGTTGTTGAGGTTTCCAGTTCTGAGCTGTCACTGTTCACTGATGCAACAGTGTCCTTGGATTTTGGCACAATATTATCTTACTTATTAGGGTCGGTGTGGTGTGCGGCAGCGATTTTATAGGAATTTGACCCTTTTAGGGTTGTTTCTAATTGTAGTTGCAGTGAAATTATGGGGTTCCCCCTCACCATACAGGGACCCCTGCAGACAGGAAGTTACATACAGTGGTTATGTCACTTTTAATTAATGTTCAGATCACAATCATTAATGGCAGACACCGGATTCCTACCCTGACACTTACTGTACTAAATCAAAGGCTAGTTAAGGCCTTTGTTGTTGGTAGTTACACCCAACTAGTCATCATACTGTACGCTATTTAGCGATTAACACCTTCCAGATCTTGTTTCTTCATGAGCATCATGGTGGCATCATCCTGAAAATCATTTTAAAGTGAGATGTAAATTGGATGTATAATGTGATGAGGCAAACAGTTTAGCACTGAGGTCAATCGCTCCCCACCTCACAATGACCCCTTTCCCTGAGGTAAGATGTCCCTGTATGGAATGCTCTGAGTGGGGAGAGCTTGACTTCAGCACTGAGCTCTCCACCTCAATGAGGGAGATTTATCAAAGTGTCTGAGGTAAAACTGTTCTAGTTGCCCATGGAAACCAATCAGGCCAGCTTTAGTTTTATAAACAGCTGTGGGAAAATGAAGCTGAGCTCTGATGGTTTCATGGGCAGCTAGAACATTTTTGCTCTTAGACACTTGTGATAAATCTCCCCCTATAACTATACACATCCGATTTAAATCTCACTTATATGTCATTTTTTGAATAAGGCCCCCATTTATTAGGTCCCTTTAAGAGTTATCCATGCTGAGTTGAAGGTGACCGTAAGCAAGTCAGACCTGTTGGAAGCAGATGTCTCATGTCATACTGAAGTAATTTAGCTTTCCTGAAGCACTGTCCATTTGAAATTACCTATATAATAACCTCATCCATGACTAAACTGTATTTTAGGAGTTAAAATAACATTACTCATCCACATGTCTATATTTAGCCAGGCCTAACATGATGTAGAGGAGAAGGGATAAAAAAATTGACCCCGCCATAGTGACTGGGTTGTTTCTCCTAATATCGTGAGGTTACATTCTTCATTAAAAAGTTGTCCATTGAACCTGCCAAGGTTTATGGGTGAAGTTTTGCACCTTTTGGGCAAAACCAAGATTTGCTGAAAAGGTTCTTCCTGGTTATGATTTAAGGGGTCAGAACCTCGTTGACGTCCCAAATTATTGCACGTTGGTTGTATAGGCCGTCACCGTATCAGAACTGGACCCAGAAACGGATTGAAGTATCCGGTCTATACATCGCCCATGGATCTGGGCATCACTAAACGGGAAAGATATCACCAGGATGTACCAATGGGAAAAGGCAACTTCATAGAGGTAGGTAGAATCATTTGGGTAATGTTCTGTTACAAATCATTTGATCCTACAATTTATGTGGATGTTAGGGTAGGTTTATACGATCGCTGAAGATTACAAAATACCAGGGAAAGATTCAGCCCGGCGTTCTGGTGTGGATTTTAAGCAACAAACCCTACATATCGTACCATTTGTTCTGATTTTGCTCGGAATATAGACCATTTTTTTCGCCCTCCCATTGATTTCAATGGCAGAGAGATTCTCCATCGGGAAAATCTTCTCCAAAATCTGCTGTGAATTTGACCTTGTACTACCCATTGTTCCAACAGTTAGCACACTTTCCCATTTCCCCATGGGCTCATAAACACAGTTTTGTGGCCCAAACTGTATTTCTACACGTGAGTGGAGCTCCACTCACCGATGATACACAGGCCGCAGAAAACTGGATTATGACAACTGCTGTTCATGTATTCATAAAAACATTTCCATATTGCAGCCTCTTCTACATTCAAGTTTTGACTGTGGGTCACATTTTACATTCTGAGGAGATGAGCAAGAGGGCTTACTTTACTCAGATTGAGCTCTCTGTTCTTGAAATCACGTGGATGGCACTGAAGTTGAGTAGCACTGAAGTTACTGAGCTGTCTGCTGTGAGAAGGAAGGGGTGTGACTGAGGGAGTTGAGCAGCAGACTGAGGTGTCTGCTGTGAGAAGGGAAGGGGAATGACTGAGGGAGTTGAGCACAGACTGAGGTGTCTGCTGTGAGAAGGGAAGGGGTATGACTGAGGGAGTTGAGCAGCAGGACTGAGGTGTCTGCTGTGAGAAGGGAAGGGGTATGACTGAGGGAGTTGAGCAGCAGGACTGAGGTGTCTGCTGTGAGAAGGGAAGGGGTATGACTGAGGGAGTTGAGCAGCAGGACTGAGGTGTCTGCTGTGAGAAGGGAAGGGGTGTGACTGAGGGAGTTTAGCAGCAGGACTGCGGTGTCTGCTGTGAGAAGGGAAAGGGTGTGACTAAGGAAGTTGAGTAGCAGGACTGAGGTGTCTGCTGTGAGAAGGGAAAGGATGTGACTGGGGGAGTTGAGCAGCAGGACTGAGGTGTCTGCTGTGAGAAGGGAAGGGGTATGACTGAGGGAGTTGAGCAGCAGGACTGAGGTGTCTGCTGTAGAAGAAGGGGTGTGAATGAGATTTAGCAGCAGAATGAGTGTCTGCTGTGAGAAGGGAAAGGGTGTGACTAAGGAGTTGAGTAGCAGGACTGAGGTGTCTGCTGTGAGAAGGGAAGGGGTATGACTGAGGGAGTTGAGCAGCAGGACTGAGGTGTCTGCTGTGAGAAGGGAAGGGGTGTGAATGAGGGAGTTGAGCAGCAGGACTGAGGTGTCTGCTGTGAGAAGGGAATGGATGTGACTGGGGGAGTTGAGGTACAGGTCTTGCTAGAACTTGTAGCAAAGTCTGCTGCATGAGGAGAAAGAGGAGAATGAGTTTGAGTTGTAATTGGAGGGGCTTTACTGAGAGAGGAATTGTAAAGCTGTGTTGTGTATAGTCATACATAGAAACTTCCTGGCACAAAGCATAGGAAATTTTTAATAATGCAGCATATTGCAGAAAACTTTCAGCACTAACACCCACAATCAGTGCGTGCAGCATTTGAAATCCCGTTATTAAAAAAAGCGCCTAAACTCCACTTTTTTTGTTATTTGGCAACACATAAAAATTTTTACAAAAAGTGATGAAAAGATCTTACAGTCCCCAAAATGATAGCAATGAAAATTCAGCTTGTTCCCCTCAAAAATGACTCCTTACACAGAATTTTTTTTTTGTACTAATGGTTGTAATTTTTTAAAATCTATTAAAACACAATAAAACCTATACAATAAAAACTGTAAAACTGAGCTAACAAGCACATGGCAAAATGCATTTTCTTTGATAATTTTGAAAATTCTTTTCCTGCTTCCCAATACACGGCATGGGCTACTAAATATGACCACTAGGAAATACAATGTGTTATGCAGAAAACATACCCTTATGGAGCTCTATACAAGGAAAAATAAAAAAAGTTAGGGATTTTTGAATGTGGGGAGTGAAAAAGGGAAACACAAGAACAATAAAAGTCGTTAAGGGGTGTTGTCACAAAGACAAGATTCTTAAATATACTCAGGATAACAAAATAACACATTCTCTAATTCGCTGTTATTAACAACAATACAGCATTTCACAGATATAAGTCCAACCTGTCTCTATCAGTCCTGGTGTTTACAACTTTGGTTGCCCCAGGATACAACCGTAAATCTTCTGACTATGATCATATTCTTCTCATTAATAGCTTCTCTTGTCTGCACACTGCAGTGCTCTCTGCCTCCTGCCCCTCCCCCTGCATTACAAGACCAGCTCAGACACAAGCACTTCCTGCCAACAAGCAGCAGTGTGCAAAGACTTACTCTACAAGCTACAGACAAGATAAGGTCTTTAGCCTAGGGTAAGAGGCATATAGCAGACCTGGCTCTGTGTGTGTTATAGGTAAGATAGCAGAGCTGAGAGTTTCATTGTGTTATATATCCATCTTATGACTCATGTGTCTCATCTCCCTTTTTCTATCTGTCAGATACTAGTAGAATGTTCAGAAGCTAAATAAAAGTTTAGATAAACCCTGTACTCTGATAATCTACGCACTTTGTCAGCACACAGCATCTCATAGCACAGAGGGATCATGAAGTGTCTGCTTAGGGAGTCCCCGCTCAAACTCTGGAATCTTACACTGACCATCACTGAGTAATAGGAGCTAAAAAAGCAATAAAACTGAGTAAAATAGTAAAGCAACTGGGTTAATAATGATCTTTATTGTGTAGACATCAATAGGGGATTAAAATTTGAGAACTTTTTTTCATGGGCAAAACTCTTTAAGGGGTTAGATGGCTGACAAATTTATTTGACCCCTTGTACTAATGAAGTTATTGTAGAATATTATAGGGCAGTGATGGCGAACCTTTTAGAGACAGAGTGCCCAAACTGCAACCCAAAACCTAATTACTTATCGCAAAGTGCCAGTACGGCAATTTAACCATAAAACTGACGGTTTACACAGGACTGTCTGAGCTCGGATTCCAGCAGTCCTATACACACCTGAAACACCACTTTTACACCATTTTACATCACATAAAAGAGTAATAAAAAGTTATCAAAAGGTCACGCAGTCCTCAAAATGGTAGCAATGAAAACAACGGCTTACTAAGCAAAAAAATCACCCATCCCCAGCTCCGTGCACTAAAGTTATTAGCGTCACAAGATGGCGAAACTATTTTCTTTTTTGTACACTGTTTTAATTATTGAAAAAGTATTAAAACACAATAAAACCTACAACCTGATTTTACCGAACCAAAGAATAAAGGAGACAAATAATTTGGAGCGAACAGCGAAAGTATTAAAATCCAGCTTCCCAGTACACGACATGGAATAATAAATGAGAAGTAAAATATGTTACGCAAAAAAATTAAGCCCTCACACAGCTATATACAAATGCACATATAAATATATAATATAATATGTATATACATAAATACATACATAGAAATACATAATTTACTTGCTCTTTGGTTGTCCAAGGTGGCGGCCATGCTGGCGGGCAGAAGTTCAGGTGTCTGTTGTTCCAGGGTGGGGGGGTCCGTAGGGTAGATGGGCAGAGGGTGGGCAGCCAGAGCTAGGGCTGGGGGGTAATGCAGCATCTGGAGTTCGGGGCAGTGGGGTTATGAGGCATGAGTTCCAGTGGAGGGGATGATGGGGGGCAGTGACCGGAGTTGAGGGGGGAGGGGGGTTGCGATAGCTGGCGCAGTTTGTGCCGTGAGTTTCGGGCCGGTTGCGGGCGGAGTTTTAGGGAAGGGGCGGGAGCGGGCAGGAAATCATCCTTCCTGCTGATCTATTATGCATCCATGGATGCCCTGAAAAAAAAAAAATTAACTCACCTCTGACTGCGCGTTCCTCTGGCTGATCACTGCAGCGCACATGGAGTAAGGCACCCAGCGCTGACAGCTTAATGACATCATTACGCTGCCAGCGCTGGGACGCTTACCATCCTGTGCGCTGCTGTGATCAGACAGCGCCCTGCTCTGTCATGGCTGTTAGCAGTATCGGAGCGCAGCTGAGTTGGGACAGTGGTTGTTCGCGCCTGGCAGTGGTTGGGAGGATGGGGGGCACGCATGCCATAGGTTCGCCACCGCTGTTATAGGGTTTATTATACCTGTTGACAATGAGCCTCTTTGTCTGCAGCTCTGCTTTTTTATGTTTTTTTTTGTTCCATTATTTATTTTTTCCTTTGCTGTTTTAGTCATTTAGTATTGCTTTTTTTGTTATTTTTTTCCGTTTTAAAATGTTATTTATCTAAATAGGTTGTCTAAGGGTACATTCAGACAGCTGTCTGGGGGTATGTATATGGGTGGCACCACATGTGTGGCACCATTCCGCTCCGCACACAGAGAATAGATATAGCATGCTCTATGGAGGGGGGAGGGGTCAACTCTTCCTTCTCTCCAGGGCACAGTGGTATACCCGCCCGGCTGCGGCCAGGTGGGCATACGGCTATTTGAATGTACCCTAAAGCTTTTATTCCCTCAAGTCTTTTAACTTTCAGTTAAGGATGCTTTGAATCACAGACCGTGTGGTGCACCTTGCAACATTTTTTTGGGTGCACATTGTTCATGCTGCAGAATTGTGGCGCACGTCAGTAACAAATGTCGTGCATAGTCCCTATAGGTGCACATTTTTTCTGTCTTGCCGCAACACAAAACTGGTGTACACACTTTATAAATACATGTGCAAGCAGTTTGCATGTTCTTTTCAGTGCAAATTCAGACGAATAACTGGGGCAGACGCTTCAATAAATGTGGGCCACTGTGTGCAATTATGTATCTATTTTGTAATTATTTAAAATAATGAATGTGCTCTTTATATTAATGTATATCTTAAATGTATCTTCACCTGAGTTCATGCAGGCTGTTCATTGGCTAGCTCCCTGGAACCTTCCAGAAGCTGAGACCTAGAATCTATAAATATAGGCTCGGCCCTGGAGTCTTTGTCCTTAGGTCTCCATTTTGAGATTATTCCGAAGGGCTCATCATTGGTAAATTGTCCAACCTGGCTTCCAGGAGATTGATCTAGCCCAGCTGACCAGTGGTCCAGGACTGAGATACTTCATTGTACTCCCTATAGCAATGAGATCTCCTGCACTAGATAAGCCAGGATCCATTGTCACCTACACTCAGAGAGCCACATGGACTACCTTATTACCTTCTTTCTTCACCCTGCTGGCCATGACGGGTGTGGATAAGGTCTACAATGGGATTTAGCACCTCAAGGATGCAGGAGCAGAAGCTCTCCAAGGACCAGGCGGCAAACTGCTCAAGCGCCCAATTACCATTATAAGTCATCTTTATGGGGATTTCTTAAAATGAGATGGTGAGAACCCATCTGGGAGTAAAACATCTTTATAGACCTCCCTCCCTATGAACTCAGAGTCCCTATGATTTGTGATAATGTCATGGTGATAATTCTTTTTGACATATAATACACGTGTTGAACCAAAACACCCATATGATAATGCCAAGACCATAACAACACCAGCAAATAAAATAAAACATAAATATTCACCCCTAACGAAAAAAATGCATTAAAGATAATCAATATGTCCAAGATCTGATAGAAAACTGCATTTCGTCCAGGCCAGCAAAGAATAAGTCACCATACACACACAATGACATCATATTGTCCAAAATTTGTAAAAATAAAAATATGTTACATATAGTATTGCTATCACCACAATCGTAATAAACTCTAACACATAAATGGCTAAAACACAAAAACAAGTGGTATTTGTTTCCCATCATCCAATCAAAAAAATTACAGCTATAAAAAAATTAAAAGAATTGAAAATAAAACCTGTAAGAAAGAATTTATATAATATGATATGTGGTAATAATCCTGCCCCTATCTTTAGCTAGCATTGAGCACTTATATCCCCCACATGATCTTCTTACCTGTATCCAGCCAGAATGTTCATTAATGTGGATTTTCCGGCACCAGAAGGCCCCATAATCCCAATCAGTTCTCGGTTGCAGAACATGCCGGACAAGCATTTGAGGAGCGTCTTGTAACCTAAAAGGTCAGTACAAGGACGTGTAAGTAAGTTTTATTTGAGCTTTAAACTATAGATCTGCCTGACTGGAGATCAATACAGAACACACATCAAGATATTAATGGGATGTGTGTCCATCACAACCTTTTCTTCATCCTGTGTGTGGCCTCCTCAGACCATGGGAAGTCACTTCTGTTTTCCAGGGGACTTCACTTCCTATGATACGTCTTGGTTCATGGAGGCCCCTCATTGGCCTTCTCTGCAGGCCCAAAATTCAAATGTATTGGAGTGTGGTGGTAACCAGTAGCCGAAGTGTCGAAGTGTGATAAGTGTATGTTTTTTTTCCCCCATCCGTCCTCATATTCCTGGAAACCCTTTTTAGGTTGCTATCGGTGACAGTCCCTCCATTCCTTCTGCTTACCATTCTAAGATTAGTCATCTGGTCCTGGTGGACAGCATCCTACCATGGCCGGTTTTAGACAAAGTGGGGCCCTGGACAAAACTAGAAGTGGGGCCCCAAAATAACACTATTTTATGAGCAGTCCCAGTCAGTAAGAGGCTCCTTTTGCCCTGTACAATAATAGCACTTTGTAGTTACACACAGTAGTATGTAAGAATCTGTCATATGGGACTGTAGGAGAATGTTATAGGAGAGACAGATGATAGGGAGATGGAGGATAGAAGATAAATATGGAAGATGATAGAGATTTATAGATAGGTGATAGATTTATAGAAATATGAAGTAGATTATATATAGATAATGGATAGATATGAAAGATAAATAGATAGATACAATAGAAGAGAGATTGAAGATTGATTAAAAGATAGGAGATAGATAGATATGATAGATAATATATAGGAGATAGATAGATAGATAAATAGATATGAGATAGATAGATAGATAGATAGATAGATAGATAGATAGATAGATATGAGATAGATAGATAGATATTAGATAGATAGATAGATATGAAATAGATAGATAGATATGAGATAGATAGATAGATAGATGTGAGATAGATAGATATGAGATAGATAGATAGATATTAGATAGATATGAAATAGATAGATAGATGATAGATAGATAGATATAAGTTAGGAGATAGATTTATAGATAAATAGACAAAAAGCTAGATAGATGGTTTGATTTAAATGGTTAGACAAATTATAGGAGATATATAACTAGACAGATAGAGGACAGATGTATAGACAGGAGATAGATGATAAGCATCTTCACTCGGGCATTCAACCAAGGGGTATTAATAAGCAATACTTACTCTGCCCACAAAAATGGGCAGGGGCCCCCTTTAGGTTAGGGGGCCCTGGGTGAATGCCCAGTTTGCCTCCCCCTAAAGCCATCCCTGCATTCCACTCACCCCCTGCTACTCTGAAGTTTGACATGGTCACCCACCAATTAGCTGTTTTACATTGCAGATGAAGCAAAGCATATGACAGGTCCATATGATGTAGCCAAATTCTGGCACCATCTGTAGGCATAGAGATGTGCAGGAGTTAGCGCACCACAGTTCACCTTTTATTTACCTATCCTATGTCATCATTTAAAACACTGTATTCTTTTCATTGATCATGGACCTATTAAAGAAAACCTGCCATTTAAATTAACCCACCCAAAATAAATATTTCAGAAAAAAGTTTTTAAAAAATTATTAACCCCTTTCTGACCAGATCTTAAAAGTCTTTACTAACTGGAGCATTTCTAACAAGTGTTTATATTGATTGGTTTAACTTTTTAATTATTTTGTGCAATACCGTATTTTTTTTTGTGACACTTAGGAATAGTTACAAATAAAAAAAGTTATAGGACCTTTCTTTTAATTTTTCGTTTTCTTGTTTTTCTCCAAAAACTGGAGAAAAATATAAATATATATTTTTTGTAATGTATAGTAAATATTTTTGCAGTTTTCAAATTAACTCAAAATGACTATTAAATGAATTCCCTAGTGTGACTGTCGTTGTTTGATATATTATATGTAGTCTGGAGGAAACAGGGTTTTTTTTAACATTTTTTTTTTTTTTATTCCAAGTTTTCACCTGTAACTAGGGCATTCGTAAGAACCCTAGTTACAGGGGAAAATGACCCCCTGTGGGGGAGGATGTTTGATCAGGGCTGGACTGGGTCTGATTAACCCCAACAGATCTGGCGGTCACATGACCGTCAGGTTTGCAGAGCCGATGGCAGTGCTGGCTCTCTTACTCTCTGCAACGCACTGCTTCAGCCCGATGCGGTGAGGATCGGAGAAGCAAAATGCAGTAACAAATCAAATCTCCCTTCTCACCTGGGTCTCTGGTTTGTATCTGACAGTCAGAAACCCGGTGCTGCTCTCATGATAAGTGAGGGAGCAGAAGGAAACTGCAGCTATGTCTACACATTGCGAACCCGCACTCGCTCATAGCTTATGTCAGTGGGCGGTCTGGGAAGAGTTAAAAAACATTACCCTTTCCATGGACGCAATGTTAAAAAAATCAGTTTGCAAACTTATATACCTGAGGGGAGTTCAATAATATCAATGGAGTCCTGTATATTAAATGTTTACCTCCTTGACAGGTCTCACTGCCAGGACATGCTGCTGTATGGAACTAATACGTAGGGACCGTCTGCCAATATTCAACTACAGACAGAACTACAGTTCTGTTTACTTGTTATTCGGGAAATAAAATTCTGCGGCAAATGTTTAACACAAGATCCTGGGACTAAGCCACAGCAAAAACTGGTTTCCATAGTCCGTGACCTTGTGCTGGATATGATCATTGCCCCCATCACTCACCTCTCTTCCGCCAGCATGGTCCTTCCCTTACAGAATAGGACAAGTCCTTGAATTCTATGTCCACAGATGAGCGCTTTGGAAGATGGCAGAAGCGTCTGGCATCAGTTATGTGATTTTCCACCTTCTTCAGGTGGGTGGCGAGGATAGTCGTGTCCTGTAGGTGCTGGCAGTTGTCATCCTCGGTTGTGTTTGGGTCCTGAACTGTTGAAGGCGCCTTCTCAGCCATATGTAAGCCGGGCGGGTGGCTGGATCCCCCACTACTTCCGTTCTGAAATCATCAAAGAAAATGAAACTTTTCACATATGATGGGTGAACACATAAGGATCTTTTCACAATTCTCGGCTTCAATGCTGCAACACAGTGCATTGTGGTCCGGCAGTGCAGTATAATACTCATCATTTTCCAGATACACAACAAGATTGAGCAGTCTGGCTTATTAATTTTTGATGGTGATGTACTTAGCGCTGTTATAAAGCAATGTGCATAAATTATCAGTGTTTACATTGGCATCCAGTTAATAGTAATATGCATGTATAGTGTACAGGAGAGACAAAGCATGATAGCACAATCTTGTGTGAATGTGGACCTATACTTTTAGAAACCCTTGATATGAAACCCTTAATAATAATTTAAGGCCATTATATGACTTGTACTCTGCATTTATTTGGGGGGTTTCCCCTGAGATGGAGACTAGCTGCTATGCTGTCTCCTATATCCAGCACAAGAGGAACACAAGTGCTGCTTTATATGTAATAGTAACAACATTATGATAACATATGTCCAACCTCAAAGCTGAGACCCGTGGTTACCTGTAGTTAGACCAGTGATTGGCCGCTGTGAGGCCAGTGATTGTCAGCAGCAAAGGCAGTGATTGGCTGCAGTGAGGCCAGTGATTGGCTGCTGCAAAGGTAGTGATTGGCTGCAGTGAGGCCAGTGATTGTCAGCAGCAAAGGCAGTGATTGGCTGCAGTGAGGCCCATACAGCCATGACCATGTATCAGAACACATAGAACCCTCCCACCGATCAGCTGTTCTCTATGTCTGTGATTCTAAAAAGTGACACATATTCCAATTCTGTGGCCACAATGTTTAAGAGAATGTTCTATATTTAGGTAGCATGTTATAGAGCAAGAGGAGCTGAGCAGATTGTACATAGTGTCCTATCTGCAAACATCATGTTATAGAGCAGGAGGAGCAGAGCAGATTGTATATAGCGTCCTATCTGCAGGCAGCATGTTATAGAGCAGGAGGAGCTGAGCAGATTGTATATAGTGTCCTATCTGCAAACATCATGTTATAGAGCAGGGGGAGCTAAGCAGATTGTTCATAGTGTCCTATCTGCAGGCAGCATGTTATAGAGCAGGAGGAGCTGAGCAGATTGTATATAGTGTCCTATCTGCAAACATCATTTTATAGAGCAGGAGGAGCTAAGCAGATTGTTCATAGTGTCCTATCTGCAGGCAGCATGTTATAGAGCAGAAGGAGCTGAACAGATTGTACATGGTGTCCTATCTGCAAAATCATGTTATAGAGCAAGATGAGTTGAGCAGATTGTACATAGTGTCCTATCTACAGGCAACATGTTATAGAGCAGGAGGAGCTGAGCAGATTGTACATAAGGTCCTATATGCAAAATCATGTTATAGAGCAGGAGGAGCTGAGCAAATTGTACATAATGTCCTATCTACAGGCAGCATGTTATAAAGCAGGAGGATCTGAGCAGATTGTACATATGCAGGCAGCATGTTATAGAGAAGGAGGAGCTGCGAAGATTGTACATAGTGTCCTATCTGCAGGTAGCATGTTATAGAACAGGAGGAGCTGAGCAGATTGTACATAGTGTCCTATATGCAGGTAGCGTGCTATAGAGCAAGATGAGCTGAGTTAATTCATTTCAAGTTTTAGAGGTCAAGTGGTCCTACTCCTGACTGACAATCCTACAGATAAAGCTGTCATTCACTAACTATGGCCACCCCTGGACTCCTAAACCCCGAGTCAGCAGAGACTTCAATCAATAACCTACAAACCTTATTGATTATGGAGAACAGCGCTATATATCAATGTGCTCAGCTCCTGCTGCTCTATAACATTGAGCGCCTGTTTAATGTGACAGCTTTCCTGTATTGCTGATTCTAGACATGAGATAAGCAGCTAAGATATGACTATATTTCTGGAGTATCATCCATTACAAGGCCAGAATCCTCCACCCCCCCCCCCCCTTCATTATTCCGAGTTTATGACTTGATCACGTGATCACTGTTACATTTGGAGATATATGGAGTGGTAACACGTAAACTGGGTCACAAACATCAGCATCACTTCATATTCACCTCTCCTATTCCTATCCCGCTATTATACATCACATATATCTGCCCCTTATACATTTCCATACATCCTCTGGGCCCCCAAACCACTCCTATATCCAAAAGTTTTTTTTGTTATTTCCTTTATATTTAAAATGTAATAAAAATGTGCTAATGTATAATATAACATCTAATAAAATACAAAAAAAGACAATAACAATTAAACATACAAACATACACAAAAAATATACAGGAAAATTACTGCAGCGGTTGATGGGTTAAGTATTCAGGCGACCGGATTTACTAGGTTTTTATCATCCTGTGAATGAACGTGGTGTTTTAGGAGTCTGGTGCTGCCCCCGGCCCCCTATTTTGGGAGTATCTTTCCATATTTCCCGCAGATCAGTTTGTCTGCACCATCTCTACACCTCCCCCAGGTCCCACCCATGTTATATGTTCTTCGTGGAAGATTTAAAAAAAAAAAAAAAAACCCATTGGATTCCGGTTGTATTCCGGCCATGGCTATCCGGCATCTCTCCAGCTAAGACCCTGCACTGATAATGATTGCTATCCCCCCCTCCTCCCCTATATAGCAGCAGCAGCAGCGCTGACAATGTCCCACTATGCAGATGACACACAGACATGAATAACAAAGGGTCTCACCTTCAGATTTGGGGGGGGAGGTCAATGAGTCCCCTGTATCTCTCTCCTCCGGCTGCAGTTAGAGTTTGCACCCACCCTGTGGGAATTAGGGGGAAGGGAAGAGTGAAGACACAAAATAGCAAGGAGAGAGCAGCGGGAAGCCATAGCCTTGCAGAAACATTTGCCCACCCATATTTATTATTGGGAAATTCAGAGGGGTCCCACTGATTGTTTGTGCTGATGCTGATCTTCAGGGCTCAGACATGTACTCTGTAGGCTGGTCCTGATGCAGATCCATCATCTGGCAGGCAGCAGAGAGGCTGGGCTTCTACACTGCTCCTCTTAAAGGGACAGTTCCACTTCCACAAGCAAGTACTGGCCGGTCTGTATATGGTTACACAGTACAGGCAGTACCCGGGTTATGTACAAGATCAGTTCTGCAGGTTTGTTGTGTGTAAGTCGGAACTGTATATTTTACAATTTTGACTCCTGACAATTTTTTTGGTCTCTGTGACAATTGGATTTTAAAATTGTTGGGTTGTCATAAGAACCAGGACTAACACTAAAGCTTCATTACAGACACCTGTGATATCTGTTACAGCTGATTATTGCAGCCTAGGACTAAAGTACAATAAATTACCAATATCCAGAGGTCCGTATGTAACTAGGGGTCGTCTGAAAGTCAGGTGTTCTTAAGTAGGGGACCGCCTGTATACACTATATTCACTTATATATAAGGAAGGAGCAGAACATGAGTGATACATTGGGGCACATTTACTAAGGGTCCGCGAACCGCGATTCTGTCGGGTTCCCCCGAATTTTTCCATTTTGTGCTGAATTGCCTTGGGTTTTTGACACACGCAATCGGATTGTGGCACATCGGCGCGGGCTTTCACGCGCACAAATCGGGGGGCGTGGCCGTCGGACAACCCGACTGATTTGGATTGAGCGCAGGATTTAAAATTCAAATTGTGTCGCAAGACAATGCACTCAAGTACACCAGGAAGAAGAAGGTGAACTCCGGCGGATCTGAGCGGGGAAGCAACACATGCAGGATATCGGGCGCACAATCTTAGTGAATCGCGGCAGCTCCGAACCCAGGTCTGACAACGCACAGCGGGGATCGCGACGGGACAGGTAAGTAAATGTGCCCTATTGTCTCATTCTGCTATTACATACATTTGGCAATGTTCGTATAACTATATACATATACAGGCCGTCCCTGACTTAAGGACGCCCCCAATTTACAGATGACCTCAGTTACAGACAGACCTTTGGATGTTGGTAATTTACTTTGCCCCCAGGATACAATGATCAGCTGTAAGAGTTATCGCAGTTGTCTGTAATTAATCGGTATTATTAATCCTTGCTCTTATGACAACCCCAAATTTTTAAAATCCAATTTCCATACAGACCACAAACATTTTGACTGATGTTACACTTATAAAATATACAGTTCTAACTTACATACCTGTGGTAGATGCCTTAAAGGGCTTCTACCACCAGGATGAAAGACTGTGGGGGTCATTTACTAAGGGCCCGATTCGCGGTTTCCCGACGTGTTACCCGAATATTTCCGATTTGCGCCGATTTCCCCTGAATTGCCCCGGGATTTTGGCGCACCCAATGGGATTGTGGCGCATCGGCGCTGGCATGCACGCGACGGAAATCAGGGGGCGTGGCCAAACGAAAACCCGACGGATTTGGAAAAACCGCCGCATTTAAAAAAAAAAAAACTGTCGCGGAGCTTGCACTTACCTTCACTCAGCCCGGCTCGGTGAACTCCAGTGCTTTCCAATGCTTTTCAGCGCAGCAGCGCCACCTGGTGGACGGCGGAGGAACTACCTTAATGAATCCCGGACGGACCCGAATCCAGCGCAGAGAACGCGCCGCTGGATCGCAAATGGACCGGGTAAGTAAATCTGCCCCTGTATGTGAATGAGCCTGAGGGGCTCCAGGCTCCATAGTTGTTAATGGAGCCTGGAGCCCCTCAGGCTCATTTGCATACAGTCTTTCATCCTGGTGGTAGATGCCCTTTAAGAACAGACAAACAGAAGCGATCCTGTACGTAACCCGGGGACTGTCTGTATATAGGGGGAGTCCCTTTATTTTAGAATAATAAAAATGTTCTGATTATGATTTATCTGAATACCCCAGCAAGTAATGACTATGCCCAAAACATGTCTCCTTCTTCAAAAACTGACATATTGGAGCAAGAATAAGTTTGGGAAAGCAATCACAAATCAATGAATCAATGAATAATAATAATCATTATATAGCGCCATCATATTCCATAGCTCTTTACAAATTATGGGGAGGCACAGTCATATGAAATAATACGAGTGAAGGCCCTGCTCCCAAGAGCTTACAGTCTATGAGGATGAGGGGTGACACAAGAGCTTACAGTCTATGAGGATGAGGGGGTGACACGAGAGCTTACAGTTAGATGATGAGGGGGACACGAGCTTACAGTCTATGAGATGAGGGGGGTGACACAAGACTTACAGTCTATGAGATGAGGGGGTGACACAAGAGCTTACAGTCTATGAGGATGAAGGGGGTACACAAGAGCTTACAGTCTATTAGGATGATGGGGTGGACACAGAGCTTACATTCTATGAGTAAGAGGGGGGTGACACAAGAGCTTACAGTCTATGATGATGAGGGGTGACACAAGAGCTTACAGTCTATGAGGATGAGGGGTTACACAAGAGATAACTGTCTAGGATGATTGGATGACAAGATTACAGCTATGGATGAGTGACACAAGAGCTTACAGTCTATGAGGATGAGGGTGACACAAGAGCTTACAGTCTATGAGGATGAGGGGTGACCCAAGACTTACAGTCTTAGATGAGGGGGTGACACAAGAGCTTACGTCTATGAGGATGAGGGGTGACACAAGATCTTACAGTCATGAGGATGAGGGGGTGACACAAGAGCTTCCAGTCTAGAGATGAGGGGTGGACACAAGACTTACAGTCTATGAGTATGAGGGGTGACACAAGAGCTTACAGTCTATGAGGATGAGGGGGTGACCAAGAGCTTACAGTCTATAGGATGAGGGGTGACACAAGAGCTTACAGTCTATGAGATAGGTGAACACAAGATTTACAGTCTATGAGGATAGGGGTGACACAAGAGCTTACAGTCTATGAGGCTAGGGGTGACAAAAGCTTACAGTCTATGAGGATGAGGGTGACACAAGAGCTTACAGTCTATGAGATGAGGGTGACACAAAGCTTACAGTCTATGGATGAGGGTGGCACAAGACTTACAGTCTATAGGAAATGAGGTGGTACACAACATTACAGTCTATGAGGATGAGGGGTGGCACAAGAGCTTACAGTCTATGATGATGAAAGGGTGACACAAGAGCTTACAGTCTAGGAGGATGAGGGGGTGACACAAGAGCTTACAGTCTATGAGGATGAGGGGGGACACAAGAGCTTACAGTCTATGAGGATGAGGGGGTGATACAAGAGCTCACAGTCTATGAAGATGAATGGTTGACACAAGAGCTTACAGTCTATGAGGATGAGGGGGTGACACAAGAGCTTACAGTATATGAGGATGAGGGGGTGATACAAGAGCTCACAGTCTATGAGGATGAGGGGGTGACACAAGAGCTTACAGTCTATGGAGATAAAGGGGTGACACAAGAGCTTACAGTCTATGATGATGAAGGGGTGATACAAGAGCTTACAGTCTAGGAGGATGAGGGGGTGATACAAGATCTTACAGTCTATGAGGATGAGGGGGGAACACAAGAGCTTACAGTCTATGAAGATGAATGGTTGACACAAGAGCTTACAGTCTATGAGGATGAGGGGGTGACAAAAGAGCTTACAGACTATAAGGATGAGGGGGTGACACAAGAGCTTACAGACTATGAGGATGAGGGGTGACACAAGAGCTTACAGTCTATGAGGATGAGGAGGTGACACAACAGCTTACAGACTATGAGGATGAGGAGGTGACACAAGAGCTTACAGACTATGAGGATGAGGGGGTGACACAAGAGCTTACAGTCTATGAGGATGAGGGGGTGACACAAGAGTTTAAAGACTATGGGGCAAATTTACTTACCCGGCCCATTCGCGATCCAGCGGCGCGTTCTCTGCACAGGATTCGGGTCCGGCTGGGATTTAAGATGGTAGTTCCTCCGCCGTCCACCAGGTGGCGCTGCAGCGCCGAAAATAATCTTAACGCCCCGGAATGCACCATCCCATAGAAGGTGAAGGTGAGCGCTCCCCAAGCGTCACATTTTCGGTTTTTAAATGCGGCGGTTTTTCCGAATACGTCGGGTTTTCGTTCGGCCACGCCCCCCCGATTTCTGTCGCGCGCATGCCGGCCCCGATGCGCCACAATCCGATCGCGTGCGCCAAAAACCCGGGGCAATTCATGTACAAGCGGCGCAAATCGGAAATATTCGGGTAACACGTCGGGAAAACGCGAATCGGGCCCTTAGTAAATGACCCCCTATGAGTATGAGGGGGTGACACAAGAGCTTACAGTCTATGAGGATGAGGGTGTGACACAAGAGCTATCAGTCTATGAGGATGAGGGGGCGACACAAGAGCTTACAGTCTATGAGTATGAGGGGGTGACACAAGAGCTTACAGTCTATGAGGATGAGGGGGTGACACAAGAGCTTACAGTCTAGGAGGGTGAGGGGGTGACACAAGAGCTTACAGTCTATGAGGATGAGGGGGTGACACAAGAGCTTACAGTCTATGAGGATGAGGGGGTGACACAAGAGCTTCCAGTCTATGAGGATGAGGGGGTGACACAAGAGCTTACAGTCTATGAGGATGAGGGGGTGACACAAGGGCTTACAGTCTGTGAGGATGACGGGGTGACACAAGAGCTTACAGTCTATGAGGATGAGGGGATGACACAAGAGCTTACAGTCTATGAGGATGAGGGGGGACACAAGAGCTTACAATCTATGAGCATGAGGGGGGACACAAGAGCTTACAGTCTATGAGGATGAGGGGTGACATAAGAGCTTACAGTCTATGAGGATTAGGGGGTGACACAAGAGCTTACAGACTATGAGGATGAGGAGGTGACACAAGAGCTTACACTCTATGAGGATGAGGGGTGGCACAAGAGCTTAACAGTCTATGAGAATGAGGGGTGACACAAGATCATACAGTCTATGAGGATGAGGGGTGGCACAAGAGCTTACAGTCTATGATGATGAAGGGGTGACACAAGAGCTTACAGTCTAGGAGGATGAGGGGGTGACACAAGAGCTTACAGTCTATGAGGATGAGGGGGGACACAAGAGCTTACAGTCTATGAGGATGAGGGGGGACACAAGAGCTTACAGTCTATGAAGATGAATGGTTGACACAAGAGCTTACAGTCTATGAGGATGAGGGGGTGACACAAGAGCTCACAGTCTATGAGGATGAGGGGGTGACACAAGAGCTTACAGTCTATGAGTATGAGGGGGTGACACAAGAGCTTACAGTCTAGGAGGATGAGGGTGTGACACAAGAGCTACCAGTCTATGAGGATGAGGAGGTGACACAAGAGCTTACAGTCTATGAGGCCATTCTTCATAAGGGAATAGAACAAAATATAATATAATAAATAGAAGTGCTGCTCTTGACCCAGTCATCAGCTGTCATCTTATATACATAGTCCAAGTTGAATGGGACTGCAGAGAAGCCTGTAGCTTGGTATCTGGTGTTTGCTGATTATTGGAAGGGAGGAGGACACAGGATGAGTTAGTAAAGAGAGTTATAATGTTAAGTGTTATAGGCAGCCTAAAGAGATGGGTATTAAGAGCATGTTTAAAATTTTGGAGGTTGGCTGTTAGTCTGATGCGGGGCATAGAATTCCATAGAATGGGTCAATCTCTAGAGAAGTCTCGGAGATGTGAGCGGGAGGTTTGAAAAAAGGTAGAGATTTATCTAAGATCACTGGCAGATGGAAGAGCATGGGAAGAGCAAGATGAGAGAAGAGAGGTAGGAAGGTGCAGCATTGTGCAGAGCTTTGTGGATGAGGGTTGTACTTTTTAACTGTATTTAGAAAGAGGTTGGCAACCAGTGCAGTGACTGGCACAAACTGGAGGCATCTGTGTAGTGTTTGGTCTGAAAGACGAGCCTGGCTGGTGCATTAAGATTAGATTATAGAGGAGAAAGTATAGCGAGTGATTAGTAGGGAGTTACAGGAGTCTAGTCGAGAGTGAATCAGAGCAACAGTTAACATTTTACAAATTTCAATAGTAAGAAATAGGCCTTTGGATAGTTCTGTATATTTTTCATCATCAACTTATAAAATCTGTGAAGGAAACACAGTACCAAACCTGAACATTCACCTGTCAGAGTGCAGTCAGTCTTCTCTATGGTAAATGATACACTGGTACAGGGTGAGACTTAGCCCATAAGACTACAAAGGATCATGTGGGTGTCCACTGCCTTAAAATAGTAAATGGCTCCTTACGTTCAGCAGTAATGTTGAGCAGACCCAAACTTTATTAGAAGCAGCATCAAAATAGTTGTCACCCGTGATTAGAGATGAGCAGACCCGAATGTTAATTTTTGGGATACGTGGTGTCATGCTCCATCAGGACATATTACCGGATTGGCTGTCACAGTCCCATTGGCCAATCAAAACTATGTGTAGTTGCCATGGAGGATTAACCTGATGGATTGGCTGCTCAGCAGCCACTCCTGCAATATGTATGGATTGGGCGGAACCTTCCAAAAACCCAAACCCAAACTTAACATTCAGATCTGCTACTCTACCAGAGATCAGTACCAGCAATGAACCGGGGGCTACTGGTAGGGATTCATGTCCAGGTAATAGATTTTTTAAAATTAGTTTTGGCTGAATTCAGGAGCACCTGTAGTTTAATGGGTCCAGTCTTCACTACTCAGCACAGGCCAAACCCATTTAGGTAGAATGATTCTCCAAATTTTGGATTATTATAAATTACTGATGATACATCCTCCATGGATAAGCAAAGTGTGAGTCCTTCCAGGATCATTAAGGGGTTCATAAAAAAACCCTTTAAGTCTTGTGGATCAAAGGTACCAAAAGTCCAAAACTAAATACTTGAGGTTTTTTACTTTTTATGGAATGTGAACAATAGAATTTTCCATAAATAATTTTCAAAGAAAAATACTGTAAACATGCAGCTCATAGAAAACTCTACAACTACTGGTAATGATCAGGTACGAAGAGGGCGACTATAGACTGAATGTTGAAAATAATTTATAATTGCATTATTTCTCTATGATAGAATTACTCTAAAAGGAACTTAATTAAAATGATGTTGAAACCAATCCCAGAGTGACACTGATGAAGGAAACTCAAATGCTTGTTAGTACTGATTGGGCTTAATAGAGGCTCCAGCATCTTCCCCGTAATTGCTCAGATACAGTTCAGGTTGAAGCCAAAATAAAATTTGCTGCAATTTTTTCTGTCTCTATAATCACAAAGGACAAAGATAACAACATGAGCGCAGGTTCAGACACGGGTAGTGCACTCGCTGCCGCATTAGTTAAGCTATAATTAAGCTGTTGTGTCGTTAAGGGAAGAATGACTGAAGTAAGAGGAACAGAGGCTGAAATGAAAGGGTCTCAGATCTGCGCCAACGAGACGGACCGCCGGGGCTTTCTTCCCCACATTAACTTAGATGACTTCAAAGTACACAAAAACGAGGTGAGAGGCGTGATGCCGTTTTTGTGAGAAGATGAAGGGACGCTCTGATTGGCTTTTTATATGGTTTATTGTTCTAGATTGTATCAGGGTTTGAGAGGGAATTGATTGTGTTAAATATAATAAGAAATGACTGAGCTTAAAATAAAACAAAAATTATATATATATTTATACATCAGATTTTTTAACAATGACAAAACACAATGGATGTAGGAAAGGAAATTGCCCCATGGAGGTGCAATAGATGCCGGGGATGTTTTGTATCTTTATTTGTTAATGGAAAAGGCAACTGTCAACATCCCCTCGCACCAACGTGACAGTCATGCCGCTCCATAAGAGTGACAGTCATGCCGCTCCATAACAGTCTATGAGGATGAGGGGGTGACACAAGAGCTTACAGTCTATGAGGATGAGGGGGTGACACAAGAGCTTACAGTCTATGAAGATGAGGGGTGACACAAGAGCTTACAGTCTATGAGGATGAGGGTGTGACACAAGAGCTTACAGTCTATGAGGATGAGGGGGTGACACAAGAGCTTACAGTCTATGAGGATGAGGGGGGACACAAGAGCTTACAGTCTATGAGGATGAGGGGGTGACACAAGAGGTATATGAGTTTGTATAACGGTCCATGCATTCTTTATAAGGGAACTGAATAAATTAATTTAATAAATAAAGATGTTGCTGCTTGAACCAGTCATCAGCTGCCATCTTATATAGAGTCCAAGGTGAAAGTAACACAGAGGACCCTAGAACTTGATATATATTTGGTGTTTGATGGATAACAGATGGGAGATAGGACATAGGATGGATTAGTAAAGAGAGAGATGACATTTCATGCAGTTAGGGAGTGTGATAGGCTGCCTAAAGAGATGGGTTTTAAGAGCATGTTGAAGCTTTGGAGGTTGGCTATTAGCCTGATAAAATCCGGGGAAGGTCATTCCAGAGAATTGGTGCAGCTCCAGAGAAGACCTGGAGATGTAAGTGGGAGGTCTGAATTGTATGTACAATATCAAAAGTTACCCCAATGCAGAGATTCTCTCTAGATTCACATGCAGGTTCATGCGCCTTCAGCTCTTTGTTCAGCACCACAGCTCACATAGCATAGGTCACATAGCTGTGCATCACAGGGAATGTTCTCGGTTGTTGTTGCAGCTGCCTGTGTTGATAACTTTTGATCCACAAGAGATATTACATATCTCATAACTGATGAAATTCTAATGTTATTTGATAAGCTACATGACCCTTTTCTTATTGAAAAATCATGCCATGTATCCAATATGGCGGCCTTTAAGATGGCGGCCATGTTCCAGATCAGACTTGTCGTAAAAGATAGGTCCCCTCACTCATTATCTGCTGAGGTATCAAATGCCATTTTTGTAAATAAAAGGGCATCCTGAGACTTTCGACTCATCCTGTATATATGTATTTAAAAAATGGCCTCTTCTCCCGTATAATAAAGTTATTTACAGAAAATTAGTAAAATTTTATGAAAGCCGTAAGCCAAAGGGTCTTGTTCCCTGACAATAACTCTTTGCCGTACATGCGATATGGATGACACCGAGGGAGATCTCCCACTCCAATCTGCACTTTGTAGTATTTCATCTCACCTTCTGCTGCTTCTGTAGAGGAAATGTCTGGTTGGTCTTTAAAGGAGTCTTCAGGGAGGAAGAAATTGATAACTCATCCTTCGAATAGTTCATCAATATTATACTGGTGGGGGTCCACATTGATTATCAATTCCAGAACCAACTCATTGTACAGAGACAGTTCATTTAGGTGGCACCGGTCCATAAAAAGGATGCCCTGGAACTGGAGAGGGTTCAACGTAGAGCCACAAAAATGATAGGGGGTATGGAGGGTCTTAGTTATGAGGAAAGATTAAAACAACTAGATTTATTTAGTCTGGAAAAGAGACGACTACGAGGGAGATGATTAATTTATATAAAATATGGTGGAAAGTTGTTTCAGATGAAATCAAATCAAAAGACGAGGGGGCACTGTCTCCGTCTGGAGAAAACAAGGTTTGATCACCAGAGGCGACAGGGATTTTTTACTGTCGATCTGTCAATCTGTGGAATAGCCTGGCTCAGGCGCTGGTCACTGCAGGGACAGCAGAGAGCTTCAAGAAGGGTCTAGATGCCTTTTTACACCTAAATAACATTGATGGTTATGTTATATAGAAATTGTTTCCCCTAAATCCCTTCCTCATCCAATCCCTTCCCTTCCTTCGTTGAACTTGATGGACAAGTGTCTTTTTTCAACCGTATAAACTATGATTGCAAGCTGAGTTGTAGTAACCCAGAATGACCACTATACAAAGAATGGAGCTATAACTCCAGCTCCACTCTGTGAACTCTGGCAGCAGATCATTGGAATTCCTCCTGTCGGATACTCAAGGATATAATCAACCTTTTGTTCTTGGGTTAAAGGGCGTCTCCCACCTACCCAAACATGTTATGCATTATGACTTCCAAAATATTAATAATTTTTGTCCATCTTGGAGTTGTAATCTATATACTAATGATGCAACTGGTGTACTCAGCACTTGTCCCCAGCACCCGGAGCACTGCTAGTCCTGACTGGAGCACTACCATCACCATCAGGGGGTAATGAGGAAGCAACGGCGAAACGTGCCTCGGGGTTAAGTGGTTCATCGCTTATACTCCTGAGTACTATGCAGTTCTCGCACTATGCACTTTATTTCTAGTATCTGTTAGTATGGGTATTGTCCTATTCGGGTGCCCCATCTTGTATGGCTACTACTTGACATTTTGCGTTACTAATTATATTTTCTATTGAAAATGTCTATGTATTAAATGTTATGTACAGCATTCTAATCCATTATTACCGTTTTGCACTATGCTAGTTTGTACACTGTTTTATAGAAATTTCCAACATTTGTTGAATGGTATATATGTATTGCCTTTTGTAGTATCCTGCAGGCTATATGTATTTTTCTCACTATGAGTTTATTATATCATGAGTAGCGATGTACTTTTTGTCCACCAATATTTGGTTTTAAGATTGTTTTTATGTCCTGGTGATCAGATGTCAGTTATTATTATTGTGAATTATTAATAAAATCAATAAACGCGTTTTGATTGTTTACAGGGTTTGCCTGTTGGTATATATTATACGCTGTTTGGCAGCCCCTGTATCCTATACAGTATTTGGATAATTGGTATTTATAAACATTTTTTTAACTTGTGTCCAGTCTGTCAATAAATCTGAAACACAAAAAAATCCTCTTCCACCCTTTCTGCATATCACGCCGTCACTATTCCACGGGTTAGTCTTTTTTACCACCACAGTTCTGGCTCATGTCCTCCACCCCTTGCTAATTTAGCTGAACAAAGCCACTTTACAAGTCTCCAGTGCTTTCTCTCAAACCATTGGGGGTCATTTACTAAGGGCCCGATTCGCGTTTTCCCCGACATGTTACCCGAATATTTCCGATTTGTGCCGATTTTCCCTGAATTGCCCCGGGATTTTGGCGCACGCGATCGGATTTTGGCGCATTGGTGCTGGCATGCACACGACGGAAATCAGGGCACGTGGCCGAACGAAAACCAGACGGATTCGGAAAAACCGCCGCATTTAAAACAAAAAAAGTGTCGCGGAGCTTGCACTTACCGTCACTAGGAATAGGCCGGTGAACTTGAGCGCGTTCCAATGTTTATCAGCGCAGCAGCGCCACCTGGTGGACGTCGGAGTAACTGCCTTAATGAATCCCAGCCGGACCCGAATCCACCGCAGAGAATGCGCCGCTGGATCGCGAATGGACCGGGTAAGTAAATCTGCCCCATTGTCTAGTGCTTTTCGAAGTGTGTTTTGGGTCATTGTCCTGCAGAAAGATCCATGACCTCTGAGGGAGACCCAGCTTTCTCATACTGGGCCCTACATTAGGCTGCAATATTTGTTGGTAGTCTTCAGACTTCATAATGCCATGCACACGGTCAAGCCGTCCAGTGCCAGAGGCAGCAAAGCTACCCCAACACATCAGGGAACCCCCGCCATGTTTGACTGTAGGGATCGTGTTCTTTTCTTTGAAGGCCTCTTTTTTATCCTGTAAATGTTTAAGGCTTTCTCAGGTAAGTTTTGGCAAACTCCAGCCTGGCTTTTTTATGTGTGTAAGAAGTGGGGTGTTGTTGTTTGGACGCACAATCTTGCGTTGAAATATCTTGTAGTATATTTTTCTTTTCCGTCCACATCTAGGGAGGTTACACAGTGCCATGGGCTTTACACTTCTTGACGACTCTGCGCACGGTAGACTCATGAACATTCAGGTCATTGGAGATGGACTTGTAGCCTTGAGATTGCTCAGGCTTCCTCACAATTTTGATTCTCAAGTCCTCAGACAGTGCTTTGGTGTTTTCTTTTCTCCATGCTCAATGTGGTGCACACAAGGACACAGGACAGAGGTTGAGGCTGCAGCCACACTTTCTTCTAGCGTCGCAGTCATAACGCACAGGGGGCGGGCCTCGTCCCGATCGCATGAGCTTCACTGGAAACGCATATGCGATCGGACCGAGGCCCGCCCCCCCTGTGCACTAGCATCGCGTTATGAATGCAACACTAGCGGAACGTGTGACCGAGGCCTGAGTCAACTTTAATCCAACTGGCTGCAAGTGAGATTTAGTTATTGCCACCACCTGTTAGGTGCCACAGGTAAGTTCCAGGTGCTGTTAATTACTCAAATTAGAGAAGCATCACATGATTTTTTTAAACAGTGCCAATACTTTTGTGCACCCCCTTTTTATTTTTGGTGCGGAATTATATCCAATTTGGCTTTTTGACAATTCTTTTTGTGGTTTTCCATTGAAGACAAATTAAATGAAGTTAACAATACCAAAATATTTCTGATTGCAGAAATATTATTTGACAGAATTGCAGGGGTGCCAATACTTTTGGACACCACTGTACATATGGCTTAGTGGGACACATAGATAGGAGTTCTCTTTCTCCCTTACATAAACATGTATTTTCGTGATCATTATGTGGATAATGAATAATACAGCTTCCTTTACAGCTTGATATTTTGCCCCGTTATTACCTTTGGTGACCCCTTCAGCCACTTCTTGTCCGGAGATGATACATTATGCATCACTTGTCTCAATCCTATTAGGCAGTAATTTTATTTGGCAATGGTTCTCCGCTTTGTTATAGGTGGCTATCTATACAGATTTATTACAGTTACCAATTGCATCAGAATATACAAGAGATATATAAACAAGTAATCATCAGATTTATGGAGCTTTATAATAGGTCACCAATATCAGATAAGTGGGGGTCCAACACACGACACCTCCACTGACCAGTAGCACACAGCAGTAGTCAGTGCTGGAGCTAACACATAGGGGCACATTTACTTACCTGTCCTGCGCGATCCCTGAAAATGCATTGTCCGGAATGCACATCTGTCGCGATTCAAGAAGATTGTGCACCCAATTTCCTGCAATCGGGTCGGGTCCGCCGGAGTTTGCCTTCTTCTTCCCGGTGCATGTAAATGCTGGATCTTGCGACACAAATCGAAAGTTAAATCCTGCACTCAGTCCGAATCAGTCAGATCGACCCGCCCCCCAGCTCGCATTGATGTGTTATCCTGGATGAGCTGCACTACCTGAGCCACTTGTGTGGGTTGCCGAGATGTTGTAGGGAGGTCATACAGGCACGTGGATGCCACACACACAATACTGAGCCCCATCAGGAGCATGCCGAGGTGTTGTAGGGAGGTCATACGGACACATGGAGGCCACACACACTACTGAGCCTCATCAGGAGCATGGCAATGCATTGCAGGAAGGTCATACAGGCACATGGATGCCACACACACAATACTGAGCCCCTTCAGGACCTTGCCGAAGTGTTGTAGGGAGGTCATACAGACACATGGAGGCCACACACAATACTGAGCCTCATCAGGAACATGCTGAGGCATTGTAGGGAGGTCATACAGGTAAGTGGAGGCCACACACACAATACTGAGCCTCATCAGGACCATGCCGAGGCATCTTAAAGAGGTCGTACAGGCACATGGAGGCCGCACACTACTGAACCTCATCAGGAGCATGCCGAGGCACTGTAGGGAGGTCATACAGGCACATGGAGGCCACACACAATACTGAGCCTCATCAGGAGCATGCATAGGTGTTGTTGGGAGGTCATACAAGCACATGGATGCCACACACAATATTGAGCCTCATCAGGAGCATGTCGAGGCATTGTAGGGAGGTCATACAGGTATGTGGAGGCCACACACAATACTGAGCCTCATCAGGAGCATGCCGAGGCACTGTAGGGAGGTTATACAGGCACATGGAGGCCACACACTACTGAACCTCATCAGGAGCATGCTGAGGCACTGTAGGGAGGTTATACAGGCACATGGAGGCCACACACACTACTGAGCCTCATCAGGAGCATGCCGAGGTGTTGTGGGGAGGTCATACAGGCACGTGGAGGCCACACACACTACTGAGCCTCATCAGGAGCATGCCGAGGCATCGTAGGGAGGTCATACAGGCACATGGAGGCCACACACTACTGAACCTCATCAGGAGCATGCCGAGGCACTGTAGGGAGGTCATACAGGCACATGGAGGCCACACACACTACTGAGCCTCATCAGGAGCATGCCGAGGTGTTGTGGGGAGGTCATATAGGCACGTGGAGGCCACACACAATACTGAGCCTCATTAGGAGCATGCTGAGGCATTGTAGGGAGGTCATACAGGTATGTGGAGGCCACACACAATACTGAGCCTCATCAGGAGCATGCCGAGGCATTGTAGGGAGGTCATACAGGTATGTGGAGGCCACACACACACTACTGAGCCTCATCAGGAGCATGCCGAGGCATCGTAGGGAGGTCATACAGGCACATGGAGGCCACACACTACTGAACCTCATCAGGAGCATGCTGAGGCACTGTAGGGAGGTCATACAGGCAAATGGAGGCCACACACACACTACTGAGCCTCATCAGAAGCATGCCGAGGTGTTGTTGGGAGTTCATATAGGCACGTGGAGGCCACACACACTACTGAGCCTCATCAGGAGCATGCTGAGGCATTGTGGGGAGGTCATACAGATATGTAGAGGCCACACACAATACTGAGCCTCATCAGGAGCATGCCGAGGCACTGTAGGGTGGTCATACAGGCACATGGAGGCCACACACACTACTCAGCCTTATCAAGAACATGCCGAGGTGTTGTAGGTAGGTCATACAGGCAATGGAGAGGGCACACACACTACTGAGGCCTATCAGTGAATGCCGAGGTGTTGTGGGGAGGTCATATAGGATCATGGAGGCCACACACAATACTGAGCCTCATCAGAGCATGCCAGGCATCGTAGGGAGGTCATACAGCCACATGGAGGGCCACACACTACTGAAAACCTCAATCAGGAGCATCCGCGGGCACTTTAGGAGGCATACAGGCACATGGAGGCCACCACCACTACTGAGCCTCATCAGGAGCATGCCGAGTGTTTGTTGGGGAGGTCATATAGGCACATGGAGGCCACCACAATACTGAGCCTCATCAGGGCATGCGAGGCATTGTAGGGAAGGTCATACAGGTATGTGGAGGCCACCCACAATACTGAGCCTCATCAGGATCATGCCGAGGCATCGTAGGGAGGTCATACACGGCACATGGAGGCCACACACTACTGACCTCAATCAGGAGCATGCTGAGGCACTGTAGGGAGGGTCATACAGGCAAATGGAGGCCACCACACACTACTGAGCCTCATCAGGAGCATGCCGAGGTGGTGTGGGGAGGTCATATAGGATCATAAGGCCACACACAATACTGGAGCCTCCTCAAGGAGCATGCCGAGGGCATCGTAGGAGGTCATACAGGGCACATGGAGCCACACACTACTGAACCTCATCAGTGACATGCCAGGCACTGTAGGGAGGTCATACAGCACATGGAGGCCACACACCACTACTGAGCTCATCAGGACATGGCCGAGGTGTTGTGGGGAGTCATATAGGCACATGGAGCCACACACAATACTGAGCCTCATCAGGAGCATGCCGAGGCATTGTAGGGATTCATACAGGTATGTGGAGGCCCACACACTACTGAGCCTCATCAGGACATGCCGAGGCATCGTAGGGAGGTCATCCTGTATTTGGAGGCACCACACACTCTACTGAGCCTCATCAGGAGCATGCCGAGGCCTTTGTAGGAGGTCTACAGGTATGTGGAGGCCACACCCCACACTCTACTGGCCTCATCAGGAGCATGCCGAGGCTTGTAGAGTCATACAGTGTATGTGGAGGCCACACCACTACTGAGCCTCATCAGGAGGCATGCCGAGGCATCGTAGGGTGGTCATACAGGCACATGGAGGCCACACACACTACTGAGCCTCAACAGGAGCCATGCCGAGTGTTGTTGGGGGAGTCAATATAGCACAATGGAGGCCACAACACAATGAGCCTCATCAGGAGCAGCTGAGGCATTGTAGGGGGGAGGTCATACAGGTATTTGGAGGCCACACACAATACTGAGCCTCATCAGGAAGCATGCCGAGGCATCGTAGGGAGGTCATACAGGCACAATGGAGGCCACACACGTACTGAGACCTCATCAGGAGCAATGCCGGCACTGTAGGGAGGTCCCTACCAGGCAAATGGAGGCCACACACACTACTGAGCCTCATCAGGAGCACATGCCGAGGTGTTGTGGGGAGTCATATAGGATCATGGAGGCCACACACAATACTGAGCCTCATCAGATCATGCCGAGGCATCTAGGAGGTCATACACAGGCACATGGAGGCCACACACTACTACCTCATCAGGAGCGGCCGAGAACTGTTAGGAGTTCATACAGCCAATGAGCCACACACCTACTGAGCCTCATCAGGAGCAGCCGAGGTGTTGTGGGGATGTCATATAGATCATGGAGGCCACACACAATACTGAGCCTCTCGGGAGCATGCCGAGGCTCTAGGGAGGTCATACATGCACATGAGGCCACACACTACTGAACCTCATACAGGAGCATGCCGAGGCACTGTAGGGAGGTCATACAGGCACATGGAGTCCAACAACACTACTGAGCCTCATCAGTAGCTCATGCCGAGGTGTTGTGGGGGAGGTTCATATAGGCACACGTGGAGGCCACACCCAATATGAGGCCCCCCTCATTAGCAGCATGCTGAGGCATTGTAGGGAGGTCATACAGGTATTTGGAGGCCCACACACAATACTGAGCCATCAGGAGCATGCCGAGGCATTGTAGGGAGTGTCAACAGGTAGTGTGAGGCCACACACACACTACTGAGCCTCATCAGGAGCATTCCGAGCAATCTAGGGAGGTCATACAGGCACAATGGAGGCCACACACTACTGACCTCATCAGGAGCATGGCTGAGGCACTTTAGGGAGGTCATACAGGCAAATGGAGGACAAACACACACTACTAGGCCTCATCAGAAACATGCCGGAGGTGTTGTTGTGGAGTTCAATATAGGCACGTGGAGGCCACACACACTACTGAGCCTCATCAGGAGCATCTGAGGCATTGTGGGGAGGTCATACAGATATGTAGAGGCCCACACCAATACTGAGTCCTCATCAGGAGCATGCCGAGGCACTGTAGGGTGGTCATACAGGCACATGGAGGCCACACACACTACTCAGCCTTATCAAGAACATGCCGAGGTGTTGTAGGTAGGTCATACAGGCACATGGAGGCTACACACAATACTGAGCCTCATGAGGAACATGCCGAGGTGTTGTATGGAGGTCATACAAGCACGTGGAGGCTACACACAATACTGAGCCTCATTAGGAACATGCCGAGGTGTTGTAGGGAGGTCATACAGGCACGTGGAGGCCAAACACACTACTGAGCCTCATCAGGAGCATGGTGATGCATTGTAGGGAGGTCATACAGGCACATGGAGGCCACACACACTACTGAGCCTCATCAGGAGCATGCGAGGCATTGTAGGGAGGTCATACAGGCAAATGGAGGCCACACACTACTGAACCTCATCAGGAGCATGCGAGGCACTGTAGGTGGTCATACAGGCACATGGAGCCACACACCCTACTCACCTCATCAAGAACATGCCGAGGTGTTGTAGGTAGGTCATACAGGCACATGGAGGCTACACACACAATACTGAGCCTCATGAGGAACATGCCGAGGTGTTGTATGGAGGTCATACAAGCACGTGGAGGCTACACACAATACTGAGCCTCATTAGGAACATGCCGAGGTGTTGTAGGGAGGTCATACAGGCACGTGGAGGCCAAACACACTACTGAGCCTCATCAGGAGCATGCGAGGCATTGTAGGGAGGTCATACAGGCAAATGGAGGCCACACACTACTGAACCTCATCAGGAGCATGCCGAGGCACTGTAGGGTGGTCATACAGGCACATGGAGGCCACACACACTACTCAGCCTCATCAAGAACATGCCGAGGTGTTGTATGGAGGTCATACAAGCACGTGGAGGCTACACACAATACTGTAGCCTCATTGGACATGCGCCGAGGTGTTGTAGCGGGTTTATACGGTACTGGCAGGCCACACCACTACTGGCCGCACTTAGAACATGCCGAGGTGTTGTAGGGAGGTTATACAGGTACGTGGAGGCTACACACAATACATCAAAGTTGGATTTGGTGACTCCAAATCGATATATAAAGAATTATTATTATTATTATTATTATTATTATTAAATCCAGGCCTTCATTGGTTAATACATTTCATTTCCATTTTTTTTTGTGATTTTGTTGTCAGCACATTCAATGTTATACAGAACAAAGTATTCAATGTATTTAATGAGAATATTTAATTCATTCAGATCTAGGAGTGTTCCCTTTATAATTTGAGCAGTGTGTGATTGTTATTCTACATTTTGTGGGTGGAAACAAGCTGATATGATATCTCCAACCGCCCTTGGAGACGAGGTTATATTGCTGCTGCTGCTGCTGCAGCAGCATGCAGAATGTTATACAGCAGTAAAAGCAGAAATCAGAAAAAATTCTGTGTGCATCTTACTCTGAAAGTTCTATCTTCAATTCTCAGTTGCCTCTGGTGGGTGAAGACTAGCTGATGGTATAGTTTCATACAGTGAAACGGTGATTCAGCTCTCGTTCTCTTTTTAGCATACCCTACAAAGCAGCATCATGGTGAGCATTATACAGCAGTATACGCAGAAATCAGCAACAACCTGTGTATCACTCTCTAAAGGATCTCTCTCTAATTCTATGTTTTCTCTGGTGGGTGAAGACTAGCTGCTGTACACATGGCCTCAGAGTGAAAAGGGGATCCAGCTCTCCATCTTTTTGTAGCAAACACACCAAAGCTGTAGCATGAAGGACATTATACAGCAGTACTGAACAGAATGGCTGTGACTCCAGCACTGTGCTAGGATATTAAAACACTTACAGTTTCTCTATGCCCCCCTCTTTACAGTTTCTCATCTTCTCCTTCCATTCTCTTTGGACAGACGTTGTAACTGGATCCATCAGCACGGAGCAGTATGAAGGACATTATACAGCAGTAATGACCAAGGTAGCACTGTGCTATGATTGGGAAACTTAATAAGCAGCCGCTGTGTGCCTTCCTCTGCAGTTTCTTATACCTCCCTCTTAATTCTCCATAGAAGCTGTAACCTGATCCCTCATTGAAGCTTATGTCTCCCTTCTCCCTCTGGAGTGAGCACAGAGCATGATCAGTGCAGGAGGCGCAAGTCAGGTATAAAAGACCAAAGCAATTTTCCCCAATCAAATGTTTTACCAGCATTATATTTGCTTATACTATTGGTTTATGGAAAGTTTGGTAAGGCAACAGGGCACATTCATTTACAGTTTTTACTAAAATAGGGTGTTTATGTCATCTTGAACCTCAAATTGTCAGGAAGACATGAGGGGGCGCCGATTGTTTTTTTTTTTTTTTTGCTGTTTGTGTAGCCAAAACACGACATGGGCAAGTGCACTTAAAGAAATCTCCTAATGTGTATTATCCATGGCCTCCTTCCAAAATCAACTTTTAAAATTATGGGTGTGTTACCAAAGCCCCTCCTTTCTGCAGATTTACAGGGCACTACAGGAAGTGCATGGGGGAGGGTGAGACAGACAGGCTGCTGCTGCGTAACAACAGCCTGTGAAAACATATCACAGAACCCTTCTGGCTCATTGGCATAATTTTTAATGTTGATTTTAGAAGGAAGGAAGCCATGGATAACAAATATGAGATGATTACCACTGAATCTATGAGTAATGCCCCTGGTGTATCATGATGGATTTCAGATTTCCTTTAAGAGCAGAACCAGCACAGAAGTAATAAGTGAACAATTGAGTCAATACGGTTTTAATCTAATAAAAGGAGAATGGCTTCTTGTTAGCCAGTGGGTGGAACTATGTATCTTACACTATGGGGTCCCTTTGGTTGCAGTCCATCTCTGTCCATAGTTATACACTTTATGGTTGGAACGCTTCCAAGTTACATTTACAGGAGCTTCTATGAAGCAACCTTGATATATTGTTTTCCAACCAGTCATTAGCCCTTGTCATGTAAAACAACTTTGCTCATTATCTTCATTTGCAATCCTCATCAGTTTAGCCTATTCCTGTAGTAGCTGCTTCCCCTGGCTGTGCTGCTTATCTGCGACACCATAAAGTTGTATACAGGCGGCTGCTCCCTGCTCACTCTAGAGGGAGGCGTTTCCTGCAAAGACTAGTGAGGTAGAAGGGTTCCACATCAATCCCTCCACCACAGTCAATCTCAGAGCTGTGTCACAGACTCCTCTTACCCCAAACTTTCGCTCTCTGTACACAGGGAAACTAGTAACTTATTCACACAATACAGACACACTTCACATAACTGCTTCACTGCTGGTCTCCACTACTTATTACATGCTGCATACTCCTCCATGCGATGAAAGCGGCCAGGATAGTCACCATATAGATCCCGTATGTGCATTATGCAGCTTTCAGTGCATTTACTTGTAGGACTCAAAAATAAATTTACAGCTAAATTACTTAATAAGAAAACACAAGGTGTTATGGGCAGCCAAAATTTGACTCAGCTTCAGAGTGACTGATCTGGTAAAGCTCTGTGCAGCGCTGCGGGAATCGGTGTGCGCTAAATAAATAAAGGAATTATTAGGATAGTTACATCAGATTAGTCTCTGCCCACTTTAGTGCTGCTGAGGAACATTTCTGACGGGCAGCTTCGGAACAGATAAAAGGCCATAAGTTTGGAAAGAAAAGTAGGAGCACAATATGGACATCGTTATGTTTGTTGTTAAATTGGTAGCCACATATGAAAATTTGGTATAGAGCTACGCTATAATACCTGTGGTGTCACACATTCCAGATCTTTTGGTGCTAAACTGCAATCTTTAATAGTTAATCTGCCCCAATATTTCATCTGTAGTCTTACCTATGATTAGTATAGAGCAAATTGATCCTTATCATGAGACTGTATATCTATTTACATAGTTCTTATCTTGTCACTACCCTTTAGTAGTAGACATATTCAAGTCAAAATTCATACAAATGAAAAGGTTATGTACAAATGTAATATCAAATTTTTGCTAATAATGACCTCTATATTGATGGAATTGAGCAAAGTGAGATCCTTCTAAAATAAGACAGAGACATCATGCACAGGGTCATGCGAAGAGATCTGGTCTTGCCTTATCTTCTTCCATCCAAAAAAATGACAATATCATATTAATGGCTGTCACTTATTCTAACACAAGACCCTGAATTCCACCAGAACCAAATGTCTTAATTTATTTACACAAAATGAATTGCAAATGCAAAAGTGTCAACCAGAAACAGGAAAGCATAGGCAAGCCGAGGAAGGACCTTCCAGTCTGAAACTTCTCTGGGCAACTGGACATCGTCAAAGTATAACCTGCCACATGTGTATCGGCCGGCCTGCCAGTCTAGTGGACGGGTAATGAAGTCGTGTGCAGTTGGATGGTTTCCGTATGGAGTCATTGATGGACCACATTCATCATCGGGGTCTGAGGCCGCCATCTCTGACCATGTGCAGTAGTAGCCCTAGGACAAACAGGATCTATTCCTGAAGTGCATCCTCTGGTTACTGGAGTGAGAGATGAAGCTGTGTATCTGCATTACCATACTAAACCAAGATAACAGCAGGTAGAAGAAATGTACAATCCCAGATACAAGCCTCCCTGTGTTCACAAGCAATGTCTGCACTGAGCAGCCGGTCATTCTGACAGTAACCTGTAGTCCTTCTCTCCCGCAGTCCTCTCATAATCCACTCCATCAGAGCCTGGACCCGGGCCTTGGCTCAGCACCAGACAGGTGGGGGCGTCCTCCAGGGGGACCCCCTGCTTCTCGCGCTCTTTCATCAGCTGTTCCGTCAGTTCTACGCTCTCGTATCTCACCAGCTGCAGGCGGAGGAAGCCGTCATCGTGCTCCTTATACCTGACACATATAATACACACCAATTATCAAGGTCACATAAAGCGGCTTTTTTTTTACAATGTCCTGCGCAGTTTCCACCACCAAAATCTATATTTTTGTTTTTCTCCCCATCTCTATCCGTGCTAATTTAGGGTTTTTCAGCAGGGCTGCAGGCGAGTGCCGGGTGAACCACTTCTTTGTTTGGGGAAGTTCTATCACTGCCTTTGAAGCTCCTCTGTTACTCATAAGTGATGTTGGCCCTTTAATAAATCTCTAAACAGTGTCTAACTTTATTAAAAAAAAAAAAAGTTTTTTTTTATCCCTGTGACAATTGGCTTTTCATAATTTTGGGCGGTCATGGGAACAAGCTTCAGTGCAGACGGTATCCCGGAGCTGAAGCTCAGTAAATTACCTGCAACCAGAGAGCTTCACCAGAGGTCAATGTGAGCAGAGGGGTTCGTCTGTAATTCGTAGGTCCCTGGAAGTTTGGGACTACCCATACAATATACAGTAATTACCAGGCGGTCAGCTTCCCTGTAGGTCCCTGGTAAGTTTCCCTACTCGCTCAAGCTGCTTTCCCCCATAGACACTATGAGGGTTATTGCTCGTGCACCAGCGTATGATCATTTTGCATCCCCCTCCAGCGCAGGCCTGGTGCCTCTTGATGTATCTGGTGGCCAGCGGCGCAGTGTTTAGTCCCATACCAGGTCCTACCTTGCATAGAAATATTCTGCAGCATGAAAACTTTTACTATAGAAAGTTTGTTTGCCGTAGCTCACGTATGGGGCACCCACTACACCGCCAACCTCGCCCGCCTTCTTGGACTCTCAACATGGAGCTCGCATTCATATTCCCGTTCATAGAAGCCCTGATAAATAGCCACTATATATTTGTTCCCTAATCTATTTCCCCTGTAGCAGTTTTAGTAAGTTTTTCAGTCTCTCAGTCTTCTTTTCCCCTATGACAGCTACAATATAGCCTGCTGTAAGCCATTGTCAGTCTGCTTCACCCTCTGGCAGCTGTTAAAGGGAACCTGTCATTAGATTGTACCCCATTAAACCACCAGCCCCCTCGGGTAGGAGATGAAATGTCCTGTATATATTTCTCTCCTCTGTATGAAATCTCACCCGTTTACCAATTAAAAAGAAACAAAACAAAACACCTTCCTCCAAAATCATGTGAAAATGAGCTGAGGGTAGTCAGATTTGCACGAGACAAGTCAAATTTAGAGGCTGCAGAAGGGGTAATTTCAGATGCTATCTTTGGTTTTATAGTACTTTATGTTTTTGTTCCATGTAAGGTAAGAATCTCATCTATCAGATTGTATCTGCTTGTGGTTCTGTGAGTTACAGACTAGGAGATACAGGCAGTTAAAGACATAGTTGAAAAAGCAAATCCAATTCCCACCTCACAGAACCACAAGCCTGCAGCGAACTAAAGGATGAGATCTTTAATGTGACACCAGGAGCATTTTTCTAGGGGCATCTGAAGTGACACTACTCCTGCAGGCAAAATCTGACACTTCTATGCTCATTGTCACAGGACTTTGGAGGAGATCATTTATAGGTAATTGAGTGAGATTTCACATAAAAGAGGAAATTGAAAGGACATTTCATCCCCTACCTGAGGGGGCGTCTAGTTTAACGGGGTAAAATCTGGTATTTCTAACCAATCGCATTCTACCTGTGGAGGCTTTTGATAAATATTTTCTAAAAAGTTTTGTAGTCCGTCTCCTTCCCCCTCTGACAGCCCTAACTACTATGTCCAGCAAGATACCAGGTAGTTGTACTTTATAGTCTCATGGCAGCATAATATTTCTGGTTTATATGTACAGTATGTGGAGGTGGCCTCAGTTACCTGAATCGGGGGTGTCCAGATGGCCACTTAAAGTGATGCTTCTTGCGGAGGTGCACAGTGAGGTTGTTTCCGCGTGTGAAGCATTTCTCACAGACATGGCACTTGTACCGGGGGGCTGAGTCCCCCTGAGGGAAACAAACAAAGGGGTGAATAAGGAATACGAGAAATGCACAAACTGGGGGAGATTTATCAGAAGTGTCTAAACTGTAAAACTGTTCTAGTTGCCCATGGAAACCAATCAGAGCTCAGCTTTCATTTTATAAACAGCTGTGGGCTAGTGAAAGCTGAGCTCTGATTGGTTGCAATGGGTAACTAAAACAGTTCGGCTCTCAGACACTTCCGATAAATCTCCTTAAAGGGGTTTTCCCCACAAACAAAAGTTAGGCTCTATCCACGGGATAGGGCCTAACTTGCTGATCAGTTCTGAGACCCCCACAGATCACAAAAAGGAGGGGTCCATCACACTCGGTTAATGGAGCAGACGGCAGCGCATGCCCCTTCTGCTTCATTAATCTCTATAGAAATTGCCGAGCGCCGCGCTCACCGATCTCCGTCAGCTCCAGAGAGATCAATGGAGCAGAATAGTGGAGCAGTCGGACGTGCTTGACCAATCCGACGGACCTCTCGTTTTTGTGATCTGTGGGGGTCTCAGCACCGAGACCCCCACTGATCAGCAAGATAGGCCCTATCCATCGGATAGGGCCTAACTATCGTTTGTGGGAAAACCCCTCTATGTCCCACACACCATGAGAAGGGTCACCTCGTGTACTTTTCTGTAATGTGCCTTCACCGAGCACAGGGAGCGGGCGCTGAAGCTGCAGTCCTCATATTCACAGCAATAGGCAGGTAACTTGCTGTGTGTATCCAGATGCTTCCGAAGATCCACCAGGTTCTTACAGCTGAGAAAGCAAAGGACAGACAAAACCGTAAAAAAAAACTATGGAAACTATGGAATCAATAAGAACTATGGGTTGTAAATGTACAGCATCTGGTACTGGGCCAAACCTGTGCCATTGTAAATTGAGCTTGTGAAGTTACGGTTCCTATAGTCTAGAAGAATCGGGATGGGTCCCCAGATACCAGAGACTACAAGGGGTCCATAAGAGAGGACCACAATCAATAAGCACCGTGTATGTAATGCAGGAAGCAATGGAGCCTCGGAACATATTGGATCCTACATCCAACATAAATATCCCAAAAATGAGCTCATGGCGGACACACGATGTAGCAAAAAATGTACATAGCAAAAAGATTATAAACAAATTACATTGCTGCCTAAGACTAAACATATTAGATTACAAAACACAATAGGAAACAGATTTTTATCTTTTAACATATACATAATAAAATACACAAAAAAAAAAAAAAACTTTATTACACTTTTGCATACATTGACCCAAATTAAAACATTTTAAAAATATAAATTGATATAAATACAATGCCCTGTGTCCACTAAACCATCACATGTGGTTTCAGAGTTGTTTTTTTTGTGCTGAAAAACTCGAGTGTATGTGGTATATACGCTTTAAAGGTTTATTTTCACAATAGATGTTTGACTCGTGTCCATAAGATTAAGAAGTGCCAGCTGGGGGCCCGACCACTGGGGCCCTCAATAATGAAGGGTCACCCTAGTCTTCGTGCATTCACTATAACGGCGCAGCAGTAAAGCACCAGATGTTTAAGGCTTTTTCCAGCGTTCTGTATATATGTAACCCATCCAAATAATAATAAGGATTTATATAGCGCCATCATATTCCGTAGCGCTGTACAAATCATACAAAAGTAATATACAAACAGTCATATGGAAGAATAGGAGCGAGGGCCCCGCTGGCCTCCTCACCTGTAATCACACTGCTGACACTTGTATGGCCGCTCGTCGCTGTGTCTGAAGCGAATGTGAGTCCGTAAGGTAGAAGGGAGAGGGCAGGTCATGTCACACAGGGGGCACTTATAATGATTCACTGCAAAACAGGGAAGAGTTACTTTCATGATGTGCAATACGATAATAACCACAATACATGCAATGTCCTCTTCTCAATTCACAATCCTAGTTCAACCTTATCAATATAGGAAAATGACTGATACAGAACTGGGGGGTTTGGAGGGTCCAACACTGTTGGATCAGCTTTTGAGTAGTGTGGGGGCCGCACAAGGCATCGTTTTGGTACCTTTTCATTTTGCATTTATACTATGGACATTAGGCATAACACTAATTTTTGAATTTTACCACAACACAGTGTTATTTATATATATTTTTTTAGTTATATTTTTTGTTGCAGCAGCTTCACGGGGAACTTGCGTCACATCTTGTGAGAGATCCAGGTTGAATACGTTTATACAGAGGGCAAGTTTTAGTGGTTTGTCGGGAATTGGAAACCTGGGATTCTATGTTTGATTGGATTGATTGTGATTGGATTCCTGGGATTCTGTGGTTGATTGGAGCGATTGTGATTGGATTCTGAGGTTGATTGGAGCGATTGTGATTGGATCCTGAGGTTGATTGGAGCGATTGTGATTGGATTCTGTGATTTATTGGATTGATTGTGATTGGATTCCAGAGATTGAGTGCTAGAGCGGTTTTTGCAATAGGTTTTTGCAAAGACAGAGCCACATGCACTGGTGGGGAAGGTGAAGGAAATAAGAGATATGAACAAATATTGTATTTTTTTAATCTGTTTTATGTGTTTTCTTCTGTCTTTCATTATTTTCATTTGTGCAGTGTATAATAATATTAAAGCTCTATGGGGATAAATAAAGTGCGATTATCCTGGCATCAGGATTTTTCTTTCAAGACTCTTTTTAGTCTCATCATGTTACGGATATATTCCAGAATGGTTGTGGGAGAAGCCTGAAACATGTATACGGTATATAAACTCTGTATAAGGTCCAAGCTGCCCGTTCAAAATGGTCTTAAACCCTTCTGAAAGGTCACAACAACATGTAGAACTTTTACCTGTGGGGATCCAAATGCGTTCGTGTCCAAGCAATTTTAACATACAGTAATGGCAATATATTAGGTTTTAGATTTTTAGTAGGAACCAAGATATTGTACTTCATATACTTCACATCCTATAGGTTTACTGTGATTTCATAAGACTGTCGCTCCTCAGGTAGTTGGGAGGTAATAATTTGGCACAGTGATGGATACAGAGGATGGTCACGCCATGGTCCTTCATCTCATGACCATCTCGACCCCAACGTTGTAAAATGATGTTAAAAAGTGTTTTTTATGTAATATACAATTTACAAGTTTTACTCGTACATCAAAACATATCAGTTACCATGGTTTCGCATGTGGTCCCGCAGGAGGCGCTCTGTTGCAAACCTCTTAGAGCAATGTGTGCACTGGAACCTGTGTTCTGCAAAATAAAAACAACAACTATGAGACTTTACTGCAGTCACATTAATTGCCTGGAACCCAGCATGGCGTCTCCATCTGGGTTTTGTGGGTGGCCATATAATTTATGTGGTGTAACCCTGGCCACATCAGAGTCCACAAAAGTTACTGGGACCAAAACATTGAAATGTTAGCAGTGGGAATACGTCCATATTACTTACCAAGGGAGTTTGGCGTTTGTATTCCTCAGTCTGACAGCACCACCACTGCTGCTGAGGTATTAGGTGGCAACATTTTTGAAATACAAAATCAAAACCTAAAAATTGTATTGTAATTACATTAAGGGATTTCAACTACACTGAAGTTGATACTTTTTTTATCTTGATTTTAAACAATATGTGACATGCCCAACTAGGGGAGACAAATCAATCAATAAGGACTAGGTAAACCTAATAGATGACAACCCTCCATCTATATTACAGCCATTAGGTTTATTTGAAACCAATATATAATGATTCACATTACCTGGCTCCTTGCTAGCAGTGTTTGGAGAGTCCCTGAGGAGGGGCAGCTGCAGCCTGTGTGATTCTCCTCCCTTCACAATCATGCAACTCCCTCCCCACTTCCAACTCCCTGTCATGTGGTTTAAGAACGGAGGGTTAGAATACATGAGGAGACACATGGTGCAGCTGCCTCTCCCTGGGGGCCCACTACATGCTGCTGGCAGGGAGCCAGGTAATGTGAATTAAACTTATATAAACTACTGAAATGATTCAGAATGCTGACAAAGTCATTTTTTAAATTAGCTTAGCATAGCCTACTGGAACCTGTCACCATTTAAAAAGAGGTGGGACTCTTGATGTCCTGTCCGGTAGCTGTGCTGCAGGGCAAAAGTATGACAGGTCGGACCTGGTCTAGTTTTGCATAAAAACCTGCGAAAAAATATTTGCACGTTTTTAGAAAGTATGCAGGCACTGGCCAGGGACTCCTCATCAGCCCACTCCACAGGGGGCCGCACCCCTCCATGGCTTGGATGGGTCATAGCTGCAAATGTTATTGCAATTTCTTGCGGTGCGTAAAAAATGTATTAGAATTATTTCAGTGCTTCAGAAACTGGCAAACAAGAACTGATAAATGCCCATCACAGAATCAAGTTATATCAACCTCTTAAAGGGGTTTGCCCATGAAAGAAAATTCTCAAATTATAACCCCCTAGTGATGTTAACACAATAAAGATAATTTTTAATCTCAGTTTTATTGCCATTTTAGCTCCTATCACTTCCTCAGTGCTACGAGATGCTGTGTGCTAACAATGTGCTTAGATCATGAAGGTCCAGGTTTATATACACTTTCATTTAGCTTCTGAACATTCTACTAGTATCTGACTAGATAGTATATACTAGACTAGAAAAGAGAGTTATAATTAGCATTATTCTGATTGGGTTTGTCTGGTTCCATATGTCAGCCAGAACATATCAGAAGCACTGATTACATAATGCTTTTTTATAGAGGAGAGATTTTTTAAATGCGCCCATTATTTTTTGATTTTTTTTTTTTAATTTTCTGCCATCCATTATTTAAAGGAAATCAACCACTCAAAAAACACAACCTACACTCCTCTTCATCTTGATCCCGGAGCATTTGTCTCTAGTCTTGACACGCTAGGATCACCTAGAAAAGAGACTTTTATAATTAGCAGCATGGAGTGCGGGACAAGATGTCCAGCACTCCGGGCTGCTAATTATGCACGCCCCTGCATGCCTCTTGCGTGACATCACCTCACTCTTCCATGCTTCCAGCATGCGAGAGGGAGGTGCGGGGGCATGCATAATTAGCAGCCCAGTGCAGTGGACAACTTGTCCCGCACTCCATCCTGCTAATTATAAAACTCTCTTTTCTAGGTGATCCGGGCGTGTCAAGACTAGCGACAAACGCTCCGGGATCAAGATGAAGAGGAGTGGGGGCGAGTATGTGTAGGTTCTTGTGTAGTTTTTTGAGCGGTTGATTTGCTTTAAATAATGGATGGCAGAAAAAAAAAAAAAAATCATAAAATAATGGGCGCATTAAAAAGCATTATGTAATCTTCCTGCTTCTCTTAGGATTCATCTATACCAAGTGCTTCTGATATGTTCTGGCTGACATATGGAACCAGCAAACCCTATCAGAACATGGGAGCTGTAGATCTAGAAGATGTATAGAGAACTGCATAGACACATAGATAGGTAGAGATACATGATACCTAGATGATGGACACATTGACATCTTTATGCTGCTGGGTTTCAGTCCCACCATTTTCAGAATTTTATCCTGCCAGAGATGAGTTGGGCATGTGATGTACGTCCTCACAGACTGGCTACTGGTTTAGATTCGCCAAAACTAGTGACCGGTTCTGATAAACTTGCAAAACACCAACCCCTTCCATCCTAATAGACTACAGATTTTATCAGCAAGGATGTAGAGGAGTTGGTAATATATAAAGCAAAGACTTACGGTCTAAGGATGTCTGCCGCCTGAGGTGATCGTAAAATTTAGTGTTGTTGGAGAACATGCCTCCGCAGTTTGGACAGGACACAACTTTCTCCTGTGTGTGACTGCGCAGGTGCTCACGGAGCTTGCATCGACTTTTACATGAACAGTCACAGTCTGGGAAGAAACAGAAGAAAAGAAACTGAAAGGGTCCACATATACTGATATTTACAATCACAATGTGCTCTGGTGTGTGCACGCAGAGGTTCTGCAGCAGCTCAGGTGTGCGCGCCTGAAGAGGTTTTTTTTGTAGCATGTAATAAAGTTTATTAATATTGTAAGTAGTATGTGTTTCGGAGGGGGATACTATTCTAAAGCCCTTTCTGTCAACCAAATACCATAGAAACTTCCCTGTCTGTTGTCATTGGCAGGATCGGGCTGTCATGCTGACAGCTCGATCCTGCCCTGTGACAGGGGGCCAATAAAATCAGTCCCCTTTCACAGTGCTTTGCATACTAATGTCTGGGTATACAGTGAAGTCAGTGATGACATCATCAGTATTCCAGAAGCAAACCATCCTGGGATAAAAATACTCCTCTTACCATTTTATTGAAGTATTTTTAAAAAGTAGCGGGACCTCTGCTCCTCACCTTTCCAGCCGCACATCAGAACCCGGTTCTCTTTACCAGCGACTTCATATTCTGCGCTCAGACCGTGAGAGTCGACATGTCTGTAGTACCACTCGGCGTTGTCAAATGAGCTCTAAAGTGGGGGAGGGGAGACACAAAATTGTCAGGTTTAAAAGCACATACATCATATTAGTAAAATCTTTACATTTCTTAAAAGAAGAAGCTTCTGCCCAGTAAAGGAGTCCATGTTTATCAGACGGAGGTCGGCAAAACCCAACTCATTTCCATGGGATCTGACCACCGTATAAAACCCACTTTCACGTACAGGTGGAATCTTTGTAGATTTATTACCTTGCTTAGATCTGTGTGGATGAGCCCCTTTCTCACCGTCTATAACCCATGGAGTAGGTGAGCTCTTTTGGATCTTATATTGTATCTTACACGGATACTAAATAGTTTACTGGTTTCCTTCTTTTTATGCATATGATGCATTTTGACAGGTCTGCAGCTCCGTAGTCCTATACAACAGAAGCTGCAATGCCCTGAGTGCATGGACACCGGTTGAGACTCTTTCATGCTACCCTACCTCTATCACACTGCCTCGCTTTTACTCTAATGAGTTTTGGGGAGACATTAGGCTATATCCCCACCACATTTTAATCCTCTGCTGTAAGGATACATTGGGAAGATTCCCAAGGTATCCTTACAACAATGGGCTAGAACATATTCCCACTGTATGCACTTAAAGTGGGTTAAGTTGTCCTGTTCCTTCTTTCCCCCTTGGAACGAAAAGAGGTGTGAACATTGCTATTGGTTGCTGCCAATGCTCAGGGTGTTTCCCAGTGATGTTAATTTTCTTATATAGACAGTGACATCACTAGAGAGGTCCCAGAGTTTAGGCTAAGCGGAGGTCAGAAGTGGGTGCATTACTTTGCATCAGTAACCCACAGCCTCCCTCTGGGAGGAACAGGATGGAATGGTGTAGCTTGCTGCGCCTTTCCATCCTGTGTTTCCCACAGGATACAATGTATACTGAGCAGATGCAGGCAAGAAGATGCCCCCACCTACCAGTATATGTCTATGGATACACTAAGTGAAAATATGCCAGGAGCTTTCCTGACTTATATTTTGAACGTATACAAAAAAACCCTGGGAGGTGTGAATCTGTGTTTATACTTTATCTAGTTCTCCGGTTGCCCTTTTTTGGTAGGTAGAAACCATTGATTACCAGGCACAAACCTCAATAACTCCAACTATGAGGTATAGTACCATAAAGGTACCCTCCAGTCACACCTGATTCATTGAATTATACCCTGTACAGGGCCTAAAGGGAGGAGCAGGACTCCAGATTCTAGGAATTCAATGATAATAAATCATGTTCCTTCCGTCAGGCTCTGCACCAGGCATTATTCAAAGCATTTGCATTGGCTGGGGTGTTCCTTCAATCTCTTGGCGTACTATTACGGCGTGGAGATCGGCTAATCATGCTCCATGCCGTAATAGTACGTCACGGACCCGATGACCATTCAGCTCTACATCGGAGCTGAGCCGTCACAGGGAAACATGGGTTTCAGTGATAATCTACCACTGACAACCACATGTAACAACCATGGTCAGAGCGAGATCCGGTTGCAGGTGTTAACCCTTAAAAAGCACTTTGGGGGGAGGAGGCGGAGGCATTTAAAAGGGTTAACAGATGCAACTGGAGCTCGCTCTGACCACTGCTGTTACACAGGGTTGTCAGTAGTAGATTACCTCTGAAACTTTATATTTCCTCGATGACGGCTCCGATCTGCGGTATCGCAACGCCGTGATCTAAGATAAACCCCTGGGCTGTCCACAAAAAAACAAGCTCTCAACCAGCTATACAGAGCAGAAATCAATAGAGTTATGCCACTTGGAAAATAGCAATGCAAAAATTATATTTATTAGGTTTTATTCTACAAAATTAGTGAAACGTAAGCAAAAATATAGAAATTTGGTATTGCCATAATCGTACTGAACACCAAAAAAGTAAAAAAATCAATTGCAGAATTGAGGTTTTTTTCCCCCAAAAAAAGTTACTAAATTTTCAGCAATAGGGCATATCCCTATTAACCACAAAGTTAAAACCCATATAAAGCATGTTAGATTACAAAACATGGGGCTGAGCCTTAAGGGCGAAGGTTCTCAAATTTCCCCCATGGATGTTTACACAATAAAGATCATTTTTAACCACTTGCTTTAGTATTTTACTCAGTTTTATTGACGTTTTAGCTCCTGTCACTCAGTGATAATCTCCATACAGTCACAATATGATCCCTGTGTGCTATGAGATACAGTGTGCTGTCAATGTGCTTAGATTATCAGGTTCCAGGTTTAATCTACACTTTTATTTTGCTTCCGAACATTCTACTAGTATCTAACACATAGAAAGATGGGGAGATGAGACAGATCAGAGATGAGATCCATGGGATGGATACAAAACACAATGAGACTCTCAGCTCTGCTCCCTCACCTTATCAATGATACACAATCAGCTCTGCTATAAAGACCTTATCTGTCTGTAGCTAGTCAAGTAAGTGCAAACAAGAGAATCTATTCATGAGAAGAATGCAACACTAGTCAGAAGATTTATGGTCGTATCCAGGGGAAACCAAAATTGTTTACACCAGGAATGACAGAGACAGGCTGGAATTTTATCTGTGACATGCTGCATGGCCTGTGTAACCTGGTATGTGACTATATCAGAGGGGCCTAGATAACTAGAATTACATTACAAATCCCATAGACAAGGATGGATTCAATTCACTACAATGGGGTCCATCGGGTTTCCAAAATTATGAATAGTTAAGGAATATGCAAATAGCTTTTTTTAATAACTAGAGAATGTGTTATTTCGTTATCATGAGTAGATTTAAGAATCTTGTCTTTGTGGGAATACCCCATTAAGCTACAAACTGGCTGCGTCCTAAAGGGGTTCAGATGTTATGGCTGGATGTGGGTTACATACGCTGGAAGTAAAATAAGAGAGTAGGTTAGACAGAAGGTTTGGTTGCTCACCTCGCACTGATCCCACATACACAAGAAGCTTTCCTGCAGTTCTGGAATCATGTTGCGGCTCTGTGTGTCTAGCTGGCAAGGAATCAGATCCGGCTGACTCTGTAACGCCTGGAGGCCCAGATGCTTCAACTTTGTATGGTAGCAGTGAAAATAAACATGGCGGAAAAGTTCCAGCTGGCTCTCCAGGGAGAAAAAGCCGCAGTCTTGCCACAGGCAACAAAACTCGTCTGTAACAGAAGAGAAGCAGAATAAAATCCTACGTACGTTAAAGTATTCAACATACATAAATCTCCAACCTATGGCAGGAGACCCTTCCTTAGAAATTCTTACAAATTTTGACAAAGAATACATGCAACAAAACTAATGTCTTATTTAATTTGTCTTACGTTCTTGCAAAACACAGTGTGAATGGATCCCTAAAGATACCCTCTGGAGAATGCTGAGTGACCATGCAGTCATCATTTAAAGGGGTTGTCACAAAGTAATATGACTAATTACTGGGACCCCACGGATAAAGAAAACAAGGGGGTCTTGTGTCCCACATGCTTGTAGCAATGGTCACGCTCTACTCAATGGGAACGATGAAGATAGAAGAGCGAGGTTGTCTATGATGTCCGCCAGCCTTTAGACTACGAGGGGATAAAGGACTCCCATTTGCAGAATCATTGGGACCTCATCATCTCAATTTTCAGACACCCCTTTTAATGTCTTACATAGGCTGGCGGCCATATTTTCAGGACTGTAGCCGAGAGGGGAACTTGTAGTGGCCACCGTAGTGGTCGTACACCGACACGATGGCAGTGGGTGGTGGAGAGGACACCCAAATACTTGTGCTCATTGCAATTATTTTTTTTAAAAATCATAAATTTGCATGAAAGTTGCTCTTTTATTTTTAGTAAATGGAGACTACAAAATAAAACCACCCTGCAGGCAGAGCTCACCCTCACAGTCCATGGCCTCGTCTGCTGGCCCCAGGTGCCGGGCCCCCAGGTGATCAGATACATGGGCGCAGAATTCTTCCATCTTAGTAGCCACATAGGTGCATGAGCCCCATTCACACTGCAGCAGGACGTTTACACTGCGCTTCACCCCTCTGCCTGTCATCCCGCTGTCAGCCATTAGTGGCAGCTGATAACACAGGACAGAGCAGAGCTATAGGCACCTTCACTGCATCTCCCCCTGTACCGCTCTCATAACCAGACTAAAGCAATGAGACAATCGCTTTTCCCACAAGTATGTCCAACCGCGGCACCCGTCAGGACGGCGCACCACGTGACACCGCCAACGATCCCACCAATTAGAAAGCGCCGCACAACCATAACACGGAAGCATCGCGGCCTTCTCCAGGGAAGCGGTGCAACAATATAAACAGTCCCCCCTGGAAACACGGACTGCGAGCAAAACGTTCCGCCAGAATTCTGGCAAATTCTATAGAAGACCAGGGGATATAAACAGGATGCCTTGTGTAACCTGGGATATGATTATAGCAGAGGGGCCTAAATAACTAGAACTACATCACAAATCCCATAGACAACAGTGGATTCAATTCACTACAATGGGGTCCATAAGGTTTCCAAAATAATGAATAGGTAAGGAATATGCTAATAAGTTTTTCAGCATGGAAAAATCAAAACTATGCCCCCAGTGCTTTATAAAGCTGTATGGTAAGGTGTGTAACATGTCATAGACACATGGGGGACATGTATAAGAAGTGTGTGAGAGTTGCCCACTGCAACCAATCAGAGCTTTCATTTTATGACAGTTGTTTATAAAATTATTTTTTTAATTTTAACCCCTTATCACCAACACCAGTTTTCAGCTCAATGACTAGATTCGATTTTTCAAATCTGCCCTTGGTCACGATAATTGGTTATAACTTCGGAACGCTTTAACATATCCAGAGGATTTTGAGATTGTTTTCTCGTGACACATTGTACTTCATGTAAGTTGTAAAATTTTAGTTTTAAGTTTTGCATTTCGTTCTGAAAAAAAAGGGGAAAATTTGGCAAAAGTTTGTAAAAATTCTTAATTTTCCAAGTTTGAAATGTTCCGCTTTCCAGGCAGGAAGTAAAACTACCCAAAAAGCTTTATAATTAACATTTATGGAATGTCTTCTTTATGTTAGATTAATATTTTATCGGTCCTTTCCTTTTTCTAGGATGTTATGAGGCGCAGAACTTTAGGTGCAATTTTTCTCATTTTCATGAAAATTGCTAAAACTCACATTTTGAGGGACAACTCAGCTTTCAGGTGACTTTAAAAGGCCTAAATAATAGTAAAACTCCATAAATTACCCCACTATAGAAACTTCACCCCTCAACATATGTAAAACAACTTCTATTAAGTCTATCATAAGTGTTTCACATGGGTTAAAACAAAATGGACCTGCAATTTAGAAACTTTTGACTTTTTTTGGAAAATACATTCATTTAGGCCAAAAATGACACTTTCATAATGACAAATGCTGAAATGCTCTGCAAAGTTTGATGCCCAATTTCTCCCGAGTGTACTGAAAACCCAAATGTGGTGGTAACCTGCTGTATGGGCACAGAGCCGGATCGAACCAGCACCATTGACCGCAGATTTGTATTGTCCCATTGTACAGGCTATAAAATGTTAACTTTTTTTGGTAATGCGAACATACGCGGCTTATTATTAGCTCGCCTGGGGCAGTCCAGTCCCACCGACCCCGGGCAAAGTCCATATGGCCCCCTGGCTAATCCTAACCACGTCTAGGGGTGTCAATTTCCTGAATTGGATGTTCGTCTGCCAATCTGGCAATTTGTCCAAGGTCACCCGTCTGCCACTCTGGCAATATGTCCAAGGTCACCCGTCTGCCACTCTGGCAATATGTCCAAGGTCACCCGACTCAACCCGTATGTCTTTGTCCGCTAATCTCTAACCCACAAGCCTAACACCGCATCAATAGAAAACGCCATGCAAATGCGTCACGTCTCAAAATGTTCACCAGTTTATGGCTCTTACATGAATGTGTGCAGCCGTATGGTGGCACAATCCCACGGGCTGCACATGGAGTGTAGTGTATGGGAGTCCCTGCATCATATAGAAATATAATGCAAGGATGTTCTGTCTACCAGACGATAGGCCAAGCCGGAACAGTATTAACTATTAGAGTTCTGGCGCAGCTTTTAGGCCAGAAGACGGCCTATTTACACGTGCTGCACACATTCCTAAGCAGGAGCCCTTAGTCACAGAAACAGAGCAGGTAAGCAGCCACTTTATGCAGCCTCCTGTTAAAAATTGGGCAGATTGCTTAGATAATGAAAAAAAAAAATGGATAAATGAGGGAACACAATGCAACACTGTTCTAACATTGAGAGAAAGAACTTAGAACTCAAATCCAAACGTACAGTTCAATCGTTTACATTAATAAATCTCAACTAGAGGTTGTTCATATTGCTTACAGATTTTTTTTTCTTTAGCATATCACAGATCAGCCCCAGAAGCTTCTTAAAGGGCTTGGTCACTCCTTTACATTTTACAACTTGCCCATGTGCCTTTACTGCCTTGTGGATAATCCCTGAATGTTCATCAAGTGATTTAGCAGTCCTGCCACTTACTTCTGTACATTGTGCAGACTCTCCATGCCCCTTTGTTTACAAGTCTGAGCACCTATGAATAGAAGGAGGAGATTATGACACATCCTACTCCCTCTGTCTCTGTCAGTAAAAACGATCTGTGAAAAGGTGAGACAGAGGGCAGCATGGGGAGGACAGAGAAAAGCTGAAGCTGTCAATGCAGGTACACATACACGCAGAGACATGTCTAATGGAAGAGATTTATTGAAAAGAGGCCAATTCCGTTAACCCCTTCAAGATGCAGCCAGTTTGTATGTTGAGGCTGTTTTTTGTAAGCTAGATTTCAATACTGACAACAATGCAGAGGATGGGTCTCAAAGCATCATAGTGATATATACGGTAATACAATTACATTAGGGTTATTTAGTTGGTCAATATACTGAACTGTAGTCAATGTTCAGACTAATAAATCCAGCAGCCTAGGAGTGAGGGCTGTTTCACAAACAGTGAGATCAGCCTGTGATCATAGACTGTACAGAGTCCTATGTCCCAGGCTGACCATACTGTAAGTACAGGATTACACCATATTGTTCTATAATGAAAAGAACCTCTGCAGGGGATGCAGGGATTCCTAGATGCCCCCGCATATACGTCCCCATAAATGGGCATTTGAATGTACCCTTAGACGACACACACAAATGTACAACCCACCCAACACTTATATATGAATATATTATAAACATAACAGAGTTCTATTCTATGTTTCAAAACTATGTAAAACTAGGAGATGTTCTCCAAGTGTGGAGGAAAGAAGGTAATACTACAAACATAGCCAAGGCTTCTGTGCTGTAAGAACAGAGAGACTATAGAACTCTGTGCTAATGGACAGTCCAGGGGGGCCTGTATGTTTCATTACACAGTATATACCTTATATACTCGAGTATAAGCCTAGTTTTTCAGCACAAAAAAATGTGCTGAAAAGCCAAACTCGGCTTATACTCGAGTAAAAAATATATAGGTTTTACCAGGTTTTTGTGGTAAAATTAGGGGCCTCGGCTTATACTTGGGTCGGCTTATACTCGAGTATATACGGTAGTTACTAAATTTCTGGAGATAGGAGTAAGAAAAAAAAAAACTACCACTAGTGTCAGATTTTTTTTTTTTTTTTTTAACTAAAAAAAAAATAATAACTGAAAATTTCAAACACACTAGAGGTGATGTAAAAATAAAAAATGTACATTTTAAATCAATAATAAACACCTGACTTACAGATGACCCCCAGTTACAGACAGACCTATATGGCCTGTGTGACCTCTAGATGTTACTTTAGTCCCAGGCTGCTATAAGGTGTCTGTGATTAAGATGTACTGATAATCCTTGTTCACTTGTGTGACAGCACAAAATTTGGAAAATTCCATTTTCAGAGCCAATTTTTTTTTTTTTTTTTTTTCCTGGAGCTACCATTACGAAATATACCTGTTCAACTTGCATACAAATTTCACCGTAAGTACCTGCCTGTATTATAAAGGAAAATCAAACAACAATGAAAGATCCTTCACTTTATTACATGACTCCAACACATTGACCTTTATCATATTATATACCAATTCATTACAACCGATTTGCGGCTCCTGTGTCTGGACTGAAATTTTATTAGAATTTCTGTAACATAAAAAAAACAAAACCAGAACAAATCTCAGAATGCAGCTGTAAGTTCTGTGGGTAAGAATGATTTTTCATATGTAACATCACATTGATCTGTATGACTACCATTACCCATCCACTGGTTTTGATGGGGAGGGGATAGATATACTTTTGGGCTATATCATTTAGTGAAACTTTTCCTTTACAGCTAAGGGGGCATAAACTATTGAAAACATGTCCACAGAATAGCTCATTCGTATCAGATTATGGGGCGTCTGAAAAGCTTTACCCTTAAAAGATCATCAGCTGCTAAGTAGAGAATGGTACAGGAAGCGGACAGCTCCATTCTTTCTATAGTGGTCACATCAGGTTACTTCAGATCAACTCCCAAGACTGAGAGAGTTTTTTCTGTTTTGGATTTGCAGTCAATAGAGCAGAATCTCACCGCAGAGGCAAGTTATTATACAGAAGATTCCCACGTTACCTGGACAAATTACCTGTTCTTATTTCACCCATTTTGTAGTAGCTAAAAAATTCTGCTAAACAAAATTTTGGGCCAATGTGGACATATCCTTATACACGTCATACTTTTTACATCTGCTAGTGATTGACCAACAAAACAAATACGTGCATGTGCGATCCATCCCTATAGTAAGCGGTGATGCAGTGATCCCCGAATATTGATAGCTTAAAAAGAAGCATTGCATGATGGGTAAAGTGTATGAAGTCCATCGGGCTCGGAACAGAATCAGACAGGATCTCCCCATCATCTTTTCCACACACAGGATTCCTTCACATGATGCATCATGGCGGACGTCCCCACGATTCACCTATAGCAGGAGGTGTATTGTACACTCAAATCTTAAAATAAATACAGCAAATAAATAGGCTTGGGGTGTGTTTTTTTTTCCTTCACACTTTGAATTACACTACAAAAGAAAACTTCATATTAAAAAGGCAAAAACACACGGGATAATATTAGGCCCCGGCCAGCAGAGCAAAGGACGAAACCGTTCACAATTTACAAGCAAAGTTACGCGAGGCCACAGATCCCACCAAGACGAGGTTATGGGGGCTCCCAGGCACGACTACTCACAGGTGGGTTTCCGTTCTCGTGATCGCAGTCAGACCCATAACCGATCACATGATTAACCCCTATCCCCATGATTCCTTCTTTCTCACCTCACTGTAATGTGGTCAGAAACTAGAAGTTGTGTTATTTAAAGGAAATCGACCATCAAAATCCATCATGATAAACCCGGCACATTACTCATAGACCCAGGCTCTGTCACTGTGGTAATATTCTTATATTTCTTATCGAAGGCCTCCTGCCTTCTAACATTAACTTGTATAATTATGCTAATAAGCCTGAAGGGTTCTGGATGGTGGTGGTGGTGGGGTTACTAGAGCCCCTTTGTGCTGTAGCTTCACTGTGGAGGATCACTCCCCCCTGTTTGAGGCAGAGGGAGGGGGACAATTACAGTTTTACTAGATCATTAGCTTAGTTGATTTTAGAAAGGAGGAGACTATGGATAACACATATTAGAATATTAACACAGTCACAGAGCCTGGATCTATGAGTAATGTCCCTGGTTTATCATGATGGATTTTGATGCCAGATTTACTTTAAAGGGATTGCCTCAACATGAACACATGTTTTGTAAACAGGGATAAGTAGGGTTCCAGCCTCTATAAAAGAGAGTCCCTGGTCCGGATGTATGACCATCTTCTATACAGAAGAGAACGTAGAGCTGGTCACCTATGAGACCAGCGTTAGGACCTCTTGCTATTAATATCACTTACCCTGTGGATAAAGGATAAGTATTAGAGGGAAGACCCCTAGATTACAAACAATAAATAAAAGTGTAGACCATTTGTGTAAAATGCCAGGTGTCCCCTCTCCCATCAGCCTTTGTTTCCAGCTTCTTCCGTCTTCATGCCAATACAAAGAAGCTGGTTCATAGGAAAGGTGCATTTCTGTGGGTGATGGAGGGATCAGAAGTTTGTCACACAAGTGTACGGCTACCTTGACTTTCAGAAAACTTTCATCCCGTTTGCTTAACTAAGGTCTACTCTAAACGAAGCATGAGGTATCCCAAATACAGGAGGTAAAATAGTGAACAGATAAAAATTCACCCAAAGCGTAGCATTAAAGAACACCATTGGGGTTTAACATTACATGGGACCTGCTTGACCATACAAAACTATAGACAGTGTAAGGTATTGGCCTTGGGGAAGATGTTTTGTTTGGGTTAGGAGCACCAGGATTGTAGCTGTAAGTGCACTGGTTGCATGTCCTCACTCTGCTTAGCTCAATGCTGGGAGCCAAGAGCACAGCTGTGCGAGGACACACCCCTAGAGCACTTAGAATAACTTTATCAAAGCATTTTTCAAAGTTCTGCAGCTACTAAACAAACACTCATAGCAGCTATATAGGGTTTTTACACAAAACTTTCTGTAGTTTTGTATGGTCACTTAAAAAAAAAAAAACATTGCACCTCCTTTGAAACTTGCAATTTAAGTCCATCTCTCCATGGCATGTGTTTCCCCATAAGCAGCCGCACTCATATTGCACTGACACACAGTAGCCGCCTCCAGCAGTCACCATCAGGAAAACGCTGTAAGATACCCTCGCCTTCTATAATGCCGGCCTCCCGGGGGCGCTGTAGAGCACACTCACAGTAGCAGGCTGCATGCAGCAGACAGAGGTAGACAAATGTTCTCCTGAAAAAGCAAACCTCTCCCCACATCGATCACTTCTCTCCGGCACTGCCATTAACGCTGGGCTTTGATTTAGTCTTCAGGGAAAAACGCTTAAACAGGCGCCGTGGAAAGCTACCGCTCTTCTTACGGGAAGCGGTGGCAGAATTTGTCAAGTCATCATGAGACTGGCTCAGACCTGTATCCCGGTGGTGGCGGCGGAAGAAGAGTTTAGTGCCACTCCGAAGGAACCCAACTGCAACAGAGAAGAAATCAATGTAGAAAAGAGAGTTCTCCATGTACAATGTCCCTTTAGGAGCTTTTCAGTCCTCCTTATCCTAAGTGCTCCCAGCCCAGGGCATAGAAAATACATCCTTGACAAAGAAAGTATTACAGCAGCTAAAAAAATATATTATAAAAAATACAGAAAGTACAGGTGCGATCCCACTTCTAAGTCAGCTCTGTGTTGCACTTTTGTATTGATGCCGCTAGAGCTTGCAATAAGTGTAAGATAACCTTGTAATTGGAAAATTGGTAATCATAAACATTGGTTGCTTAGTAACCATACTTACTGTGGTCACGTTGTGCCAGACACCTCGTCACTTCCGGCATTTAGAGCAACTCGTGTGCGCATGCGTCTATACTGATTGACAGCTGGAACTATGCGTCCGGCGCCTGATTTGACCTGTGTGCGACTCAAACGCTCATCTTCACAGCTGATGGTGAGTGCAATATGGGGGGTATATAAGGGGAGCCTTGCAACACAGGGAGCATCTTTACCCCTAAGGGCGCGTTCACACGTTGCGTTTTGACCTGCGTTTTCATTGCGTTTGAAACGCATATACAACAGCTGAGGAGAGGTGATTTGCCTAATTATATCACTGTTAAGATTTCCGTTTACAAAATGCATCGTAAACACGATGTTAACGCATGTGTTAACATATGCGTTAACATTGCGTTTACAAACGTAAACGGTAATGTAATTGGGCAAATCACCTCTCATCAGCTGTTGTATATGCGTTTCAAACGCAATGAAAACGCGACCAAAACGCAACGTGTGAACGCGCCCTGAGGAAGTCTCCAGTTGGAGACGTAACGCGCGGGGAGCCCTCCACCTCCTGGCTATCATACCACCCCGCTCGAATGCTACTATTGTAGACCATTTGTAATGTATACTAAAGTCTTGCCTCTTACCTTATTCCCCCTTGATTTTGGTTGGGATTCTTTAACTTTGATGTACTTTATAGGCATTAACTTGTATGGTTTTTACTTCTATGGCAGCTTGACAGATGCACTTGCACTTTCTACCTGTTTACTTACCTTTTCGGGGTGGTTTGGGTAGATTTAACACATTCAGGAGGTGTTATGTTTCTGCACCGATTACAGTGCATTTAACATGGTATATAATTGTATGTACTTTGGTACAATTTTAATTGATTTTATGTTTATGTCTGTGTTCAGTTTTGGATATCAATAAAATTTATTTCATGGTTTTTGTACAATCATGTCAGTGACACACTACTTTGTCTTTGTTTGATAATCATAAACACGGTGTCATAACAAATACAAGTTAAAAGAAATCTGTCAGTTAAACTAACCCATACTAAACTTATCTTCCAAAACTTCTATTATACAGCAGTACAACTATCCCTATATTGTTATTCCCATCCCTGAACAGTTCCACAGTCCATTTGTAAAGTTGACTGACCATCTATGCACATTCATGTTAGGCTAGCTTAGCCACAGCTACAGCTACAGCTTCCTGATCAAGAAGAAGCCGGCTTTCTTTCAGCTCAGTGAACTCGACTACATCATTCCCTTAGGAATTCTCTTCAGCAAGGATAAGGAGCTGGAGGCCCGACTAAGCAAAAAGGAGAGGAGTATGATGGACACAGCTCCGGAGAAAAGTGATCATCGGATGGGGAGTCAACTTTACAAACGAATTGTGAAACTTTTCAGGCATAGGGATAACAATATAGGGAAAGTTCTACTACTGTATAACAGAGGTTTTCAAATATCTGTTTAGTTAGTGTAGGTTAGTTTAAAAGGGTTTTCCCCATTTCAGCAATTTAATGTTATGGTTTGTATTATAAAAAGTTATACAATTTTCCACTATACTTTCTGTATCAATTCCTCACGATTTTCTGGATCTCTGCTTGCTGTCACTCTATAGGAAGCTTCTATGTTTACTACCAGGTGCAAGGCTCGTTAGTTTAATAGAGTAATCAGAGCCCTGTGATATAACGAGCTGTGCACCTTTGTAGACATGGTCAGATTTCTATCCACTGGTAGTAAACATAGAAGCTTCCTATCGAATGACAGCAAGCAGAGCTCTAGAAAACTGTGAGGAATTGATACAGAAAATGTTATATTTTTAAGTGACAAGTTCCCTTGTCAAAGGCAGAAGAAAAGTTCATTCAAAAGCCTTGGGAAAAAAGAAAAAAAAAAAATATTTGACAAATTTAATCTAGTTACCTTTGTGGTCTTTAAGGCTGCGTGTTTCCAAGGCCCCGGTAGAGCCGGTTTCGGAGTCCACATCATCCAGGGACGGTCGATCTGAAATGTCTGACCTTGTGGTGTCATCATCTTGACAGTGTGAAGCGGCCAGTTCAGAAGGAAATACAGTAGAGTCTTCTGTTAAGGAATCTTGAAGAGAAGTGGAAGTCTCATGTAGCGAGGCGTCCATGGAAGCTGCATATCCCAGAGAAAGGGCCATCTCATCCTCACCAATAGGCACCTATAGGATTGTAAAACCATAAAACACGAAGAAAAAAAAAATGCAAATATAAGGGGAGGTCAGTAATTGGTTTTGACCCTACCTTTGACACTCCAGATATAATAAGGGTGCTACGTTTGGTGGGCGTCCTCTTGGATGACTTGTTGCCCGGTTCTGTTAACTGTCTAATAGCCGTCTCTGCCACAGGGTCAAGCTTGATGGATGACGGAGACCCACCTGCCGAAAAGGTTTTAGATTCACATTACAAATATCTACAAGTTATGGATTTTGAAAATCTACAATCAAAATCCATCCTGATAAACCAGGGGCACTTACTCATAGATCCAGGCACCGTGCCAGTGGTTATCTTCTTATATTGGTTATCCATGGCCTTCTATAATCTACTTTTCAATGCTAATGAGAAGGGCTCTGGGGAGTATTACCAGAGCCCCTCCATGCTGTAGCTTCACACAGTCTCACACTCCCCTGCTCCTTCAGCACTCCCCCTCCCTCCTCCTCCGCGTGATGTTATCCAACTGCGGCAGAAGAAGAAGTTTCAAGCACAACGTGGTGGTGGTAGGTGCTCACTTTACAGCGTAACAGTCTGTAACAGCACGGAGGGGGCTCTGATAATACCACAAGAAGCAATTCAGGCTCATTAGCTTAATTTTAAAAGTTGACTTTATAAGGAAGGAGGGCATGGATGACAAATTAGAAGATTACCACAATCACGGTGCCTGGATCTATGAGTAAGTGTCCCTGGTTTATCAGGATGGACCTTGATGGTAGATTTTCTTTATTAAAAAAGTTGCAGCAAACGGTTGGTGCCCATCTTGCCAAAACTTGCCAATAGGAAACCCTTGCGAATACCACAACCAACTAGGGGAACATTATGTCACCTACCACTGAATGCATGCACATGGCATTTTTGGTGAACCCCCTTGGTGTGACATGGTCTCTGCCTAGTGCCGTTCTCTGTTTAGTTTCTTTCAAACGTGGGATGAGTTATAGGAAAAGTTTTATACAACTCTGTATAGCAGCACTTGTGTTAAGTTACTGCCAGATAATGAGATCGCCCAGAGACATGTCAAATTCAGCAAGGTTCATACATTCAGGTGGAAAGTATTTGCATTTCTATCTTGTCATTTGCAATCAGTAAGCTACGATGAAGCTGATCATGTTAGGTTTTGCATAAAAAGCAAATACTGTGATATTTCCAGAAAATAAAGAACATGATATGACATCAATTACACAGAAGAAAAGCTAAAAGTGAATGTGCACCAATATGCTTATTCATATGGACATGCTCGGTCCGTATGCCGACCAGATTTTGCGGACCAAAAACTGTTGGAAACAGGAGTCCAAGCATATGATGCACAGAGATCCTGCATCCTCTCTGCACAGCCGTGCCATACAGAAAACATGATTATAGTATGACCCGTTGTTCTTGCAGGAATGCAGTGACTCCTTGCATTATATTTATACATGTAAAAAAAAAAAAAAAAAAAAAATGAAGTAACGCCGAGCGAGACTTAGACGGCAATGGGCGCACAGCACCCTACGGGAGCGGTCCGTACCCCGTAGAAAGATAGGGCATGTCCCATCTATTCATGGCATACGGCGCCGTGCGCCATATATTCCTGTGGAGCGCTCACCTCCTCCTCTCCCCGCGTGCTACGGTTACGGCGGGCAACGGCCGTGGGCATGTAGCCTTAATAAAATCCAAGTAGTTTATTTCAATCCATAAAAAAATAGGGCAGAAAAGAATGTCCATTTATGCGTTTCAGACACTACATGCGTCCTTAAAGAGGACCTGTCCCCCTTAAAAACAGCACTAAAGTAAGCAGCTCCTAGTGCCACAACAGCGTTACACTGCTAGTGCTATCGGAAACCTCTGATAATGCTAGCGGACGCTGCCGCGATGCACACTAGAAATGCCGGACCGCTCTGCAAGCGGTCCGGCGTATTCATGAGAGGACAGGATTAGGGGCATGACGCTCAGCAGTGACCGCCGGCCTATGGGTTGGGCGGGGAGGCCCAGGGAAGAGGCAGCACCTCAGACCGCCCCCTCATGAGTTGAATGAGATTTTACAGAATGATAAAAGTCCATCCGAGTTGCAAACCCCCTTCGTATCTACACATTTCTTACCACTACCACTTGGAGAAGAACCGGAAGAGCAGCTGCGGGGGAGTAAGACTGGTTTGTTTTCCGTCACTTCTACTTTAGATGGTGATCTGGCCGGAGATTCTGAGGTAAAAGACAGGTTTGGTAACAAATTCAAAAAAATGTATAAATGACTCCATTGCTGCACTTAAAATAATTCTGCCATTACGCCTGGAAACCGTGGAGTGGCTGTGCGCACACTAAACACCTTGGAAGGGCGTACCACCCACTCCCTTCACATGGATTGACCCCTGGTGTGTGGTGGTCCCAGCAATCACACACTTGTCCAAATTTCTTGCACTATCAACTCGAAATTATGTCCCCCACAACATATCTTTGGCCACTAGTGGTAACACATATTGAGCTGTATAATGTACAGCTATAAAAACTCACCTATTTTACCATCCAGCTTTGGCCTGGACTGAATAGTGGTCACAGTAGTCACGATCGTACCATCTGGCATCACTGTGCGATCCATTTCCACCTTCTTAGTAGGTGTAATGTTAATTCTCTGAGTTGGGGTCCCTAGAGTCGCCCTTGGTAGATTCCCCTCTGGGATATAAAACTTTGAATGGAGGAAAAGCAAAAGACAAGATTTTATCATTTATTAAATTCTTTGAATTGACACCAAAAAAAATTAAAAAAAACAAAAAAAACACCAGAGATGAGCTGTAATATCAGATTTAGTACATTGTGCTGCATAAAAGGACCCTCCTTGGGGATTGTATTTGGTGAAGGTCACTAGTGTCAGACCTGCACATATCCTAATCAATATTGTCGAAAAATTCCTATACAACATTTGCATTATTGATTACTACCCACCTCCACGGATATTGATGGTGCTGCGATTTTCGCCAACGTAGTGCCCGAGGTCAGTGGGTACAAACGCTTTCCACAGAGGTCTTTTTCAGGCGACCTCAGAGGCACAGATGTGTGACCCAGGAGTAAATCTGCAGGAAAAAAAAGGGATGATTAATTTTTAAGATCACGACACATGGTTTAATCTATAGTGTCAAAAAAAAAAAAAAATGACTCACTATCTGCACTTCTCACCATCTGCCACACCTTCAAGGACAGTTCCTTGCTCTGAGGAGTGAGATCACTGTATGGGAAGAATTGTCAGACATCATTATCCAAGAATAGACAGAAAATAACAAAATTAGTCTTTTATGTGTCCAAGTCTCATCAAAATCGCACCATGTGCTTGCTGGAATGTTCAGCAAACGGAACTTTAACTCGGGATGTCAGTTGACTTCCGGTAGCTTTTTTTTTCCCATTCGGGACGGACGTTCCAGCAAGAACACGAGACTTAGACACGCTTGCGTGGCAGGCAACGGCAGCATGCGGGTAGAGGAGGAGGGGTGAGCACTTCTCACCCCCACCCCTCTCCATAGGGATATATGGCGCTGTAATACGGGAAAAGATAGGACATGTCCTATCTTTTTCCTGGGTACGAAGCAGGTACGGTGCCGCACGTGTGCTGCATCGTACCGCTCCCGTAGGGCGCCGTGCACCCATTGCTGTCTGTGGGGGACATATATCGGCCATATATATGTCCCCCTTGCGGCAGTGTGAATGTAGCCCAGTATCCGTTTATACTATACATTCCCAATACCCCTTACACCTGCTCACAATATCATCTCCTCACTCCATGAGACGTTCCAGGTCTCTCCAATCCTGTGTATCCTGGCAGTGCGAGTTTTCTTTCGCTGAGAAGGGCAATCCAGTTCAGCGTCACATATAAGCTCCACATCTGAAAAATGAGTGAACAGTGCATCAAGGTGTGTAGGAGGGGCGTGCGCATGTGTGTAGGAGGCTATACCTGCCCAACTAAACATATAAAGATGATAAAATACCGCACCTGGATCTTGAAGAACAACATCCCGCAGATGAAGCTGGCGGACAAGAAGCTTCAAGCTGTCCGTTCTGGTGGGGGATCCCTGGATCAGTCGGTCACAGATTCCCTGCACGGTACAGAAGAGAGTATAACATGAGGAGATACATACAGCCATATAGTACATAGCACATCAGAGAAGTTGCTGACTCACCATATTGCTATCATGAGCTTTCAGGTTGAACATCATGGCTGGCTCTGCAGCAAGTAATACATTTTGTACTAGGTCTTGAAGCGTGCATAGTTCTGCGCCTCCTTCCCTGCTCTGCGGATACAGAGAACAGTCTCCAAAAATTATTGGGACCTACAACAAATCATCTTTTAAAAGTACAGGTGGAAGAACACTTAGCAGCACCTACCTGATGCGATTGCTTGGGTATAACATGGAGGAGCATATCAGGACGCTCTTTAAAACCCCAGGACACCAACAGGCCGGCCTGCTGCAGCTCCTGTAGCCTAACCTCTATCTGCAGACGACAGAAAGGTAGACATGAGGCGAATGCTAAACTGCTAACAGGCTATGTAGAAACCCTGGAGAGATGAATGATTGGTCAAATTCTGTATACATTTACGGTTTAACCAAAGCTGGAGCTCCTGCAAGTGCTCAGGGGGTGGAGCTTCACTCTGTGCCCTCTGTATTAAACTACCCTATAGCCACTACTCTCTGCTCAGGCTGTAACAGTCTTCTTGTTAAATAGTACAGCAGTCACTGAGCAGAGGGGAGGAGCAATGGAGCATCTCAGCGCCCCTAAAGCACTTGCAGAAACTGTAGACCTGGATCAGAAGTTTTTTGTTCACAGTCAAGATTATAAGACGCTGGCTGAGCAATCATCAAAACGGCTGACAGATTCCCTTATTCTATATAACTAGATGTTAAATGTATTTACCACCCTTATCCTTTGGGTGAATTTTAAGTGCATGATCACTGAGGGTCCAAGAGTGTAGAATCCTAGTGACAATATATTTTATATTAAAAATATTTTTAAAAAAGTGGCAGAGTGGTGAAAATCCTTGACCATCGCTTAATTCACTTCTTTGGGACCAATGGAACACTCTACTTGACCATATAGATCTCATTAAAGATCATCATTTTCACTAAAGACAGGTTACAGAAGCCCATTACAGTTGCTTTGCAAATTTGCCTTTCTGCTTTCTCTCAGCATTTGCATTACAATATAATTGTGTGTTATAACTTACCTTGCACCCTGACAGAATCATCTGTGTAGTCCCAGGGGTTAGGCTTTGGTTTGAATGCATTTCAAAAAACAACATGTGACTTGTCTGCGCTGCAGACTCATCAGCTCTCAGCCCCCCATCTTTGTGCTCCTGTACAGCTCTTCCCTCCTGCTCCTTCACATAGGTCACAGCCTGGTGAGCTGACATCAGTGGTGGAGGGAGGAGCTGTACATAGGTGGGGGCTGAAAGCTGAGGAGTGAGCAGCACAGACAAGTCACAAGTTATAACACACAATTAGATTGCAATGCAAATGCTTAGAGAAAGCAGAAAGGCAAATTTGCAAAGCAACTGTAATGGGCTTCAGTAACCTGTCTTTAGTGAAAATGAGTGACAAGTTCCCTTTAATGAGATCTATATGGTCAAGTACAGTGTTCCATTGGTCCCATAGAAGTGAATTAAGCGATGGTCGAGGGTTTTCACCACTCTGCCACTTTTTTTTTTAAACAGAAAGGCATATGTGAAATGCAGCTGTAATGGGCTTCTGTAACCTGTCTTTGGTGAAAATTAGGTCCCGGATGACAGGTTCCCTTGCTGTTATTTTGTGCACCAAAATTTTATTCACATCAGAAACTCAAGGGTTTTATTCAAATAGGGTATTAAGAAACCCAATTATTGCTGCTGTTGGGAAACAGCATGACACCGTTTCTCAAGCAACTCCTCGCCGCAGTCATGTGGTCAGAGGGAGTTGCTGGAGACAGCCATTCTAGTGAAGAGGTCACAGTGATCGGAGTAAAAAAAAAATTTTGTACTTTTTTTTTTCTTGAACTTTCTTGATGTTAAAAGGATAAATCTCACCTGTGCACTCTGTATGGTTAAGGAGACCTGGTAGGTATCGCAGGACACGGCGGCCGGGGACTCTTGAGTGACAGACACCGGAAACCGCACAGTGTCAGCAGAAATATGGCAAAGGAAGACCTGCAGAGAAAACCAAAAAATTAGCTCATTATTTACCAGGTTCTCATAATAATAATAAATAATAATTCTTTATTTATATAGCGCACACAGATTACGCAGCGCTGCACAAAGCATGGCAAATTGGTCATATACAGTATGCAGTCCATGACATTAATGCCTGAAGTCTACTGACTAGAGTGAAGAGATGATCACTAACTCTTTATTAAATCTAATGAGAGGTGACAGTATCTAGTAGTGCCCCCTAGTAGTGCCCTTGTATACCCTTATATACACTAATAATATTAACGATCCCATAACAATCCACTTTACTCCACACCATTGAGATATTTTTGGCTTTTTCTTTTATTATTCAGAATTCTCTCTACATTACTAAGGGCATCCTTAGTACAGGCGGTCCCCTACTTAAGAACACCTGACTTACATACGACCCCTAGTTACAAACGGACCTCTGTATTTTGGCTATTTGCTGTACTGTAGTCCTAGGCTACAATGATCAGCTGTAACAGTTATCACAGGTGTCTGTAATGAAGATTTATTGTTTATCATGGTACTTATGACAACCCAACATTTTTAAAATCCAATTGTCACAGAGACCAAAAAAAAGTTTGACTGGGGTTACAATAATAAAGTATACAGTTCTGACTTACAAACTCAACTTAAGAACAAACCTACAGACCCTATCTTGTATGTAACCCGGGGACTGCCTGTATACAGTCTAGGAGTAAATATTTCACAGGGCCAGAACGCTTACACAATAGTATTACATAAAGGGAGTTTCCAAGACCTGATGCCATGGAGCCAGAGCCAAAAATTTGAGCTGCTGTGGGTGCTCAAGCACCTCAGTCCCTCTAATAGGAACAGAACAGAGGCTGCTGTACCAGTCCTGGCCACTAGACAGTGTATGGAGCTGTGGTCTGGGGACACTGTCAGTACTCAATGGCGCCCTCTTGACAGTGTGACCCACACGCATATTAGGCCTCATTTATCGAAACCTTTTGAGAGCAAAACTATTCTAGTAGCTCAAGGCGACCAATCCAAGCAAAGCTTTCATTTTATAAACTGTTGTGGGAAAATGAAAGCTGAGCTTGGATTGGTTGCCATGAGCAACTAGGACAGTTTTGCTCTCAGACACCTATAAATAAGGCCCATTGTATACGAGGAGCCTCCTTACCATCCTGCTGTCGGAGTGCTGCGTACACGAAACGTGGCTGATGTGCACCGTGGGTTGGAGGATGATATTCTCCTCAAACATCATCTGGACCGAACTCTGAAGAGGAGAATAAAGAATGATAAACAGTGTTTATGTTTTTGATGTGTATAAACTGAGCCCCTATTACATAGAGTCCTAGAACTACAGAAGTCTAACCTCTAGGATACCTGCTGACCTTTTACCAACCTCATTACATCCAGTTATAGACGTTGCTTCAGCGTAATTAGAATTTTCTCTATAGTCACAAACTAATCCTGAGCAACCAGTGCGGTTATCTTCAGCACCACTGTGTATAATTAGCATCTCTATTGTCAAGTGGGAGGTGCCAGGATGTCAGATCCGGCTCAGGACTGCCCATCTGACAGGGAAAAGCCTATTTAGCATTCCATGTTGTAACCCTAATAGCTGTGATATTATAACTGTTGAGCTTTAATAGACGACTATTAAAAGGAAGCAAAGACTTGTGAGTTGTGATGGTAAAAGATGCTCTTAAAGGGATTCCTACCGTACCCCTCCCCCCATTAAAATCTGATGCAAGTACCGTATGTCTTTAAGAATTGTGCTGTGAATTGCAATACACTATTTCCGTTTCGGTCCATTATGTAATTTCCATGAAATTCCAAGTTTAATCCATATGCTAATGAGACTGTTGGGTCACCCATATCGTATCCTTAGCACCTGCAGTGTAGCTTTTCCAATCATTTTCCCAAACTCTTGCTTGTCTGGCAAAGAGGAAAATTGCGCTGGCAGGAATAGGAGTGCTCCGCGATGCTGAGGATAAGGCCAGAGTGCACCAACTGCCTCATTAGCATAAGGATTAATATGGGATTTTCTCAGAAACTGCATAATAGACAGAAATAATTAAAGTGCGTTGAAAATCCCTGTGCATTTCCTTTAAGGGGATTTTAATGAGGTATTTATATATTTTGGGGAGTAAAGGACCCCTGGTCATGGAACCACCAGACATGTTATGTCCTATCGTGTGTAGGGGGTGTAACTTATAGCTAGGATGAAAATAGCTGTGGTCTAGTCTTTACAGATGGATGATATATGGAAACACTGTGAAGATCAGGAAGTAGTAGCATCCCGCGAGCAGATGTTACAGACATGTATAATAATAGCACAAACTGCAACATAATGTGCCAGGGACGTGGAAACTGCAGTCAAAACAGGAAAAAAAAGGTGGTGGCCGTGTCATTTGCTTAACAAAAAGTCATCTAAAAGAGACAGATGACGTGTGACGGCCGATGCACTGGTGGCATTGAGGCCCGTGTTATCTTCACAGTAAGTATAGGGAGAGATGACACATGATATACATGTAATACAATATACAAACTACACCACATACATCAAGTAAATCATAAAACAGTAACAAAGAAATGTAACGCTTGAGAGCAGAACTCCTCAATATACAGCAGACACAAGGGGAAGGCCTCTCTGCTTCCTCCATACAGTGGGATTACAGGACTGGCAGAGCGTGGTACGAGGATAATCATCCTGTGCACAACAGACCCCGAGACCATAAAGCTAAATCCTCATTATAAGAGACTGAGCACCTCAGACAAGAAGTCCTGCTTGGCAACACATTCTCCAGTACGGAGGCAGCAAAGTTTTCAAATTAAACAAAACAGCACAAAAAGAAACTTTAGCTAAGAGTATCCACATAGTTTGTGAGTCTAGTGTATTCACGAGTGAGAGCTCCACTCGTGAACATACAGGATTCTAAAACAAAGTATTCTTTCACTGCGAATCTAATGTATTCATGAGCAGCCTCTTACCCACCAGCCTCTTCCTTTCAATCTCTGTGATCAGGGAAGAAGAAGTAGGGAGAGCTCCACTCATGAATACACCAGACTCACAAACTATGTATTCTTTAATTGCGAGTCTGATATATTAGTGAGTGACGCACTTCACCACCTCTTCTCGCTGTCCTTTCAACCTTTGTTATCTGGTTGGGAAGAAAACGTGAGGAGCTGTACTGATGAATACACTGGCCTCACTAACTATTTTTTTATCTGTTGAATTCAGAGAGAGCGTCACTGAATTTTATCCACTTTCCTCATAATGTTAATCAATGCTATGAGGGCAGGGAGATCAACTCATGAATACACCAGACTCACACTATGATTGCGAGTTACTATTAACCCTCTTTTTTTTTTTTTTTTTTTTAAACTCTTTCGACTGAAAAGGGATCAGACCCATACTCATACTACGCTGCCCAAAGTGCACAGTGTGATGACAGAGTTGCATAAAAGTTTTTTTTTTTAAAAAAGCAGACATTATTTTGTTACCCCTTCCCAGGGTCCAGTGAAGTGTACAGCACAGGCCAGAGTGCCTGAATACTGATTGTTATCTTCTATAGGTAACTGCCAAATATAAAGTGGATGCGAATAGGACATGAAATCTTTTGGCCAATAAGAGTCTTGGCACAAAGTGGGTGGAGCCGTGACTACTAGAGCAGCCCTTCCCATCTGTAGGTGATGAACATAACATACCCTGGTACCATGTGCACGCTATGCACACTGCTGACACATCCACTGCTCTGACATTGATGACCCATCCTAATGTTCAGGTCATAGACCCGGAGAATATAAACAAGGGATGGGTCCAAAGAGGATTTTCCATTATGGGGAAAAAAAAAAAAATCTGTGAATGTCAGCTCTGCAGGTTAACACATCTTAGTTTATTTGGCCGGATTATACACAGAAGACAAGTGTGAACAGCGGCTGAGACCACCTGGGTGTATGCATTATGGTAATAGCCCCCCCTTCCCACATAAGAATAAATCTGCTGCATGTGAACAGCGGCTTATAAGGAGCTGCAGCCTCATGCCCGTACCGACTACTCACCCTGCTCCGCACCGCCTCCCGGTTGAGTGCCTGAGCCCAGGCTCTGCTCCAGCTCTCTCTGATGGTCGGGAAGCTGCAGAGGGCGGTGAGCAGCCCCCGTGCTCCGGGCTGTGCGGGCCGGGCCCCCCGGGTCACCTGCACTAGCCAGGCCAGCACCGTCAGCAGGGAGGCCGCGAACAGCAGCAGCAGAGCCGCGAAGCCAAGATCCGAGGCGGCCGGGAGCATGGCCGGGGATCCCGCATCATCTCCCTCCATCCCGAGCCCAGAGCGGCGGAGCTCAGCAGCACCGGGGCCCGCAGCCCGCAATAACAGCGCAGCCCCGCCCCCGGTGCACACCCGCAGTGCCCGCTAGAGGGCGCTCGTGCGCCGCACACCTGATATATCCCTGCTGTCTATCTATGCGCACAGCTCATACCCACTCTGAGGATTTAGGCTCTGTTCACTCTGTGCCACTGTTTCTCTCTCAATTTCCGAGGACAGCATGTCTGTTCCTCAATAATCTGCAATAATATAGATCCACTTCATTCCCACTGTACTATAATACAGTTGTATAGTAATAATTCCTTTATTTATATAGCAAACACAGAGTTTGCCAAATCAGTCCCTGTCCCCTCCAGGCTCACCATCTAAACAACCTACAAGTATATTTTGGAGTGAAGGAGGAAACCCACACAAACACATACAACCTCTTTGCAGATGTTGACCCTGGGACTTGAACCCAGGTCCCCAGCGCTGCAAGGCTGTAATGCTAACCACTAAGCCACCGTTGTAGTACATTGTATCAATGATCTGGATCTACAATTATAAAATATACAGTTTTGACTTACATACAAATTCAACTTAAGAACAAACCTATGGAACCTATCTTGTACTTACGCAGGGACTGTCTGTATATCTGATTATCCTAATCATATATAATTCCCAATGCTTAATATGTGGACAATTATGTGACATACAAAACCTAGTGATTACCTTCCTAGATATAAATAATGCCTTATTAATGGGAGATAAATAATTCCCCAATTCTCTATCATTTTATACATATCTAGGGGATCTGTTTTTGTAACTTTCATTTACAAGCTTATTATTTATCATTCTAATTCTATTTTTGTATTTTTAACTATTTTTTTTTAGGACCCTGAGGCCCCATTCACAGGTGACATTTACAATCTACAGACAACGCAATACCACTGGGTTTACATTGCCTTTAACGAAATTGCGATGTAAATGCAATGTTAATGGATGTGAGCACAATTCAGGCGACACTTGTGACCCCGGCTTCAGGTACTTGAACCTCAGTGGTTCTGATCGCTTCTGCAATATACAGCAATACGTGTGCATTACAGTATATTGGCAGTTTAGTGGATAATTATAATAATTCTTTGTTTATATAGCGCCTACAGATTACGCAGAGCTGCACAGAGCTTGTCAAATCGTGGATCTTCATTATTACACAGGGGCGTAACTAGGAGAGGCTGGGCCCCATGTCAGATTTCTAAATTGCGCCCCCTTCCCCCTAAACCTCTTAGCGCTCAGCGTCCAATATATCGGACGCTGAGCTGATGCCGGCCCAGTTCGAGATCAGAGCTAAGCCGGCATCGGGATAAACGGGAGGGGGGGGGCTTCTGTAACTAACAGCCGACATCCCAGTGTAACACCTGCAGTGGGCTCCGATCGCATGTGTTTAACCCGTTAAATGCCGTGGTCAGCCTGACCACAGTATTTAAACTGCATTCTGGGGGTCTCTGCCCCACGATGCCCCCCCCCCCTCCCCCGTGCAGTCCTGAGGTCCAATCAGGTCCCCAGGGCTGTCTGCAGGCAGTGCCTGTGAGATGGCGTCTATGACGTCATCTTAAAGGCACAGTGTCAGCCTAAGCATGTGCACAGGCAGACATAGCAAATACCCTGCAATATATCAATATTGCAGAGTATTATCATGAACAAACAATCAGATGATTGCTTGTTCATGTCCCATGGTGGAACTATTAAAAAAAAAGTTAAAAAAGAATGTTATTCAATAAAATATAAATTAATAAAAATCCCCATAAGCCCCATAACATATAGGCCGCGGTCACACGTACCGCTAGGCGTCCGTTCAGAACGCGATGCTAGTGCACAGGGGGCGGTCGTCAGCCCGAACACACATGCGTTTCCAGTGAAACGCATGCGATTGATAAGCCGATCGCATGCATTTCTCTGGAATGCACGTGCGTTCAGGCTGGGGACCGCCCCCTGTGCGCTAGCATTGCGTTATGAACGGACGCCTAGCGGTACGTGTGACCCCGGCCATAAAGAGACATACAATGCACAAAAAAGTCTACATCATAACACAAACTCCACATGTGTAGTATCACTGTGTCTGTAATGACCCCTGGATTAAAAATAAATAATTATTGAACCTGTACGATGAACGTTGTAAAAAAAAAAAACTATTAAAAACCCGCCAAAAATTATGATTTTTACCTATTTAATCTCTCAAAAAATTCAATAAAAAGTGATCAAAAAAACATATGTACTCCAGAATGATACAGTTGCAAAGTACAACATGTCCCGCAAAAAAACAAGCCATCAACCAGCTCTGTAGCCAAAAAAATATGGCTGCTATCCCTGTAGTTACTCTCCTGTTATTACAGATCCTGCTATGCCAGCCATGGGATATTCAGTAAGGGCCTTTGCTGTCATAGAATCAATGACGTCACAGGGGGGCAACAATCAGATCCAGTCACCTTTGACCGTGGCACTTAATGGGATCAGTGCCAGTGCTGGATGTCTACTGCATCATGCCATGAAGAGGCTGTGATGTACTAATCCGTCAAGCATCATTGAAGAGTTAAAAATAAGACGCCAGAATTAGGGTCAGTTCCCATCGAGTAGTTTGGTTTCCGTTTTGTTTAAAAAAAAACAGATTGTAATTTAAACAAATGCCTGAATGGATACATTAGTATCAAAGTAGCAGTTTTTTAACAAAAACTTATTTCCATCAGTATCAGTTTCCATTATTTTATAGTCATCCGTTTTTTTTTTAATTGCAACTATCCGCTCAAATAAAGGAAGGGCTAATGGACGATGTAAAAACTGGTAAAAACGGATACTATTAAAAGTCTATTGAATTCAATGGGGAAAAACTGATACATTATTCAACCGTATTTAAACATAAACTGCATAACGGAAGCCAAAACGCAGATGGGAACTTAGGGGAGTGGTTGGGGGGTTTCCATAAAGAGTTAATAAAATTAATTTAATAAGTCATAGGCATCCACAATAAAGACACCATCAAAAAAGTACAATTTGTCTTGGGGCCAAAAAACTGTAGAGTTGCAGAGTGTAACCCAACTTTACTATTATCCTGATTTACAAACATAGCAAAATAACTTGTCTGGGAGTCAGGGTTGTATAGATTGTGAGCCCCATGGGGACAGGGACCAATTTGACATGCTTTGTGCTGCGCTGCGTAATCTGTGTGCGCTATATAAATAAAGAATTATTATTATTAATATTAAATATGTTAAAATAATCTTGTCCTCCAATAATGAGAAGTATTAACCTCCCACCACTAGGGGGAGCGCTCCACTGAGGCGCTTTTTCCTGCGGTGCTGAGCAACACTAATGTAAACGTATTAGAGACCACGCCCCTTCCTCTAGTCTGCCAATGACAGCGCAGGACAAATGTCCAAAGTAGACTGGTGACAGGACAGGAAGTGTTGTTGAATGAAACCATGCTACCTCCCACCACTAGGTGGAGCTGTGTTCTAAAAGCGCTGTAAACAATTGTATAGCCCTTTTCCTCGCATCAAGCAATGAAGGCCACGCCTTGTCCCCTCATCAGTCAATGATATCCCGGCACAAAGTCGGGATAGGGCGTGTTCCTTTTATAGAAGGAACACGCCCTTTTTCTGTGGTAGCCAATAGGGAAGGTAGCACTTCGGTAGTGACAGAACAAGTTCAGAGAACCACGCCCCCCCGGCTGCTCAGCCAATGAGGGCGGTGACACTGTAGTAGTGACAGCACTGCACTGTGCCAGGCGGAAGTGTCGGTAGACGGGAGGAACATGCCGGTGGTACCGCTGCTGGTGAATGTGGGCCTCTCGGTACTGGGCGGCCTGGCCACGGCTGCCCTGATCCCGGCCTTCCAGGACCATTTCATTGCGGCCAGACTATGCGGGAGAGACCTGAACAAGCCCAGCAAGAAGGAGATGTAAGGAGCTACTCACACTCTGCAGCACTGACCGTAACGCTCTGCTGGCTTTAAGACTATAACTCCCAGCATGCCACAGTGTGGGGATCCTCAATATGTTTCTCTAAAGCAGCTGCAAAACTACAACTCCCAGCATGCCACAGTTTTGGGGTTCTCAATATGTTTCTTTAAAACTGCTGCAAAACTACAACTCCCAGCATGCCACAGTGTGGGGATCCTCAATATGTTTCTCTAAAGCAGCTGCAAAACTACAACTCCCAGCATGCCCTAGAGAACTGATCCCTTATGTTTGCTCAGTTGGTTCCCAGGGCATGCTGGGAATTGTAGTTTCTCATCACTGTCGCCTTAAAGGGAATTTCATAGATTTTCTTTTTCTAATTAAAATAATATCTTGATATATGATATATTCTATTCCATTTCTTTTTATTGTGTGATAACAGTAATTAAAAAATACTGTTTTTATACATTATTATGGGGGGCGGCCCATAAGCTGCTGTTTTCAGCATTTAAAGGGATTGTCCGGTGATGGCAAGTTAGGCCCTATCCACAGTCGCACATGCGCTGGCTGCTCTGTTAATTTCTATGGAGCGGATATAGACAAGTGCGCTGCTCTGCTATCTCCTTCGCCTGAGAGGCTTGATGCATCACTCATCTCGGCTGCTAAGAGTGTACAACACCCTCTTTTTTATGTCCCATGGGGGTACCATCACTGAGACCTCCACCAATAAGCAAGTTATGCCCTATCGTGTGGATGTGGCCTATCCTGCTATCACCAGACAATCCCTTTAAAGAGATGTTTTACGTCAGGCACATGTATGATAGACACAATAGTCTGGAGATGATCACCGATGGTTGTGGGTATGCTCTGCTAGCTGTGCGGGGAAGGGAGAAGATAAGCTACAACATAATCTCTTATAATGGCCGGATACTCTAATCCTGTCTGAGATGACTGACGAAAAGTGATCTTTACAGACCAGGAAGTATCAGAATATGAATGACAGTGATAGTTGCAGGATTTTTACTTCTGTATTAATAATATACATATGTTCTCTTTCCACAGACCGGAGTCTCTAGGAGTGATAAGCGGCGCTGTGTTCCTGCTCATCCTTTTTTTCTTCATCCCAGTCCCGTTTCTGAGCTGCTTCATTGAAGAGAAGTGTAAAGAGTTCCCGCATCATGAGGTGATGGCGGCTCACTAATATAGAAGTGCATGTACGGAGCCGGACTCTTTGGTCGTGTTAACACTTTCCACTCGAATCGTGTTTTAAAATGCATTTTAAGCACATTGGAGAGGAGCTACTCCTGAGTGCAGATGTGTTTAGACCTAAACTCTCGCATTCGGGAACTAGAAACATTTCTTTTGCTGGTAAACAAGGCACCACTGACTAGTAATGGGTCGTTCGTGAATGAGCCAAAACAAAGAGCCGGCTCACCTCAGTGAGCCAATGGCTTACCACGCCCCCTTTAACCTAAAAAAAAAAAAAAAAAAACGGGTCAAAAGTGGAGTGGTGTGGGGTAACTGACTGGCCTGCAGCTCCCTATTATATATTTAATAGGGAGCCAGAAGAGCCGGCTCTTCTTAGTGAGCAGAGCCTAATGAGCCGACTCACTAAGGAGAGTCGGAATTCCCATCGCTACCACTGAAGGACCCCTGCAAAAAATAGTGTAAAACAACTCTATTTCCCCCTGACACCGGCCAATCAATATGTCTCCAGGTGTGTCCAGCTGTTTTCCAACGGTATCGGCATACCAGAGGCCGAAATATTGACCAATGACATTCTGTTACTAGGCAAACCACCAAACTACTAAAAGAGCGGGAAAAATTACCTCAGGAGAAGGACCGATTATAACATTGTCCCTCTCCTGAGGAGAGTCCAGGGGCCTCCATTATATGATAAGATTCCCTCACATTGAATATTTCTCATATGAAAGTAACCTGTGTGTATGTGAAACGGCTTATCCTCTCGGCAAACGGCGTCATTTTGGCCTCTGTCAAGAGGATGGAGCCATTTTCCCTAATTTACAGGTTACTTCTCCAATGCTTTGGCCTGGTACATGTCAGTATGCAGCCATAGGTGCCTCAGGCAGTGGATTTTCTGGTTTGGGTATATTATGGCGTCTGTTGAGGTTATACATTAGTAAATCCTCGTCATGTCTGCCTCAGGGGGACACTGCATAGAGCAATGAGGGAGTAGTCGAAAAAAAATCTGAGGTTGGATTTCAGGGTATTGTCTTAGCTGAGAAGGTTGTGTGGGCTGTCAGAAGGGTCGGGTGTCTTATTGTTTGTGTGTGTATAGAGGTGGTTTGTATAACTAGATGGGACCGAATTCTTCTCACCCCTATACAGCTGTGGTCTCTGTGATATGTGACTTGTATAGGGTCACGTATGGGTTTTCCCCCATATTAGTGGACTTTGCTGGTGGATTTTGTGTAACTTCACGTGACACCACATCAGATATGTCTACCACCCCCCTTTTATCAGTCTTCTTCTGCCTCCCTACAGTTTGTTGCCCTCATCGGATCTCTCCTTGCCATCTGTTGTATGATCTTCCTGGGGTTTGCTGATGACGTCCTGAGTCTACGCTGGAGACATAAGCTCGTGTTGCCCACAGCGGCGTCACTCCCATTACTGATGGTTTACTTCACCACCTTTGGTAACACAACAATTGTTGTGCCCAAACCCTTCAGGCCACTTCTGGGGCTTCATGTAGACTTGAGTAAGTGTATTGTGAGTAGTGTGAACGCTCCCTTACTGCTCCATAGATCTTCCCTGGTGTGATATATTCTCCTTCTATCTCTAGGTATCCTGTATTATGTCTACATGGGCATGCTGGCAGTGTTTTGTACCAATGCCATCAACATCCTGGCGGGGATCAATGGTCTAGAGGCCGGTCAGTCGTTGGTCATTGCTGGATCTATAATAATCTTCAATATTGCAGAACTGAATGGTGAGGACCTGAATGTCTTAGTGTTTTACAGTTTTCTACTCCAACATTAAAGGGATTGCTTATACACTTATCCATAGGATAGGAAAATGTATTTATTGCTGGGGTCCGACCACCGGGACCACCATTGATCATGGGAACCAGGGATATTATCTGACCTCCATTCAGTTCTAGGGGGCTCGCAAGGCATGGGTCCAAAGTCCACTTAAATTGAATGGAGATATGAATACCTGTGCTCCATATACTTTTATCACTTCAGGGGACACATGGCCCCCTATGTAATGTGGACAGGGGATGAGTTTTATATGTGTAGGCTGAAAAACATGGCTGCTTTATTTTAAAAAACATCTGCTCTCCAGACCATGGGGGTGTGTGATATTGCAGTTAAAGGGAACCTGTCAGCAGGAACCAGCCTAATAAACCACTGCCAGTATATAGTCAGAATACCCCTCTGCTGTGATTGACATCATGCACCAGACTTCTGGAGAGATGGTTAGTGATGTGACTGAATGCAAGACGATCGATAACAGCAGCGGGGGACGTACTGAAGTGGGGAGAGCTTGACTTCAGGCGTAAACTCTCTGCCTCCTTCACTTTATACAACCAATTTACATATCGCTTCAAAATTGATTTTCTGAATGATGCCACTACATTTGGCCATGAAAGAGACATGATCTGGAAGATGTTAGTCTCTATGACGACATTCTGTTATTCGGTTATTTATTTGATCAATTTTTTTGCTGAAGGGTTCCCTTTAAGCTTCATCCGTTTCTATACAGCTGAGCTGCAATACCAGCTGTATAGAAATACCACCACGATCAGGAGTGGAGCTGTTTTTGGAAGAAAGCAGCCATGTTTTTATGCCTCTGGACAACCCCTTTTAATCTTTATCCCAAGAGTGTAGGTTGTACACCTCTGACAAGGCAGAAGGGTTGTTTTCTGTACACTTGCAGCTTGTTATTATTGGGAGCATGTAAAAGGAGGCCTATACCCGATGCACATACTCTATAGCCAGCTAGGCATTCATGCTGTCATACTCACTCACAGGAAATAGAAAATAATTTGATGCCATGTTTATCCGTTTCTTGCTTCCTGCTTTTTAGGTGACTGTCGGGATGATCATCTCTTTTCCCTCTACCTCATAATCCCATTCTTTTTCACTACATTGGGTCTGCTCTACCATAACTGGTAAGGTCTAAAATTCTCTCCATAAAATGTACAAATAACAATTCGATCGAATTCCAAGGCGCTTCCTTCTGAGGGACCCCTAGAGTCTGGGATGCTGCACTTAAAGGGCACCTACTACCCCTATTCTACCTATAAAGGTAGAAGGGGTGGTAGGTGGATGGATGGGACGTGAGGAGAGCCCTTTTTTGGGCTAATCCTCACGTCCCGGGTGTCTTTTAGAAAACTGTATTGCAGGCATATGTAAATTTTTTTATGTGGCTACTGGGGCGTGGAGTAGCCGGACATGAGGCTACTAGTCGCGGCTACTCCACGCCCCAGTAGCCACGTTACTCCGCCTACCATTTAATCTTCGGTGCGCAGCTCCTCGTAGCTGCGCGCCCTCGTCCTGGTCCCCCGGCATCTGCGGCCTTCTGCGCATGCGCAGTAGCTCCGGCCCTGCAGCCGAAGGCCTGGTTCTGCGCATGCGCAAAAAGCAGGGGACCAAGACGAGGGCGCGCAGCTACGAGGAGCTGTGCGCCGAAGATTAAATGGTAGGCGGAGTAACGTGGCTACTGGGGCGTAGAGTAGCCTCGACTAGTAGCCTCATGTCCAGCTACTCCACGCCCCAGTAGCCGCATAAAAAAAATTAACATATGCCTGCAATAAAGTTTTATAAAAGACACCCGGGACGTGAGGATTAGCCCATTCATCCACCTACCACCCCTTCTACCTTTATAGGTAGAATTGGGGTGGTAGGTTCCCTTTAAAGGGACCATCCCCGTGATACTTTTCATTGTGCTTCCTTGCTATCTGTTAAATGATACTATTCTGTTATAACCCCCCCCCCAAAAAAAAAAAACATATCTGTCCCTTTTATGCTGTGATTTATTGTGTGTGTTTTATTTTTCTCTACCAGGTATCCCTCCAGGGTCTTTGTGGGGGACACATTCTGCTACTTTGCTGGGATGACTTTTGCTGTGGTCGGCATCATTGGACACTTCAGTAAAACAATGCTGTTATTTTTCATTCCCCAAGTCCTGAACTTCTTATACTCATTGCCGCAGTTACTGCATATAATCCCGTGCCCGCGTCATCGCTTGCCGAGGTAACGCACCATCATAGTATACACACTGTTATTTTATATCTGGAGGAGAGAGCTGAGACTGCCTAGCAATACAACCCCATTATTGATGTTCATATGCCTTGTAAGATAGACCCCCATATAAGTTCTGTACATCTTGGTGAGGGTGCACACTGCATTGTAAGGGTTGTTGTGTGTTAAAGGGGTTGTATTTTTGTTCTCTCCTGATGATGATCAGTGAGGGATTGACGAACAGGATCACAAAAGAACAGGGGTCCCACTTTCACTGAATCTATCAGCATGCCTGGTGCCGCTCTAACTCAATTCTACGAGAAGGTCAGACATTAAAGGGGTAATCCCACAAAGACAAGTTTCTTATAAGTACTCAGCATAAGAAAATAACACGTTCTCTAATTCACTGTTATTAACAAAAATGCAGCATTTCAGATAGAAGTCCAACCTGTCTCTATCAGTCCTGCAGTACATGATTTCAGTTGCCCCTAGACACGACCCTGTAACTTCTCTTAGGGTCAGACAGCCATCTTGGATGAGATCGTGGAGCTAAGTTTCTCTCTGTCTCTGCTGTGTGGCTGTAGCCACGCCCCCTGCACGGAGCTCAGAGACACTCACTGATTCACAGCCTGCCAGCACATGGTGAGCAGAGAGAGCGGCTACAAGGAGATAAGTGATCCGGGGGAAGGGGATGGCAGGCACATATGTGAGATGTAGTAAAGCTGTGTGTGCAATAGGCATCTCATCATCTCTGATCGATCTCATCTCTCTGTTCCAGTGTGTTAGTACAATGTCAGAAGCCAGATAAAAGTGTATGTACACTTGTACCCTGATAATGTAACCACATTGTCACCACACAGAACTAGTTGGTAATACAGTAATGTGTCTGCCCCGCCCACACCCTGGGATTTTGCACTAAGCAGCCTAGAAAGTGATAGGAGCTAAAACAGCAATAATACTGAGTAAAATTGTAAAGTAAGGGGTTAAAATTATCTTTATTGTGTTAACATCACTAGGGGATTGAGATGTGACAATTTTCTTTCGTGGGAAAACCCCTTTAACCTTCTTGCTTTTTTAGACCACAAGAGACGCTTATATAGTAGTTAGAAGTTTGGTAATGTGGTTAAATAACTAATACTTTCCAGTTATGTACTTCACCAGCTCGGCTTTGGGGGTCCCTGCAAATCATTGTTTACTTGGCTGTACCGATTTATATATTCTAAAATGATCTTGGAAAACCTTTTTGACCCCTTCACTCCCCAAGACCACCAAATAAACTGGAATTAAATCCTTAGTACAATGGTGTCAAACTCGAGGCCTGCGACCTTGTGTTATCTGGCCCAGCTCTGGGTCCCTGCCCCCTTTACTGCTGTAGTTTGGAGCATGGCATAAGGGACAGGATACTCTCCTTTCCTCGCTCCCCTAAAGCAGCAACCGCAGTCATCATCTTTGCTTCCATGTGCGCTCACTGTATGGGCTGGCTCTGAAGCCGACACACGGGATGTGACATAATCACATGTTCTGGCTTTAAAGTCGGCGCGTGCAATGGGCGCACACGGGAGCAAAGACTACAACCACTGCTGTTGCTTTGGGGGATCGGGAAAGGTGAGTAAATGTTTGTTTGTTTTTTTTCCCCCCACAGAGGAACTGAGGAATGGCAGGGTCCGCATGGGCGAAGGAAGGGGCAGAGCGAGGGGGAGGGGGGGAGGGGCAGGTTCCACTTGGGCAAAGGGAGGCTTTGTGGCTGCTAGGGGAGGCACTGTGGGGGGCTCTGTGGCTGCTGGTATGGGGCACTCTGACTACTGTTTGCTGTTGGGGCACATACAGGCCATGTCAGTGTCTCAGATTATTATTATTTAACAATATGTTCAGCTTTGTGGTTGCCCTCAAAGGGCTGATTGTAATGGTAACGAGGTATAGATGTAACTACTAAAAAGCTTTAGTACATGCATTTACACAATAATAAAATTAAATTTGGCAATCACTAGGCTGATGTGCTCCCTGCCTTACTGTCCTAAACCTCCCCCTATGCTGACCCTAGCAATGACCTCAGACTGTTGTTGACATTCACCCTGTCACTGCTCTAGGTCTCCAGAGATGCTGACACTATCACTGTAGGCTATCAGGCACACCGACGTTAACCCCTTCTCTATCCCAGATCACCGGGTATATAGTTAATAACCTTCACTGGTGTTTAGCTTAGAAGTTGTCACACATCCGGTGGTCCTGGAATCTTTGTAATATATACTGTATCTATAGAACAATTCCTGCTGTTCTGGGATGTTTTATGACAAGTGTCTGTACTTTTCTGAAGGTTTGACCCCAGCACAGGAAAGCTAAATATGAGCTACTCAAAATTCAAAGCGAAAGATCTGCCACCAGTAGGAGCCCTATTTATAAAGGTAGGTGTCATTCATCACCTTCCAAGAATGTCAAAGTTCCTATGAATTGATATATTTGTGGACGAGGGATTAATCATCACATCTTTTACTCCTCCTTAGGTTGCTGAAACGTTACATGTCGTTGATGTCAAACAACAGAAGGCAGATGAGGAATTCATGGAGATGAGTAACCTGACCATTATAAATTTTGTCCTGAAATTAATTGGGCCAACAAAAGAGAAGAACCTCACAATACTACTACTTATTATCCAGGTACTAGGTTATAGTGTCTTAGTCATCCCTATACAAAGGTCCAGAACGTTCTATAAGGCAGGGGGTCTCCCAATTGAAATGAATGGTGGTTGTACAGAAGCACTTCCATTATCCATAGGACAAGGGATAAAGTGATCACTAGGGGTCTGAGTATTGCAAAACCCCAGTGTTCACAATGTATCTGACCATTTACATTAATGGGACCTCTGGGAATTCTGAAAAGTGAATTGTACACAAGTTGTCTGCTGGTGGTCCCGTCACATGCAGAAGCTGCAGGCAGTTGTTTTTGGGTTTTCCAGTAGACAGACATTAAACAATATCTGACATCAAAATCCATCTTGATAAATCAGGCAATATGTTATCCATGGCCTCTATCATTCTAAAATCAACTTTTAAAATGATTTTTATGAGCCAGAAGTGGCTCTACCTGAGCGGCTCTGTATGTACAAACTGTTACTGCCTCAAACCCTTAACCTACCCCATGGCATTAGTAAACAGTGGAAGCAGGAAGGTGAGAACCATGTAACAGCCTGTGAAGCTGTAACACAGAGGGCCTTTAGTAACACCCCTAGAGCACTTCTGGTTCATTGGTATACATTTAAAAGTTTACTTTAGAAGGATAAGATGCCATAGATAACAAATAGAGGAAGATAACCTGTCACGGTGCCTGGTTTATCATGCTTGATTTTAAAGGTAGATTTCCTTTTAAATATACCTTATATACTCGAGTATAAGCCTAGTTTTTCAGCACAAAATTTGTGCTCAAAAATCCTAACTCGACTTATACTCGAGTCAACTAAAACATGAAGACAAAACTCACCTTTCTGACGTCACCCGTAGGTCCTCTTCTGTCTGAGACAGTCGAGGACCTACAGGGGACATTGGAAAGATGAGTACAGTGTTATTTTTTTTCCTGCTACAGGGGCTGGGCAGGCTGTATGCTACAGGGGCTGGGCAGGCTAGAGATAATAGGAAGCCCTGCATCACAAACAGGACAGTCCTCTATTTATAACGCTGCCCATGTAAGTTTATTCCCACGATCCATAATTCCTCTCAGTTATTTCATCATTAATTTGCATCAGTTATAATGAGCCAAAACCAGCAGTGATGATGCCTGTAGAGTAAGATATATACGAAAGACTTGCATAGATCTGTGTGTTTGACTTCCCTGGTGTATGTGTGTGTGTATATATATATATATATATAGAGAGAGAGAGAGAGAGATGGAGAGAGAGAGAGAAAGAGAGATGGAGAGAGAGAGAAAGAGAGATGGAGAGAGGAGAAAGAGAGAGAGAGAGAGAGACTGTTTAGCTTTATACTTGCTCATTCATACTTTCTCTTTGAATTTTGGGAGCTGTTTGCTTTCTAGCACATACACCTTATAATAACTGTATATTAGATATCCTGGTATATATTATTGTCCCCATGTTTAGATGTACATAGGGGCCACTTACTAAGGACCGGCGCCGTTTTCTGTCGGACTTTGTACATTCTTTAAGGTGCAAACTGCTTGCACATGTATTTAAGAAGTGTCCTGCCACATGTGCATGCAAATCGGTTTGTGGCGGCCGGCTGCACTATTCTTCATGCGACACAAATTTCTGCACTGAAAGGGCGTTCTGCAAAGTCCAACGAAATGTGTTGCCCGCTCCATGTAAAGTGCACCAAAAGGAAGTTGATTTACTCTGTCGGGGCAGTGCAGGGGCGTCAGATTCATGAAGAACGTGCGCCACAATTCCTGAATCTGGCACACCCCACAGGCAACCGCAGTTTGTGAAAGTTTTTAGTAAATGTGGGCCAAAGTTGATTTGGTAAGATAAGTGATGAGAATGATATATATATAATAATATATATATATATATATATATATAGTATATATGCTTCAGTTATTACCGTATATACTCGAGTATATAAGCCGACCCGAGTATAAGCCAGCCAGCCTGCCCCCTGAGTGTACAGCCAGCCGCAGCTAGCCCCTGTAGTATATAGCCAGCCCCAGCTAGCCCCCTGAGTATTACAGCCAGTACTTAAAAAAAATATACTTATATACTCACCTCTGGCAGCCGCCATCGAGCGCGGCGTCCCCGATGTCGGTCGCAGCTCCTCTTCTGTCTTCTCACGGCTCCTCTTCAGTCCTTCTGTAACAGGTGCCAGAGACGCGGACATGCGCTCTGCTGACAGGGCGCATAATATGTACGCGGCCGCTGCAGACGTAATAGAATGCACACGGCCGGCAGATTACAGGCCGCGGTCTATGCCTGGCTGTTGCCGAAGACAGAAGAGGAGCCACGCTGAGCATTGGGGCCGGCCCAAGCTTAGTATAATAAGTTAATTTTTTTATTGGCTCGTCTATAAGCCGAGGTGAGTTTTTCATAAATTTTTTGTGCTGAAAAAATTGGCTTTATACACGAGTATTTATATCCATTGTGTCAATTAGGTTGGAATTCAAGTTTCTAGATGAAAATGAAATGTTTGCCACAACTACATTTATGACTACTAAACACCTGCCACTGCATTATTCCTTTGTTGCATTGTTTTTTTCAATGTTATTCCAGAGGTAATTCTACCACTGAACACTTACACTACATAGAGTAACAAGACTATAATGTTTATACTTGATGGAGTTGTAGGTATACAGTAGGGTTGCTGATCGATTCTTTTATATGGGACCATCAGCAATGGCTGAGCCCATTACTTGGCTAGTTTTAAACCGTTTCATACTGCATTTAATGAGCGCAATGCTCAAATACAACTTTTCCAAGAGTTTGTGACTGCTCCCACTGATCAGCGCAAGTTATAACATGTCTAGCACCTTTAAAATGGACCCTGTCACCTATAAAAAAGGCACTAGGAGCTGCTTACTAAAGTGAGCAGCTCCTAGAGCTAGCCCATCTTTAGCAGTGGTAAACTGCTAGCTTTCTCGTAACCCTCTGTTAAAAATCAGACTCTGCGCGAAGTACATAGGCGAGCGGTGACTGCCGAGCTTAATGTGGCAGTCACCCCCACCTCCTATCAGATGTCTGCTAGTTTTTTATCGGAGGATTCCAGAGTGCATAAATACTCTGTACCTTAGTTCTTAGCAATAGCAAACCCCATGCATGTATCTGACAACATAAAGTTACAGCTGCCTCCCATGCACTTCTACTTCTACTCCTTTTCATCCGCCATGGAGACTGCTGTGGATTTCATGTAATGAAAACTTGGTGTACAGTTGCTATTCTTAGAAGGCTAAAGGACCTGCAATGATGTCACTGGATATGTCATGAATGTAACCAGGCACGTGTAAAAAATTGGACACAATATTTCCCATCTTTACATAAAGCTTTATATGTCTGTAGTTGAATAGTAGCAGACGGTCCCTAAGTGCAAGGAGGCAGAGGAGACACAGAGCTGTCAGCAGAAATATGGGGCGTGGATCACTGCCGCCTGGATATGAAGAGTCACAAAACACCCAGACATGAGTCACAAAAGCTAATTTAATCAGAAAAATGTATGCAATTAGTACAGTTTGCCCCACTACTGCACAGCTTATTTAGGTGACAATGGGAAGGAATTGTAACCTTTATCAGCAGGCATTGTTAGTCAGGGTGTCAAAATCTGGTGACAGGGTCTTCTTGTATAAAACGTAAGACATATTCGATATTTGATCGTCAATGAAAAAGCCTAAAGGGTATGACCTCACACACACACTGCAAAATCCTGGTTGAAATTCTAGTAACATCTTTCAAGTTCCCATTGAACCTTTTGGGAAATTTGTTAGCAAATCCCGCATTTTTAAGTGGTAAAATTCACCGTAAAATAGCAGCCTAAATTGTATGCAGTGGATGTAAACTTCTCCCACACGCTACTCATTTTTGGCATAAAATTTCCTATTATAACTTTTCCTATAATCGTTTTGTAGTGACCATGAACGCCGATGTTGTCAGATTTGGTGTCGTCATCACTCCTCCAGTCACACAGACACTGAACTGTTAGTGCTTGGATCAAGGGCAGAGATGGGAGCCTGGGACCCTCAGTTTGCTGTACACAATGAGGCCCACTCGCTGTCGCTGTCCACCACTTGAACCATCACTTTGGGTGGGAGAGGTATTATTGGAGAGCCATTCATGGAAAAATTCTGGTTCAAGTTTATCAAAAAAGAAGCTGGCTGGTGTTGGTTTGGGAAGGTGCTGAGCATAAATTATTTGGTGTAGTGACCATTATGAAGTAATGTTTATGAAAAAAAAATGTATGTTTACATGTTAATATTCCATTCTCACAGAAAAATAGAATGCATAGACTTGGCCTTGAGTTCTTGCATTAAGAAAAATACAGGAAAAATAGCAAATTAAGGAATAGTTACTATTCCATCATTGCGGTCCAGGCTACAAATAACAGGGTGGAGAGGAATGGGTGAGCGCCTACTCCCCCCCACTACCCCCCTTTCCATAGGAGCTATCTTTTTTTTTTTTGTATTACAGTATTTGCAGACCCCCTAGGTTTTTTTTTTTTTGAACCTAGGGGGTTGACGTTCTTACCTTATACTGCAATATAGCTGTATTGCAATATATGGTGGATTTACTGATAGGCTGTTTACATGTGCCACCTGCTCTACTTTTTCGGTCCTACTACAAATCGAGGAACTAAGAACTCTGTGCATCATATATCAAAATAATTCACAGAGTTCAATCCCCAGCATAGTGATCAGCCCGTGGCACTGCACTCGTCCCATGATCACAGAATAAGTTGAAACAGGCTGAGAGGAATGATTGGTTACACTCAAGGTAATGTGCAAACAGTCTGTCAGAACTTGCAAATTGTTCTGAATGGGATCAGGCTTCTGTGGTTGAAAACCACACCCAGAGTTGCTGTGTTGACAGATTCCTTTCAGGATCTTATCTTGGGTGTGTGCTTGAGCTAGTTTTGTATGCAGCTGTGGCTTGGGTGATGGACGGCTGAACCAGTCAGTACTGGGGGCAGTCTGTCCACATGCTATTAAAGGGACCTACCACCTACGACATCTACCTATAAAGGCAGATAGCGTGGTAGGTGGATGTAAGGGACGTCAGGAGAACTCTTTTTAGAGCTAATCCTCACGTCCCCGCTAACTTTTGGGAACTTTATTAACCTAATATGTAAATTTAGTAATGCGGCTACTGGGCGTGGATGTAGCCGGCAGGAGGCTACACAGCGCGGCTACTGCCACGCCCCAGTAACCAGAGTACCCTCCTACCTGTTGTTGTCCCGGCGCGCAGCTCCGCGTAGCTGCACGCCCTCCGCTGACAAGCCGGCTAATGCCTACATGCGCGTAGCTCCGGCCTCGGGAGCTGGACTGCTCATCATACTCGGACGATGGCGCGCAGCTACGAGAGCTGCGCGCCGGACACAACAGGGTATAGGAGAGTAATGTGGCTACTGGGGCGTGGAGTAGCCGCGCTGTGTAGCCTCGTGCCGCTACTTCCACGCCCCAGTTGCCGCATAACTAAATTTACATATTAGGTTAATAGTAGTTTCCCAAAAGTACGGGGACGTGAGGATTAGTCTAAAAAGAGCTCTCCTCAAGTCCCTAAACCACCTACCACCCGATCTACATTTATAGGAAGATTGTGTGGGGTAGAGTTCTCTAGTTGCCCAGTTCCTTAAGGAACCTACCACTTGAAGTGGCAGTTATAAGGGGGAAACTACTGGCACCCAGCTCAGGGTGAGCTGGTGCCGGAGTTTAGTTTTGTTAAAATACTTTTTAAACTTTATGGCCGAAGCTGCTTCGGCACAGGGAGGTACGCGCCGGCGCACCATGCGCGCAACCGTGCGCACGGCTCTCCTTCACACTTCCTATGTAGCCGCTTGCACGGTTCAGCTTCCGACGCGTACCTCCCTGCGCCGAAGCAGCTTCGGCCATAAAGTTTAAAAAGTTTTAAAACCGCGATACTGCGGTTAAAACACTAACAAAACTAAGCTCTTTCGCGTTTTTTGATGCATTTTTGACGCATTCCAAAGGCTTCAAGCTTGATCACATTCTAAGATTATGTTGCGTTTCCACTGCATCTGCTAAAATGCAATGTAACCTCAGCATGTGATCAAGGCTGAAGCCTTTGTAGTGCGTCAGAAACGCATTAAAAAAACGCCACACATCGTGTGAAAGCGCCCTTAGGGTGGTGGCACACGTGCCGTTTTCACGCTCTCACAGTTACATTGGTTAATTACATTGGTGTCAACATTGTGCTTACAAATCGCATGTGTTAACGCTTTGTTAAATCGAATGTGAAGGCATGCGCTTGTTAATGCTTTGTTAATGCGTGAGTTACAATTGTGTTAACACTTTGTAAATGCAATGTTGATACCAATTTAATTAGGCATATCTCCTATTCAGCTTTTTGAAAACTCATGCATTAAACGCAAACAAACGCAGTGTTGACTCCAGCCCCAGTGGTGTTTTCCTTAAGAAGCCCTCCTCCGACTCTGCACTTGTTACCTTGTATTAGTTAGACCCATTTCGAACCTTTGTTTCCTGTATAAAAGACACCTTACCAACACAATCGATAACACATCCAAACTCTCCACCATGGGCAAGACCAAAGACTATCTAAGGACAACCAGTGCCAAAATTGTAGACCTACACAAGGCTTGGATGGGCTACAGGGCAATAGGCAAGCAGCTGCTGAGAAGACAACAAACTGTTGGCACAATATAAATAAAAAAAAATTTATTCTCATGCTCAATAGCAGACAAGTTGATTATAGTGATGAGCACAAAAAACTAACCTACCGAAGGACATTTTTGGTTTAATTGTGTTTGCGTTTATTAATAGATACTTTTTCATTTTCATTTCTTTACAGTGTGATTCATCAACTTGCATGATTTTTTAAAAAAAATGTACTTTGACTTAAATGGAAGCTATTATGAAAAACTTAAAAAAAACCTTGAAAAATCTTATACTGTTATCCCTCTTTATCTGTATTACTATTGCATCAGTCGCTCTTTTGTATCATGAATCATCTACTAACCGCATAATTAGATTGTGGGTTCCCAGAGGCTCTAAAAAATGTGAACATTAGCGAGAAAATGTACAAGTATTTCATTAAGTAAGAGTGCGGTCAATTAATGATTACTCATCTGATTTATGAATATGTATTGTTATGAGACGTCTGTGCATTTATTTATTACAATCTGCAACATGGAACCATTTTGGTTTACCTTATTGTGAGCCAAATAGTTCCATTTTGGCTGTCATATCTGGGGCATTCGCTGTAATATTTTATGCAGCCTCCACAGAGTATGATAACTGTAAATGCCCCAAAATTATAATTTGAAATTAATTACTGCTGTTTTCTGGTTTAGTAGTACAAATACTAATAAGGTCTTATGCATTACACCCGAGGTCCCAAACTGTTTAATAGCGGGCCCGTACACTGTCCCCCAGACCATTGGAGGGCCGGACTATAAAAAATACTATGAACAAATCCCTATGCACCAAGCACATACTTATTTTAGATCGGCGACCCCCATCGTAATTATTAGATAAGCAACCCCCTCTCAGTAATCATTAGAAAGGGCCTGCCCCCCCCGCTCAGTAACACTAAAAGGATAGCCCCCACCCCACTTCAGTAAGCCATATAGATAGGGCCCACCTGAATACACCATATATACAGCGCCCAAACTCCCTCCCCAGATAATAAGGTAATACATCTTCTACAGCCGCCAACACCCCTAGTAATACATCGATATACAGCTGCCAAGCCCCAGTAATACATCTATATGCATCCACCTCCTCTCAAGTAACACATCTATATACAGCCGCCTCACATCCAGTAATACATCTATATACAGCTGCTAACCCCCAGTAATACATATATATATACAACCGCCAATCCCCCAGTAATCATCTTTATACAGGCCCCCCCCCGAATAAATCTATATAAGCAGCTCACCCCAGTGTAAATTTATACACAGCCATCTACCCCCCAGTAATACAGCTATATATTTTACCTCAACACGACCAAATATGCCATCCTATGTAAAATACACCTAGCCCACACCCGACAGTGCAGCTCTATGTAACATACAGCTCGGTCCCCACCAGACATGCAGTCCCAGTAACATACACCTGTTTCAGTCCAAAGCCTCGTAATCAAGATAATTATCGTGATCACGATTAAGGCTAAAATGTGTTGATAACTTGCATGTAGCTTGTGGCAGATTTTGACAAGTTTAATAACGCGTTATGTTTTAACTAGACTTCCAGACCAGTGCCAGATTTCTTGCTTTCCTAAGACAACAGGTGTGGCATGCATCCATTTGTTAACGTCTTAAGCAGACTGCAATGCAGTGTTCTTAGACTATGCGATTTCGAATATGTGGTAGTCTTCAAGGCACGTTCAACGTTGCGCTTTGGTTGCGTTTCATTGTGGTTATTACAAACGCATTACAACAGCTGAGATGAGGTGATTTGCCTAATTACATTACTGGTTATCGTCTTGCGTGTTTACAAAACGCATGTGTGAACGCATTGTTAACGCATACGTTAACAAGCGTAAACGCATGCGGTTTTGTTAACACATGTGTAACATTATGTTAACAAATGACAATATTATTGTATATTAGGCAAATCACCTCTCCTCAGCTGTTTGTATTGTATTGCGTTTTTATATACAAACGCAATGCAAACCAAACCAAAGCGCAAAGTGTCAAGTGGTGAACACGCCCTCCCAAGTTCTTATCTAAAGTAGGTAATTGTTTCTCTGATGTGTTTTAATTTTATTTTCATTTTATATCTCCGTAAATTTCAACACTGTATTATGAGGAACAACATTTTGGAAGATTATTGGAATAAGATTTTTTTGACAAACATCGTAGTTTCTACCAATTTTCCATTCTGCATAATCTACTTTTATTTCTTAGACTGGTTCTGCAAATGCAAAAATTTAGAGCCTGAGAACCATATTTCAAGTGCCTGCTGCATTCCACATTGAACATATGAATGAATTCACTGGAAAGGGTTATCAAGCAAAAGGGCCTGGCGGCTACTGTACGAATCTGCTTAGACATGACTCTATAGTGGAATCAAATTTTGCCAGTATGTTCTTTTTGAAATCAAATTGCCCAAGGTAATCATGACCTTAGCTGTTAGGAGGTGCTGAGAAACAGTGGGTTATATAAGGACATGTACACAAGGCAAACAGGCTCTAAACCCAGGCAGGCCACCAGCAGAGGATTTGATTATTTGCTAACAAGCAAAGTCAGCTTCCACAATTTTTGTTGTCCACCATTCAGACGACAACAACGCCCATTATGTTCCCTGCAATTCAGAGGCTGCCATAATCCCCACTGCAGTAATGTTGTACATGGAAAACCATATTGGGGATCATTTACTAAGGGGCGATTCAGTTTTCCCGAACGTGTTACCCGAATATTTCCGTTTGCGCTGATTTTCCCTTATTGCCCCGGGTTTTGGCCGACGTGATCGGATTATGGCACATCGGCGCCGGCAGCACGCGCGGAAAAGGGGGGGGCCGAAGATCGCCGACGATAACCGAGATCCGCGTTAGAAAAAGGCCGCATTGCTAATAAAAAAACTAGGTATAGGATGGTGCATTCCGGCAGACTCGGGGAAACTTCAGCGCAGCAGCGACATCTGGTGGACGTCGAGGAACTGCCTTGTGAATCGCGGAAGACCGAATCCCACGCACAGAATGCGCCATGATCGCATGGACCGGGTAAGTAAATCTGCCCCATTGTTTTTAGTGACGAAATCAGGCTCTGTATGAGATCCAAAAAATGGGAGCTTTTGGTTGTAGTGCTGTGGTGGCAATTTGAGACCTGCTTTGCATGGACAAAACACTACACCAACTGTGGAGAGCCATTGTAGGTTACAAAGTTCACCCTACAAATGGTATTTCTTAGCAGTATTAATTTGTATACACAGCCATCTCTCTCCCAGTAGATACAAAGGGTTTCTCTCCCGTAGTATACACAGCCTTTCTGTTCCCCCGTCAGTATATCCACAGCCTCTCTTTCCCGTAGTGCACAGCTCTTCTCTCCCCCCGTAGTATGCCACCAGTGCTACTCTCACCCCTGTAGTCATACCAGCACTCTCTCTCCCCCCGTATTATGCACAAGGTATCTCTCTACCCCCGTAGTATACACAGCCTCTCTCCCCCGTATATACAAGCTTTCTCTCTCCCCGTAGTTACACAGCCTCCCTCTCCCCGTATATGCACAACTTCTCTCTCCCCCCGTAGTATGCACAGCCTCCTCTCCCCCCCGTGTATGCCAGCCAGCCTCTCTCTCCCCCCGTAGTTAGGATGCACAACTTCTCTCCCCGTAGTATGCACAAGCGTCTCTCTCCGCGTATCTGCCACAGCTCTTCTCCCCCCGTAGTATGCACAGCCTATCTCTCTCCCCCCGTAGGATGACAGCTCTCTCTCCTCCCACCCAGCCCTCGTATGCCACAGCCTCTCTCTCCCCCCGTAGTATACACAGACTCTCTCCTCCCCCCTGCAGTATGCGCAGCTCTCTCCTCCCCCCCGCAGTACCCCCCCCACGATACGCGCCACTCCCCCCCCCCCTAGTATGCACAGCCTCTCTCCCCCGTAGTATACACAGCCTTCCCCCCCCGCTTGTCTCTCCCCCCTGTAGTATACACAGCCTCTCCCCCAGTAAACATAGCTGCTTCCCACCAGTAGTCCTATACAGCGATTAAACGACAAAAAATAATAAACTTGGCACTTACCTCCTCCCTGGCGTTCCCCGCAGCTCCTCTTCCTTCTCCAGCCGCACTGGTCTATAGTAAACACAGCTGGTTGCGTGATGAAATATCCCACACCGCTGCCTGTGTCCTCTGCTGCAGTGCGGTACACAAAGGTGGGTGTGCACGTTCTCTGTCAGTTACTCACCGGCCACTTATTAGGTAACACCATGCTAGGAACGGGTTGGACCCCCTTTGCCTTCAGATGCGTTCAATTCTTGTGAACATAGATTTCAACAAGGTGCTGGAAGATCATCCTCAGAGATTTTGGTGCATATGACATGATGGCAATCACACAGTGGCGCAGATTGTGTCGGCTGCACATCCATGATGCGAATCTCCCGTTCCACCACACCCCAAAGATGCCTATGGATTGAGATCTGGTGACTGGTGGAGGCCATTGAGTACAAGTGAACTCATTGTCATGTTCAAGAAACCAGTCTGAGATGATTCCAGCCTATGACATGGCGCATTATCCTGTGAAAGTAAGCCATTCAGATGTGGGGTACATTGTGGTCATAAAGGGATGATATTGGTCAGACAATACTCAGGTAGGCTGTGACGTTGCAAACACTGATCAATTGGTACCAAGGGGCCCAAGAGTGCCAAGAAAATATTCCCCACATGACACCACCCACCACCAGCCTGAACCGTTGATACAAGGCAGGATGGCATCGGCTTCATGTTGTTGATGCCAAATTCTGACCTACCATCCGAATGTCGCGCAGAAATCAAGACTCATCAGACCAGGCAACGTTTTTTTCCAATTCTCCTACTGTCCAATTTCGATGACGCTTGTGCAAATTGTAGCCTCATTTCCTGTTCTTAGCTGAAAGGAGTGCACCTGGTGTGGTCTTTCTGCTGCTGTAGCCCATCTGCCTCAAAGTTCGACGTACTGTGCATTCAGAGATGCTCTTCTGCCTACCTTGGTTGTGTAACGGGTGGCGATTTTGAGTCACTGTTAGCCCTTTCTATCAGCTCGAACCAGTCTGCCATTCTCCTCGTGACCTCTGGCATCAACAAGGCATTTGCGCCACCAGAATGCCGCTCACTGGATGTTTTTTCTTTTTCGGACCATTCTCTGTAAAACTAGAGATGGTTTGTGCGTGAAAATCCCAGTAGATCAGCAGTTTCTGAAATACTCAGACCAGCCCTTCTGGCACCAACAACCATGCCACGTTTCAAGGCACTCAACATCCTTTTTTCCCATACTGATGCTCGGTTTGAACTGCAGGATGCAGAGTGTCTGACCATGTCTAAATGCCTAATGCACCGAGTGCCGCCATGTGTTGCTGATTAGAAATTAAGTGTTAACGAGCAGTTGGACAGGTGTGCCTAATAAAGTGGCCCGGTGAGTGTATATTGGTGCCTGTTAGATCATGCTTTCAATCTTAGTTCTTAATCCCTAAATAGTCTTAATCCCTAAGGGTTAATCTTCTTCCTAAGTAAATTTTTGTGAGTTATAGTTTTGCTGACTTCTTTTTTTTTTCAGAATTAATTTTTCTTTTATTTTTGCATTTGCCTCTTACTGTATTTTACTTTCACAATTTTCAGTATCCATTAAAAGTGTTAAAAGTGCCATTCATTTTGTAAATAAATATTATGAATCTGCAAATCCTAAATTCAAATAATCACTACTAATTAAGTCTGGTGTGCAATGGAAATGTCATAGTATAAAGTTGTATTTGACATCCTTACTCCATGTAACCATTAGGTGTCACTGTTTACCTTTATATTGTGTAGATGCTTTAAGTCACTCTGTAACATTATTAACGTAAATCTTTTTGCTTTAGAACTGTAGCTAAATCAGCCTAATTTGGTGCCATTTTTTAAATAATATTTTTTGATTTGAATGTTTTTTAACCCCTTTGTGTCTAAGCCATTTTAGACCTTAGTACAGGCCTGATTTTAAATTTGCCCTGATCATTAAAGGAGGTATAAACTTCGTGAGCTTTAACATATCCAGGGGATTTTGAGATTGTTTTTCCCATCACACATTGTAGTTTTCAAAGTAATAGAAAAATTTTGATGATATCTTTTGTGTTTAGTTATGAAAAAAATAGAAATTTGGCAAAAATTCCAAAAATTATTCATTTTCAAAGTTCCAAATTTTCTGCTTTTCAGGCAGATAGTTATAGCACCCAAAGTAACTTTAATAATACATTTCTGGATGTCTGCTTTATAGCGGCATAGGGTTTTATGCATCCTCTCTCTTTCTAGGTTGTTAGGAGGTTCAGAATTTTGGTTGCAATTTTTCTCATTTTATGAAAATCCAAAACCCTTATTAGAGGCACCTCCTCAGCTTTAACTGACTTTGAGAGGCCATAAACAGCAGTTAAAATCCCATAATCATGCCATTTTAGAAACTACAAACCCCTCAATGTGTAAAAAATCAACTTTAAGAATTGTGTAACCTTTAGATGCTGCACAGGGGTTTAAAACCAAAATGGAGTGTGTAATTACAAGCTGTAATTTTTTTTTAGACAATGTATTAATTTTGGCCAAAATTAAACCGTCACAAAGTATTAATGACGAAAAACTCCAAAAAGACTGATACCCTAATTCTTCCGAGTATGAGGATGCCCCATATGTGGTGGTGGTAAACTGCTGTATGGCACACAGCCGGGCATAGAAGGGAGCAGAGCGCGCACTTCAGAGAGCATCTGCAATGTAGGCTATTAATTTTTTTTGTAAAATTTGGACATATGGGAGATTATTTTTTTGTGGATGAGATCACTTTTCAGGTCATCATTACGGAGGGCTCAATAGCTAATAATCAGATGTTACTAACTCTTTTCAAGATACAGCGATACCCATTTATGGCTTTTTTGTAGTCTTGGTATTAAACTTGTTTTGCAGAAAATAGAAACTCATTTTGTAAGAATAGTTGTTGTTTTTGTTATACCAGTAAAAGGGCAGAACATTTTATATTTTTGGTTTAAGAGTGGTTCGTAGTCATTTTTTGGTGGGACAAGCTGTACTTTTCTTGGTATCCTGTTGGGGGTAAATTTTAAATTTTTGATCACTTTTATGCGAGTTTATTACGGTCAGATGTGAAAATGTAATAATTTTTGTGAGGTTTTTTTTGTGTTTTTTTTACGGCGCTCACCGTATGGGTTCAGTGACAATTTTATTTTATTGTACAGGTTGCTACGGACCTTGTGATACCTTTTTACTGTTTTATTTTGTCCCAGTACTAATGTATTGCAGCATGTTACATAGTCAGCCTATGCATTCTGCATAGGCTGACAGCTGCACTGTTAGATCGTGCACAGTGCACAATCCTAGCAAGCAGCTACCATAGGCAGCCCTGGGGTCCTGATCGGAACTCGGGGTTGGCATGGAAACGGGCTCAGCTTCTGAGCCCGGGCGATCGCCATGACGTGATACTACGTCAAGGTGCGGGATCGACCCACATCCTATGACGTAGTATCACATCTAGGTGCGCAAAGGGGTTAATGTGATTCTTCAACTAGGTGTTTATCATAAATGGATGTATGTGTAAGATTATGCAATTTTTTTAAAACAATTGTAAACAATCAACAGTCCACACAGCAGAACATGCAGTCTAAAACTTAGCTAAAAGGTATATTCCGGGAATATGAACGTCTAATACCCAAAACCCATAATGCTATAAATAAATGAATATAACAGAGCTCAATGTCATTAATCACAAAATGAAACTTAAATAGTCTGATTTTATTCACAAAATGGCATGGGCATTCTAAAGTAGGCGGAGTTATCACAAAGATGGCCACCACTGGAAACTACATGTCCCATAATCCCTAAGTTCTCAGTAACAGCTCCTCACTCTTATGCTCTGATCCCAGTGATGATATAACAGACTGTCTTTCTCTGTTACCAAAGTAGTGGTGTGTAACTGCCATCACTGCACATTACCTCACCGAGATGACGTCTCATCTCAACACTGGCCATACTGGATGCACTTCAACTAAAAACCATTACAGCCAAACATAGTGGTGATCACATGACCTGCCTAGATAGGCGCAGGACATGTGATGCGGACACGTGACCAGCGGCCATCTTGTGTCCAGTCTTACGAAGACCCGAAGCTACTTCGGGTTAACCCATTCATTACAATGTGCTATCAGCACATTGTAATGTATGAGGAGTAAAATCCCCATATACTGCCATACTGTAGTATGGCAGTATATGGTAGGATCTATCAGACAACCTAGGGTTAAAGTACCCTAGGGAGTCTGAAAAATAGTAAAAATAAAAATTAAAAAAAAGTTAAGGCTGTATGCTACAGGGGCTGGGCAGGCTGTATGCTACAGGGGCTGTAACCAATGCATTTCCCACCCTCGGCTTATACTCGAGTCAATAGGTTTTCCCAGTTTTTTGTGTTGAAATAAGGGATCTCGGCTTATACTCGGGTCGGCTTATACTCGAGTATATACGGTAATTTGTGCTATGCACTGTGGGAGAGGTCTAATTTTTCACATTTTTGGGATTTTCTGCCACCCTTTCACATCCCGTGTGTTACTTTTGCAGGTTCTAGGAAGCTGCTGTGCCTTTTTAGTGCGTTATCAATTGGTGCGACTCTTCTACGACGTGTGACCTCCTATGGACTGTACATCAGTGTTTCCTCCCCGAGCCTGCGCCGCTGCTCTAAGGCCGTCCCTAGGATACGATGTGACGGTTATCTACGGGGTCCATACTCCCTGTTCTCAAATATGCACTAAACTTTTTTTCAGGTGTACCTGGACTGGTACTGTTACATGGGCCGATAGGATCTGAAGGAACTAGAGCGGGATTTCTGTTCATTGTTAAATATTAAATGTTTTATGTTTTTAATTTTTTTTCTTAATTTTATTTTACTTCATGTAAATAGATGAAATCTTTTCATATTGAGAGTAAATCTGCAATCAAAAGAATGATAAACCAGGGACGCTTACTCATAGATCCAGGCACCGTGACTGTGGTAATCTTCTAATATTTGTTATCCATGGCCTCCTTCCTTCTAAAATCAACTTTTACAATTATGCTAATTAACCAGAAGGGCTCTGGGGGTAGGTACTTGGTTTATAATACTTAAAGGGCATCTACGACTAGGATGAAAAACTGTATGTAAATGAGACTGAAGTGCTCCAGGCTCCATTAACACCTATGGAGCCTGGATCCCCTCAGGCTCATTTGCATACACAGTCCTTCATCCTGGTGGCAGATGTCTTTTAATTTTGATGGTAGATTTCTTTTAATTTCAGGACGATCTGTTATGCCATCGGATACTGGCTATATTTGTCACTGACCTTGGTGCAAAATGGATATGAACTCAACATTGAAATGTTAACACCCGCTCGGTTAGGGCAAGCGGTAAGGTAGTGAACATTAAGGAAGTAGCAAGGGCTATCCAGATCTGCTATTGATATACTTTTCAGACACTGAGCTCCAATCCATGAGAGAGATGGCAGATAGAAAGCAACATTTTTCTTTATATTTGGCTGAATTACTATGTGATGCCTCATACTGTTAGGCTACGTTCGCAAGGCATATTCTTACTACATTTTGTGCCAGGAGTGCTTCCAGTGTACATGCTATACATAATTCAAAGACTTGTACTAGCAGATGAAATCATAGTCTTTGTCATTACCTGCTTATTATACATAGCATACAGCACAGCAGTCTGCTCTATAATATCCTGCTGCAGAGCGATGTATAATTTCAAAGGAGGCTACGGGTGCAGATGCAGCTGTATGGTATCCATCAACATGGAGAGAGACGGTGCAGCGGTGGTGGACGCCATGTGATGCCTCACATAATAGCGTAAGGACCCACCGTAAAGAGGTCACCGTGAAGTGGTTGGTGGGCTTATAAAATGTGATCAAAATGTAACTAAGAACCTCAAGTTCGTTATATAATTAGCCTAGCGGCAGTAGATCATTGTGTGATGTGTGGATGTGCCGTCCAGTTCTTTTTTCTCTCCCCATGTTGTATGGTATCCATACCCGGCTTCTGCTGAGGATTTTCCTAGTGGTGCAACGGTCCAAAAAAATGGAGAATTACATCACTTGACAGACATCCAGAACATCAGCAGCAGCTAAGAACTATCTTCTGCTGATGTTCACTCCTCCCACTTTGAGGGGTGAAAGGGCCAAAAACGGATGATTTATCCCACCATATGTTCACACTGTGGGATGTTGTAAGTATATGTCAGGAATCCTAGAAATGAGAAACTTTCCACATCACAGGATTTCAGAAAATCTGACGCTGACAAAGAAGATGGTACATTACAAGTACTGGTGCCCGAGTTTGTATGTTTGTGGTTCTTAAGGGAGATAAGTGGCTTATCCCAACCACCCTCTCCCACATGTATATGAGCAGATAAGTATATACAGTAGTCATGTCTTCTGAACACAATGTAGGGTTCAGGACTGTGGGCAGCCATGATGCTAGGTGCATGTGCTCCCTATGGGACTCGAGCCCACACTGTAATCCTTGTATGTGGTTGTTGTCCTGCCAGGGACTCCTAATATTATAACATGACTATAATACCAGGAATACTAATGCTACAGTGAAGTTCAGCAGTGAAATACTATTACCATAAAGTCCATATTTCACAACCCAAATTCCTTCATGTGAAGAGGTCCTTACAGTGTACGACCACCTGTACCTTAATAATCACAAAAATACAGAAATGGGGCGAGACTATTTTATTAGGATTCTCAACAAAAATATACATATATTTCCATTACTTCAGCAGATGAACTATTACTGACAGTGTGAACATGCGCCAGCGTATAAACTTTTTCAGTGTGGCGTATAGCAGCTTCTTATGGGTCATCCTAATAAATGGTCAGAACCAGAAGGACACTTGGTGCACTCAGATCACGGCTTAGCAGCACATTGTAAAATACTATGGTTATTTTTTTTATAAAGGACTACATAGAATTTGGGGTTTTATAAGTTAGTACATTCTGAGGGCAGGGTCATTGTAAAAAGACCAAATCCTAATGATTGGGCCTAAGTATGTCTGGAGAATCTCGGCAGGTCATCTCATAGTAGTTGGGTTCTCGGGACAATAGGAAATCTTAATCTATGTGTTATCTGGCGTCGTTCAGCTGTCTGGCCACGGTCAGGATCTCTTTGGCGCCTCTGCTCAGCAGTAGGTCCGCCAGCTCTGTGCCTAAATAATCTGCGGCTTCCAGGGCCCGGCGCGGTACGCCGAGGGCAGTGATCCCTACATGCTGACAGTCATCGTTTGGTCCTTCTACATCCTAAACAGGAAACAAGAAAGTGTTAATATAACTAATCATCCCATTATACAAGGAGAAATATCTCTGTTATACCAACCTCTAAATCAGGGACGTGTTAAATGACAAAACCAAGATAAAGCTATTGTCCAGAGTTTGAAAAACATGACGTTTTTCTTCCAACATCAACTCCACGTCTCATTTGTCCCAGTATTGCAGCTCAGCTTTATACAGATGGATAGAGCTTAGTTGCTATACCACACATACGGTCAGGTGCGGCGCTTTTTTTTTTGTTTGTTGGAAAACAGACAAGGTTTTTCTCCGGACAACCCCTTTAAGGGTGACATCCTTGCAGATTACATGTAAGCATGGGAAGGGGGTTGATCCTAAAAGAAGGAAGCACTGTCTACTACCGCTTCCATACTGCACCAATGACAGGCATGTCCCTTATATCCATCTTCCAGTTACTTGCATGCTCCCCCTCTGACAGTAGCCCCACCTCTTTACTGCCTACCTGTTGCTCAGTGCTTAAAGGGGTTGTCCAAAATAAAAAAATTAAAAGAAAGCAGCAATGTATTTTTAAGACAGGGCTACACCTGTCCACATGTTGCATCTAGTAAATGCAGCTAAGCTTCATGGATATCAACAGAACCAGGTTGCAATACCAGACACAAGTGTTAGGTGATTTTTGATAAAATACAGGCTAGTTTTTACAACAAAGTATTCCCAAGTCTCAAACTTAGTTAGACCCTAGGCCAGTGATGGCGAACCTTTTACAGACCGAGTGCCCAAGCAACAACTAAAATCCACTTATTTACCATGAAGTGCCAACAGAGCATTTTATGCAGTAACTTATTGCCCCTTGTTCTTCCACATCTTTCAATTGTATCGGCCCCCTGAGGCCACCAATACAGTTGAAATTCAGACTGTCATTGTAGCTTCTCTCCAGGGTCTCCGTACAGGAAGAATGGGGGTCCAGCAGAAGGACCTCCAAAGATAATGCAGTTCTGTCCAAACCTTTTCCCTTTTCCTGCAGTTCCAAACAGCCAATGAAGTGTTGCTTTAAAATAGTGCTGAGAGCAGCATCTCTTAAGTTGCCTGGGACTGCAGGAAGATTTGGTGGATTTGTTCCTGTCTGGTGAACTCTATCCTGGGGTGACAACCTGAGTGCCCACAGAAATGGCTCTGAGTGGCACCTCTGGCACCCATGCCATAGGTTCGCCACCACTGCCCTAGGCGATGGTCAGGAATACGTGTCATGTATTTAGGGACAGTACACAAGGAAGACCTAAGCCATCAGGTTTTTTAGGGCTTGTCATCAGGTTCAGTCTCACCTCATGTGGGAACACAACAGTTCTCTGCATGGTCTCCTTCAGGCAGTCTGATCCATCCAGGCTGTATACGGCTCCGGTAAGATACAGCTAATGAAGAGGTTCCATGAGTTACACAATATAAATACAAGAGCTGCAAATATACAAGACTGAGATTCTTACCTGAGAATCCTCAATCGATGTGGATACTGCCACAGGCACGCTGCAGCCCCCCTCCTAAAACACAGAACAGAGATAAGAACACCCAGACCCTTAACATTATAAAAAAATGACAGTAACATTAAACTTGCAGGCAGTGGGATTACAATGAATACATAAAATCCTATAACTTCATAATCTGAGCAGCCGGACATAATGCCCCTAGGAATGTATTACAGAGATTAGCCCCTGCTATAAGGGGCCTATTTAAGCCCTGGGGATGCAGAGATTATTTTCATCCCCACATTCTGAGGGCTAGAACTACATTTTTCAACCTACCAGTCTTTTCATGAACGCCCTTTCAGCGATGCAACGTAGCACAGTCTGGGGGTCCAGTAAGGCACTAACCATGTTCAGGATGTCCTGGTCCTTGGCTCTAACCTCCACAGCCAATGCACCCTAAAAAAAAGAGGACATGGGGTCATGTCAATCTTATCACAGAGCCAATGTCCCCGCGGCTCAGGCTTTCCGGAATGATCACTAGAAGCCACATCAGCGGATGGGTTTGGGGTTCCCAGTGTCAGATCTTGATTAATCTGATATTGATGACTTTTTAAGGATTTGCCCAGAGACAACAAGTTTATCCCCTATCCTTATCAGCTCCATAGACAATGACTGGAGCAGCAGAGTGCATGTTTGTCCTGCCCTCTATTCATTTGGGGTACAAGAGTCCCCTCGGTGGGGGATAACCACTAAGGCATACACTGCAAATACATACCTGACCCACCGCATATAGACACTGCTCAGGGGACAGGACCTGGGGAGGAGAAAGATAGAAGATGATGCTGTAACCACACAGTGACGTCTCATATAAAACTTCTCTGTGCCGAAATCTGCAAACCATGAAATGGACAATCGATTCCTTGACTCACCTGATCGATTCGGTTCTCCCAACCCATGCGACGGAGCCCAGCAGCAGCCAAAATGATGGCACTGAAGTCATCGTGTTCATCCAGCTTTTTCAAGCGAGTGTTCAAGTTACCCCGCTGAGGAGTGCAATATTAAGGACGTCACAACATCTATTCATTCAAGTGATCCATGTATCAAGTCTGACAGGCAATGCTCCAGGGGAAGAGTATGCAAATTAGCTTTCCTCTAAAAGTAACAAATCTGCCTTAATAGTGCCACCCATAGGTGATACCCTTTACATCTGAACCAGAATAGTCTTAAAACATACTAGGGATATCGGCCAAAACACACACCTGTTTAGGTTTACAGAACCAGGCATTGACTAGACACATAAATAGGGTGAGAGTGATGCAAAGTTTGATTTTGGGTCCTTGTTCTAGAAAGCAATGGCCGGGGCATGATGATAACAAGAGAAGGCGATAGTGATGTGTAAATAAGGGTTTGGAAAGTGCATTGCTTGTGTCTGCTCCCAGAGTATATGTCTATATTCTATGTAAAGGTTTAAAGGAAACCTACCATGAGGAATCTACTATCAGAAGTAGATGTGATGGTAGATTCCTCCTGCTGCCTCTGCCCTAATCTGTAATATAATAATCCTGGAACCTAACTTGTTACAAACTTTATTTTAGTAATATGTAAATTACCTGCAGAGGCTACTGGGGCGTGTACTAGCCTGGGCGGGCATTGGGAGCCCCCTGTTGCCTCTGCAGGTAATTTACATGTTACTAAAATAAAGCTTGTCACAAGTTCAGTTTTAGGATTATAAATTAGGGCAGAGACAGGAGAAGGAATCTACCATCACATCTACTTCTGATAGTAGGTTCCTCATGGTAGGTTTCCTTTAAGCTGCGGACACATGGATGGTCGAGTCATTGCTCACCCACAGGACTTGGTGCATTGCTCATATCAAAAGCCGAAGGAGAGACCCGCAACGATCATTGACCTGCTGTGGGTTTACAATCCTGTATTTTTGACAGGATGTAATAAAAAAAACATTTCAATATTTAAATTGTAAAAAGGATACAATATCCTTAAACTGTAGGTGAGGGAAGTGCTTCTTCAGCTGAGCTGCTCTACGAAGAGAACTTGTCCCGATTGTACTAAAACAAAACAAAAAAAAAAAAAAGAATAAAATACATATAAAAAAAACTAAATGGTCTGAAAATTTTTTAATCAGAATGGTTCTATATTTTGTATACAGAAGCAATTATAAGTATAGGCCATGGTCGCCACATGTATTCTTTGTTTTTTTTAAGTTGGCTCCACATAAAGGGAACAGGTTTGGTCTAATTTACTCCAGAAAAAGTAGCTGTTTCTTACTCCAGCAAAAGGGATAAATTTGCACCAAATTTCCATATACACCACTAGACTAGAACGGGTATGGAAAAATTGATTGTGACATTTCAGTGTATGTCATCAATTTGAAAAAAGTGGTGGTCTGACACATGTCGTGCCGCATATATATAGTGACAAAGTACTGCAGTTTGGCTCCACTACTCAATCTGTTTTGAGCAATTCTTGCTGGGTTTATGCTAGAACAGAAGCCAATTGTCTCATGTTAAAGCAGTGATATAGTAAGAGCCGTGAATAATTGATGTGACCGCTCACAGTCAATTACATTTTGTGGTTTTGAAAAATAAAAACAACGAAAAAAAGAGGCCTATCCTGTAAAAAGTCAATACCAACACTGCAGACAGGAGTCTAGTGATGTCACCCATGGACCCATGCCCAATGTGACTACATCTTGCTCAGGGTCTAGCTACATAACAATATGCAGTCCAAGGATCTTACCTATTTGTGGGTAAACTCTCCAAAGACTTTTCTGCGTTCTTGGGGTGAAAAACAACTGCATCATACGGACTTTCACGCCTAGAAAGAAAAAAAAAAATTATCTGTCAAAATAGGAGCACAAACATAAAAACAATCTATTATCCCTAGAAATACAGACGCTCATGCCCCTCATACACATCACATGACAATCACCCAATCAATTTTTTTCACGGTTTTCTCGATCTCTGCTTGCTGTCATGCAACAGGGAGCTTTGTTGATCACTTGATCTTGTAGATAAACACCGGTTTATTGCCATGTGACGTCACACAGGTGCACTGCTCATTAGGACAAAGCTTTGATTACACCGTGTGTGACATCAGACGACCACGGATTGAGGTTTATCTACAGGAAGCAAACAAGGAAGCTTCCTGTTGCATGACAGCAAGCAGAGATCTAGAAAACCCGTGAAAATTTGATACATAAAGTATATTGGAAAATGTTACAACTTTTCATCACACACACAATTATTTGCTGGAATGTGCTTAAAGTGGACAACCCCTTTAAGTTAGCTTAACTTTAATGCAACTTTGTAGCATTGAAAACAAATGCCTAATACTGGAAATATTTGGTATAACACTTGCCCTGCCAGATATTGACAAACTATAAAAAGGTAAATCTGGGGTAATTTTATTTTTGATTGAAAAAAAGCAATTCAGGATAGCAAATGTCCTGATCATAAGCTAGGGATAAGAAACTCACTTGCACACAGCTCCAATGGTAAATCCGGGAGGTAGCGATGTCGGCAAATCCTTCAGTGAATGAACAACAAGATCCACCCTGTATAGGAAAGGAGGGAGGAGGCAGCAAGTTATTACATATCCCTGGAAGACAGATCAGTCATACATGACATCCACATGAATGGGATCTGGTCCTCTAATAACTAATAATGCCATAAACTGTATCAAACCTGATAGGAGCAGAAAGCGAATAAAACAGAACAAATAAACATAAAGCTACTCACTCATTTCTCTCCAGGGCGTTCTCCAGCTCCTTAGTAAAGAGACTCTTTTCTCCAATCTGTAAAATAAATACATATATTCACGTGATGAGAGAAGACGCAGCTTTATCATCAGACTATGGAGTAGAACATATCACCAAAACCGCTTACACTGCCAGGACCCCCCACCCGACCACTGAATAGGGGGTAACATGCTGTGACAGGACCGCCCCTTTAACTTGAGCTGCAATAATACACAGAACCAATGGACCTCTGCAGTATTTCAGGAAGAATCTTGTACGACCCCTTTAAATAAATGCCTCCTATTCTTCCTGATAAGTCTGTATGACTCAGAGTCTCCGAATAAAGGGGGACCAGTAGATGCTGATACCAGCTGCCCGGTGGTCCTGTGACAAGTCCCTGGTCATTCCTGTCACTTACCTTCGATAAAGCAGTATCTAATATCTTGTCTCCCGTCGTTGACATGGCAACTAGGAAAAAAAGGGGTAAAAGATGGAAAAGTTTAGCCCCAAGATCCCGGAATAACCATGAATACTGATAGTTAGATCAATAACTGGGCCAGACAACCAGGCCCATATGAGATCAGTGTAGCATATATAGCGCCATACATTCCGAAGAGGCTGTATTGTGTTACTGCAGCTTACCTACCATTCAAGTGATCAAACCATTGATTCTGGACAACCCCTTTAAGTGCTTTCAAAGCTGCAGCGTGCTCCTTATCTCATCTTCCGTTTTTCCACAAACCTTAACCCTTTAAGCTCGGGTACTTACCAATTTCAAAGTGAGCCTCAGGGAACTTGTTGGTCAGCATTTCCACCACGCTGTCCGTCTGGATACGCGCCAGCTGTGTAAGAAGAGCATTTATAGATAACTACAGTATAGAGTGCATATATTACCCACAAGACAAGGTAGTGGCTAGATCTCCTCTCACCTGGCTTTTCCGGGTACCAACTCGGATGACATTTCTTCGTTCCTGCAGCAAAAACAATACACATATATATTAGAAATAAAAATGTATCACGTAGTGTAAATGTGGCCATAACAAGGACAGACCAATACCTTGGTCTTCTGACTCTCCCCTATAGGCAGGTTTCAAAGAAAAGATGTCTCAAACATGATATTTCCCAAAACCTGATATTTTTGTTCTATAAAACAGACAACGGTCCATTCAAAACACAGGCACACTTGACTGAACTGAGCATGCATGTGTATTAGGAGATCGGGAGGAATAGCCGTCGGCTAAACTGACAATTGTTGAAAGTGTATGAGCACTTAGATACCGATCACAAATAGAAATCACTTTTTTGGTTTTAGATTAAGGAGTCTAATGAATTTTGGAAGCCTAGGCCTCCCAATTCCCAATTTAAAAAATGATAAAACATCACGACAGACGAAAAACACTGATCCACAGACGCATTTCTGTAATAAACTATGACCGCACGTCTTCCTCTGTTACCTGTGAATTTCCGTTCTCCATCTTCCCCTTTGCTCCACGTGTCTTCCCCGGCCGGCAGCCCTTGTTACACTGACGGTTACTAGGATCTGTGAGGGACAATGTGGTCCCACTGATAATATAAGGACTGAGGGGGGGGTGGGATAGATAGTATATACCAGGACCCCACCCCGCTGGATACTACAACCTGGAAGTACGTTATCAGCGGGGCTCACACTGGACTTCACAGTCTTTGAAGCAAAGCTAAATGTAGTCGGCAGACGTCTTATCTGGACACAGAAGGGAGACTCCCCTGCCAGTGCTGAGCTGCAGAAATGAGCCCTCTCATCACATGTCTGTACACCAGGCCTGGAGCGGCATGAAGAAGAAGTGATGGAAACATAGGCCATACTAAAACTCTGTAGGGTATATTAGGTAACTTATACATTGGCCATAATTGTACACATCGCAAAGAAGGGGCAAGTCACTTCTGCAATAGATGTCATCCCTGCTACCAGGGGGAACAGGGGGAGAGACCCTCTAACCAGCTGGGGAGCCAAATATCAGACTCCTACCCAGAGGTCGCATTAACGCCTCACCACGCGTCATAGACGCGTGATGAGGCGCAATTACCCCCCAAAATAATTGCCATGCGTAAAAGAACGCATGGCAATTATTTCCTGTAGCGCGCAGGCTGAGCGGCCCGGCGCGCGCTGCAATAGAGGGAAATGTTAGTAGCGCGATCACAGCGCGCGCCGGGCCGCTCAGCGGGACACGTGACACAGTGTTCTGTGTCAGCAGCGCTCCAGAGAGACCCGGAGCGGGAGCGCAGGCCCGGGAGACACGTGGACAGCGGGGCTGCGCTCCTCGGCTGTAGGATCCCGGCAGGACCGGAGACCAGCGCCAGGTGAATGCGAGGCCCACCTGTGGAGTGCACCGCGCTCACTGCACTCTGTGTAGTGAGTGTGCTCTGTGTGTGTGAGTGCGCTCTGTGTGTGTGTGTGCGCTCTGTGTGTGTGTGTGTAGTGTGTGCGCTCTGTGTGTGTGTGTAGTGTGTGCGCTCTGTGTGTGTGTGTAGTGAGTGCGCTCTGTGTGTGTGTGTAGTGAGTGCGCTCTGTGTGTGTGTGTAGTGAGTGCGCTCTGTGTGTGTGTGTGTGTGTAGTGAGCGTGCTCTTGTGGTGTGTTGTGTTGTGTGCCGCCGTTAGTGTGTAGAGAAGCGTGCGGCTGTGTGTGTGCGCTGTGTGGTAACGTGAGCGTGCTGCTGTGTGTGTGCGTCGTGTGTGTAGAGCGCGTGCTGCCTGTGTGTTGGCGTGTGTGTAGTAAACGTGCTGCTTTGTGTGTTCTTGTGTAGCGTGCTGCTCTGTGTGTGTGTTGTAGTGGGCTTGCTGTGTGTGTAGCGTGCTGCTTCCTGGTTGTGTGTGTGTGGAGCGTGCTGCTCTGTGTGGTGTTGTTGAGCGCTGCTCTGTGTTGGGGACGTCTCTCTGTGTGTGTGTAGCCCTCTGTGCTGTGATACTGTGTCCTGGTGTGTGGCAAGGCCTTTGCTCTGTGTGTTTGTGAGCGTGCTGCTCTGTGTGTGTGTGAGCGTTGCCCTGCTCTGTGTGTGTGTGAGCCCGTGCTGCTCTGTGTGTGTGTGAGCCGTGCTGCTCTGTGTGTGTGTGAGACGTGCTGCTCCTGTGTGTGTTGTGAGCCGTGCTGCTCTGTGTGTTGTGTGAGCGTGCTGCTCTGTGTGTTGTGTGACCGGTGTGCTGCTGCTGAGTGCTGTGTGTTGTGAGCAGTTGCTGCTCTGTGTGTGTATGTATGTGGTGTGTTGTAGCGTGCTGCTCTGTGTGTGTATGTATGTGTGTGTGTGAGCGTGCTGCTCTGTGTGTGGTAGTATGTTGTGTGGTGTGAGCGTGTGTGTTGGTGTGTCTGGTGGGTTGTGTGTTGAGCTGCTGCTCTGTGTGTGTGTGAGCGTGCTGCTCTGTGTGTGTGTGAGCGTGCTGCCTGTGTGGTGTGATTGGACGTGCTGCTCTGTGTGTGTGTGAGGCGTGCCTGCTCTGTGTTTGTGTGAGCGTGCTGCTTTTGGTGACGTGCTGCCTGTGTGTGTGCTGTGTGTGAGCGTGCTGCTCTGTGTGTGTGTGAGCGGTGCTGACTTCTGTGTGTTATGTGATGCGGGAGTCGTGTGGTGAGTTGGCGTGCCTCTGTGTGTGTATGTGAGCGTTGCTTGCTCTTGTGTGTAAATGTTGAGCGTGCTGCTCTGGTGTGTGTAGTGAGCGTGTCTGCTCTGTTGTTGTGTAGTGAAGCGTGCTGCTCTGTGTGTGTATGTGAGCGTGCTGCTCTGTGTGTGTATGTGAGCGTGCTGCCCCTCCTGTGTGTGGTAATGTGTGAGCGTGCTTGCTCTGTGTGGTGTATGTGCGCGTGCCTGTGATGTGAGCCGTGCTTGCTTTGTGGTGTGTATGTAGCGTGCTGCTCTGTGTGTGTTGTGACGTGCTGCTCTGTGTTTGTGTATGTGAGCTGTGCTGCCTCTGGTGTGTGTGTATGTGAGGCGTGCTGCTCTGTGTGTGTATGTGAGGTGCTGTCTGTGTGTTGTATGTGAAGCGTTGCTCTGTGTGTGTTATGTGAGCGTGTGGCTTCTTTGTGTGTTGGTCATGGCATCGTGCTGCTCTGGTGTGTGTATGTGAGGTGCTGCTCCTGTGTGTGTGGGTGAGCGTGTGACTCGTTTGTTGTGTGTGAGCCGTGCCCTGGCTGCTTGTGGTGCTGGTGTGTGTAGTGAGTGTGACCTGTGTGCTGTTGGCTGTGATGTGTGTGTATGGAGCCGGTGCTTGCTCTGTGGTGGGTGTTGAGCGTGCTGCTCTGGGTGTGTTGTGAGCGTGCTGCTCTGTGTGTGGGTGTGTTACGTTGCTGCTTCTGTGTGTGTATGTTGTGGTGATGTTGGGTCGGTGCTGAGCGCTCTGTGATCTGTAGGTGGTGTGAGCGTTGTGCTCTGTGTGTGTAGTGTGGGTGAGCTGCGTGCTGTCCTGTTGTGTGATGTTGTGAAAGCGTGCTGCTCTGTGTGTGTAGGTGTGTGTGTGAGCGTGACTGCTCTGTGGGTGTGTGTGTGGAGTGCTGTGTGTGTGTGTGTATGCGGCTGCTGCTCAGGGGTAGGGTGTAGGGTTGGGATGAGTGTGAGTGCTGGGCTGGTGTGTTGAAATGCTGTCGTGTGTGTTGTCGTGTGTGAGCGTGAGCGCTCTGTGGCGTGTATGTGTGTGTGTTGTGTGTGAAAGCTGTGCTGCTCTGTTTGGTGTGTATGTGTGTCGTGTGTGAAGCGTGACTCTGTGTCGTGTGTGGTTGTAGCTGCTGCTCGGTTTGTGTGTGTGAGACCCGTGCTGGCTCCTGTGTGTGTATGTTGTGTGTGTGAAGCCGTGATCGCTCTGTGTGTGTATGTGTGGTAGTGAGCGTGATTGCTCTGTGTGTGTATGTGTGTGTAGTGAGACGTGCCTGCTCTGTGTGTGTATGTGTGTGTAGTGGGACGCGTTGCTGCTCTGTGTGTGTGTGTTAGTGAGCGTGCCTGCTCTGGTATGTGTGGGGTGTCCTTGTTTTTTGTGTAGTGAGCGTCGCTGCTGGTGTGTGTGTGTATTGCGCCGGTGCCTGCTGTGGTTGTTGGTGTGGTTGTAGTGCGCGTGCTGCTGTGTGTGTGTGTAGTGAGCGCGCGGTGAAGATGATTTTCATGTATGAATAGCGTCTGTTAACATTATATACAGCTAGAAGTTTTATATTTTTATTACAAAAAATTTAATACTCCTCCTCGGCTAAAAATACTCCCCAAAAATAGGAGGAGGAGTATTATTACCCTTCTGTAAAAATCTTAGTGCGACCTCTGCTCCTACCCATGAGTTTTTTTTTTATTTAATCAAATACATTTTTATTGAACACATTTTTTTATGTTCTTTTCAGTTTTTCCCCAACTAACGGAGATCATCCCCTTATCCCAACTCCCTCCCCCACCCACAAAACCCAGACCCCCCTTTCCCCCAGTTCAGTGGATTATGAAACAACAGTCATTGTCAAATTGTACAGTACAGGCAGTCCCCGGGTTACATACAGGGTCTGTAGGTTTGTTCTTAAGTTCTCAGAGCCCCTACGTCAGTGGTGGCGAACCTATGGCACGGGTGCCAAAGGTGGCACTCCAAGCCCTATCTGTGGGCACCCAGCCCTTCACCCCGACACAGAGTTTGCCAGATATAACTCAAGGCTAGCTCCTGTGATCCAATACAGCCCAGGCCTTGCCATACACAGAGCTATTTTAAAGCGACATTCTTAGCTGCCAGGACTACAGGAGGAGCGAGAAGGTGTGGATAGAGATGGATTGTCATTGGAGTTCCTGCTCTGGGTCCCCTGATCCCATTCAGGGGACCCTGGAAGAAAACTACAATGCAAATTGCTCCATAACATTTCTCTTGTATTGGTGACCTCAGGATCCCAATGCAATTGAAACCTGTGATACAGCAGGGATCAATATGTTACTGCTTAAATTGTCATGTTGGCATTTTGAGATATATAAGTGGATTTAGGTTGTAGCTTGGGCACTCTGTCTCCAAAAGGTCGCCATTATTGCCCTACGTGCTGCAAATTCACAGGAGCACTTCCCCTCCCAGTGTGTGCTGGAACTTCCTCTGTTGCAAAGAGATTACGGTACATCAGGCAGAGAGGGGGGAAGAGATGAGGGAGCAGAGGGCGAGTCTGTGAAGCTACAGCATGGCAGAACTCTAGTAACTCCCCAGGAGCCCTTCTGTCTCATTAGCATAATTATAAAAGTTGATTTTAGAAGGAAGTGGACCATAAATAACACGGTGCCAGGAGTAACTGCCCCTGGTTTATCATGATGGTAGATTTCAGGCATAAATGTCTGGTAGATGTGTGTCCTACTTCGATCGATTGATAGATGTCCCAGTGCTGGGACCTGCACCTCTCACACACAAGATACACCATAAATGTCTCCTATATGTAACCCCCATTACACGGCGCAGTCTCTAACACTGAGCAGGAGTGGCCCAACCCAGAGAATCCAACACCTCAAAAATCCATCTCCATTGTCCGGAAACTTCAGGCGGTCCTTGGCCTGAACACACGTTTTCAGAGAAACGCATGTGATCGCCCTCTGTGCACTAGCGTCGCGTTATGAACAGACGACCTAGCAGTACAGGTGACTGCGGCCAAAGTATTAACAGCACGAGACGCCATGTAAAATCCAGACCTCATACCAGATCCCTTTGTATTTTTTTTTAAATAACAGCCGTATCGTTAAAAGTAAAATAAAATAACACTGAAGCTGCCACTTTTTTTTTTAGGCTAAACGGTGACACGAGGTTGCGCTGCGATGGCACATCTAAGGCTGCGCACATTGCGGATTGTTGTGTGGAAAATCCACATCAAATACAGATGATTTGTATCTGTGGTGCCTTTTCTGATGCAGATTTACATTCTTTTTTTTCCCATCGGATGTAATTTGAAGCAAAAATCCACATCAAGTCCACCTCATGATGCACGTGTGATACAGATTTTCACTCTCCCATAGACTACAATGCAATAATCCGTGAGGACAAACAAGAAAAGTAACAAGATAATTATTTTACTTTCCACACAGAACAAAATACACATAGGGAGAGATTTATCCTCAAGTTTCTGAGGTAAAACTGTTCTAGTTGCCCATTGAAACCAATCAGAGCTCAGCTTTAATTTTATAAACAGCTGTGGAAAATGAAAGCTGTGCTCTGATTGGTTGCCATGGGCAACTAGAACAGTTCTGCTCCAAGAGGCCTATGATAAATCTCCACCATTGTCTCCGTTACTTTCTCCGAATCACAATCTCCTTTATGTGGCTGTATTACATCACGGATTTTCAGCAATAAAATCTGCCACGTCCATGCTAAGGACCAATTATCTTAATTAAAACTGGTCAAAAACGATGAGTTTTTCCAAAAAACGCATGCGTTTTTGGACGGATTGCTTAAAAACAGACCAAGGGTGATGCCACACATAGTGCGTTTTCAGATGGTAAAAAAAACGCATTCGTTTTTTACAATCTGAAAACGCACTAACTAAAAACTAGAAACGCCCCAAAAACGCCATGTGTGGCATCACCCTAAATCTGTACCAGACATGCACGATTTTTTATGTGCGTATCTAGTTGTGTGTCATTTAAATCCATTTTTCATCATACGTTTTTCTACCGTTTTTTTCTGTCAACGGATCTGACGTAATTTCAAAGCAGAAACTGAAAATTATTTTTATTTTCCGCATCTTCTACATGACTTTTTCCAAATCGCATTCACTTTAACGCTACTGTATTATGCTGCTGATTTTCCCACAACACAATTTGTGCATAATCCACGCTACGTGTGCAGATAACTTATTGTCACGTAGACAATCAATCATTTAGCTACTACATGAGACTACAGAGCAACCAGAAACATTGCGCCGCCCTGCGACTTTTACTAATAAAAATGAATGGAATAACACCGAGACCCTTAAGAATGTTGAGACCGCAAATTATTTTTTCTAAACAAAATAAAAAAATTTATAAATATTCACACATGGCCATCCTGCCCCCATAGACTTCTACAAAACACGTCACGTCATGTGACTATTCCCCCCTCACCGGCAGAGCACATGACCCGCACAAGTTCTCCGCTAAACATAGACACGCCCCCCTAACAAGTCAACAGCCAATCAAGAGCAAACTTCAAAACTGCCGCATCCAACTTGACGCTGCGCAGTTTCCCGCCAGCGCCGATCACTCACCATGGTGTCTCCTCCTGGTGACGCTATGCTCTGCGCTGCCCCGGCCCAATGTGCTGCAGAACTCACCAATCCCCCGCCATAGTCTTCTGCCGGCTACCTGCAACCCGCCACAGCGTGCAGAGGGCACCCGTAACGTCACTTCCGGACTGTCATTTTTTTTTAAACAAATCTTTATTAACTATGTGTTAATAAAGTTAACATTACCAGAATGGTGGTGGTAGTCCTGGAAAGGGGGAAGATGAACTTTCTAATAAGTGTTATAGACTTTTCTGTATACAAGACATGTTATTCATTTAGGAAGTTTCTTGTTCACATGAGCAAACAAGTGAAGCAAAGTGCCAGTTACAGTCCTGAGTTACTTAAAAGAATTCGATAAACATGGCTGCATTTTTCAATAAACCCGCGCCACCCATGCACATTGGTTGTTTGTGGTATCGCAGCTTTACTCCGTACATTTTTACAACTTTAAATTGCAATAACAATTACAACCCATGGAAAAGTGTTCAAAAAGCAAAGAATTTGTGAATGTTTTTTGAATACTGTACAAGCCCTTTTAGGGCCGCGTTCACATGTTCAGTTTTTTAGATGAAGTTTTTGATGTCTAAACCAAAAGTGGAGTGAAAACAGAGGTGGAATAGCTTCTCTCAATGATCTGTGCTCACCCATTATTATCCAATTCTGGCTTTAAAAAATGCATCTGAAAAACTGAATTCTTGAATGCACACTTTGGGGGTTACTCAAGTTTTCAAGTTATTCCCCATTCAATTCATTGGTGAGAGTCCGACTGCTCGGATCCCCACTGATCTGGAGAACATGTGTCCTGTTCTCATTAATGGATGACATGACAGATCAAGCATCCAGCCTGTGGACAGAGGCTAAATTGGTACAATTCCGTTTAAAGGGTTTGTCCACTGCATGACTGCTTTTAGGGTACGTTCACATGTGGCACAAGTGGCGTTTTGAACTAGTTTTTGGGCCGTTTTTAAGCAGTACATTATTAAACGCATCTGTTTTTTCTGGTTTTGTAAATTTTTCCCCCAATTATGATAATTGGGAAAAATTGACAAAAACTGAAAAAAAAAACACATGCTTTTTTTTAACGGACTGCTGAAAAACGGCCCAAAAACAGGTTCAAAACGCCACGTGTGCCGCCAGCCTAAAGGAGTACGATGCCCGATGCCAGGAGTCCAGGTGGTGGGGCAGTGTTCATTTTAGAAATATAACAGATGTACAATCTGTTCTTTATTGCCGTAAACATGAAAGAAATTCCTTTTGCTTTTGATAGGTCAAATAAAGTCTTGACCTTCTTGAGATTGTGATACCTTTTAATGGCTAACTGAGATATAAGATGTAACAAGCAAGATTTCGGGACATCTTAGGTCCCTAAAAATTTAAGAAGTACAAATCTTTAAATGTGTACAGTAATTTTACTCAGGTTTTGCACTAGTCCAGGTTTTGGCTTACAAATACTGAAGAAAAATACTGAGCAGAATACTGTCATCTGAATGGGGCCTAAAATAAATGGTGATTGACGCTGACCCTTTAATTGTGAGTGGGTGGGTTAGTGAGGTAACATTACTAAGCACCTGCTGAAGGCCTCCACCTGAGGACTGTGTATCTGAGGAGTGAGGAAAATGTACCTGCGCTTCTCAGATAGGACTAGGTATGAAAACCTGCACTTATCCACCGCTCTGGAGGACTGGGACATGACAGAGGAGATGAAGCAGTGCACCACCATTGACCAGTACTTCATTGGTAAGGCCATGTCTTACCTGGGGGAGGTCACCGCTGCTCCGTATAGTCCTATCCTCTGTCACTAAACTTTTATCTTACAGTTCAGAACCTGTACTGATCCAATATGTGAACCCAGCCCTAGGGTAGATGAAAATAACTGAGAATGGGTTTCACAAACTTGGACTGTGCATTGACTAGCTCAGGTGAAACTAATTTAGCATGTGAGGGTTGTACTGGACTAGAATGAAATAGCAGATACAGCGCATTGCACTTCAGCTCCATTGATATGTAGCTAAGCTCTAATTACAAGACTTTAACAAAGCGTTATGATAACCCATCATAAAATGGAAGCCTATAATAATAATCTTTAGATAGCGCCATCATATTATGTAGCATTTTATAACTCCTAGGGGGCATAAAAAAATAAAATGCTACATTACAGAGTACAAACAGACAAATTGAACAATAGGAGTGAGGGCCCTGCTCACAAGATCTTACAGTCTATGAGGATGAGGGGGTGACACAAGAGCTTACAGTCTATGAGGATGAGGGGGTGACACAAGAGCTTACAGTCTATGAGGATGAGGGCCCTGATCATAGGAGCTTACAGTCTATGAGGATGAGGGGGTGACACAAGAGCTTATAGTCTATGAGGATGAGGGGGTGACACAAGAGCTTATAGTCTATGAGGATGAAGGGGTGACAGAAGAGCTTACAGTCTATGAGGATGAAGGGGTGACAGAAGAGCTTACAGTCTATGAGGATGAGGGGGTGACACGAGCTTACAGTCTATGAAGATGAGGGGGTGACACGAGCTTACAGTCTATGAGGATGAGGGGTGACACAAGAGCTTACAGTCTATGAGAAGGAGGGAAGGACACAAGAGCTTACAGTCTATGAGGATGAGGGGGTGACACAAGAGCTTACAGACTGAGGATGAGGGGCTGACATAAGAGTTGACAGTCTATGCAAAGTGGATGCTATTGAGTGGAATATGTTTTTGCATAAAGTTTTTTTTATAGTCTTCTATATCCTACAAAGGTGCTGAAGACAAGGTGGACCGCTTTTCTTTAAAAAGACCACACAGCACAGAGTCGTCACCCTGCAGATCTGAGGAAGGGTCTCCACAAGGTAGGTGCTACTGCTTTACCTATATGGTTTAATAGATTACATAGTTTATGTTGGTGCCCATGAAAACTATTTACAGCAAACATTGAAATCCATCATTAGGAGATCCATTAGCTCACTGCTTTATGTTGATGTCTTCATATTGGACTGTTCTACACATTTTTTCTTTACAATATCACTATTTGTAGGGGTAATAAAAACAATTAGAATAGATAGATGTGATATTATGTAAATTTATTTATTAGAGCAGACTTGTCAGGACAGCCCCTACAGGGCCGATTCTAGCCTTTTTGCTGCCTAAAGCGAAACTTGAAAATGCTGCCCCCTGGGCGCCCGATGATGCTACACACTAGTCAGTGACACAGACATTAGCGACATCTAGTACATTACAGGTGATTATCTGCTCAGGAAGAGCATTTCTTTACGATTTCCTGGCCCAGCCATTTTATCTGCTGAATTCATAGTCAAATGTCTTCAACCCCACACTGTGCCCCTAAAAATACCACAGTCACTTACAGTATATTGGAGCATGTAATATATATTATCTTCACAACATGACTAAACACACACTATTCCCCACATAAGACCTCCTTTATATTGTCACCCAAATAAATTATAGTAGATACAGCACCCACAATATATTAGGTGCCCCAATTCAGCCCCCCCCCCCTGTATACGCAGCCACCCCCCTTAATACACAACCTTCCCTAAATACACAGCCATGACACCCAAAAAAAAAAAAAAGTAAACCTTGCACTCACCTTCGGGCTCTAGCCCCGCAGCTCCCCCAGCCCCTCTCTTGCCCGCAGGCGCATCTCCTGCAGAGGGACACAAGCCAGTGTGCCTGTTGATGTCATCACGCACGCTGGCTTGTGACCTGCAGAGCAGTACGCACAGGCATGATGTACTGCACTGCTCTTCCTATCAATTACATCTTAATGGCTCAAATGTAATTTATTTTTTCAGGTAGTACGCACTTGCCAGCCATTGGCGAGTCTATACTACTGGCAGCGAGATGCCGCCTCTATAAGGGTCCGCGATCTGCCGCCAGAGGCTGGGACTTCAACCCACCTCATGGCAGATGCGGCACTGAGCCCCTCATAAAAGGACATTTACCACCAGAATGAAGAATTGTAAACCAAGCACAATAAAAGAATTGGGCTCCATAGCTATTAATGAAACCTGGAGCACCCCAGGTTCATTTGCATAATTTTTAAAGCCTTTTTGTCTTAAAAACATGGGCATAAGAAGATAAAAGAAGAGTAAATTCTGCCAGAGACAGCACACACCAGTATGTCATTGTGCTTGGTTTACAATCCTTCATCCTGGTGGTGATGTCCTTTAAATGCCATATTCATGCCATGAAGATGCATCATTCGCTGTAGAAAATTTTTACTTGTGTATATATTTACTTTTACTTTTCCTTTATAGAAAACCCGTTTCATCCCACCCTATGGCTTGTTGTGGATCCTAATATTGTAATGCCTTTCCCTGGGGTATCTAAACCTTTACCCCCTGAGCCTCATGTGACCTCTTCCTATAAATCCTTCAAACCAGACCGCAAGACCCAGTCTACTGTTGACTGTTCAACCATAGAAGAATCTGATGATGAAGCTTTAACCTCCAGCAGTGAAATGGTAAAATGACCCATATTACTGAGTCTTTACATCTGCAGTAGGACAAATGAGACTAGTGTAGGTAATGTATTTTAAAAACAGAATAATTGAGATCTAAAAATAGTGGCATAACGATCGTGGTCCCAGCAGGTGTGACCTGGACCCGTAGTCTGCGGGGAAGAGAATCAATTGTGTAAGACACTCATACAATTGAATACAGATGCAATTCTATGTGACGTGCCTGCGCACACTGATGATGTCATCAGTGGCACTACCGCTGTGTCATACAGTGTGTGTGCGGCTACAGTGCACAGATGGATGCGCATCTGCCTACACTGCTGCACCACTCTCTGGTTGATGTGAGTATTATTTTTGTTTCATTAAGAGGACCTCTTCTGACCTCTCACCAAGGGGACCTCTGCTGACCTCTCACCAAGGGGACCTCTGCTGACCTCTCACCAAGGGGGCCTCTGCTGACCTTTCACCAAGGGGGCCTCTGCTGACCTTTCACCAAGGGGGCCTCTGCTGACCTTTCACCAAGGGGGCCTCTGCTGACCTCTCACCAAGGGGGCCTCTGCTGACCTCTCACCAAGGGGGCTGCTGTGAGAATATCGTTAAGGGGGCCTCTGCTGACACTTAATTCATGCTGAGACAGGTTTTTTTTTTTCCTGCATAATTCCTATCTGCCGTTCAAGATTGTGATTACATCTCATTTATTTTATTTTCCCAGTACACAGAGGATGACCGCTGTTCAATCCCAAGCCCACCTGCCAGCCGTCTACGAAGAGCGGCCAGTCAAGCCAAGTACCGGAAGGCCCCGGTACAGAAATCTCCATATGATTTGTGGCCTCGCCCTCCCATCAACTACTGCAACTTGATTTCACTAGCTCTACGAAACAGCGAGGAGGGCAGTCTGAACGTACAACAGATTTACAGCTTCGTCAGGTAATGTGAATTTTCAGAAAATTTACAGTATCTACTTTTGCAGATTGGAGGGTTTGCAACAGACCGCCTTATGTAAACTGCCTGTAAGGGCACTTTAGTAAATTAGCTGTAACACAAATATCAGTAAACTTTAACAGTATAAATTAACTTCCATAATATGTCACACTTCTTGCTGGGTGAAAACTTAGGTCACAGATTTTTTTACATATTAACCAATAATATCCAATAATCATGCACTTGGGTTAGAATCATACACTTTTGATCCCTGGAAGCTGTATGCCCAGCTGGCAAGTCGGCCAACCGAGCAACCACCATCTCAAATCTTCTACCATTTCACCTGCTGTGACTTGAAATTAACTATAATATATAAGAAAAAACATAACGTCTCAATAACATAAGGAGGGAGAGACAGATTGAGTGTCCCCTCTAAGAGGAAGATAACATTGAGTCATCAACCATATAAACCCCCATGTCCTATAGGAGGGGAAGACGTCATGAGGTAAGCAACAGGGGAAGAGTGAGAACACATCTTAAAGGCACAGATCACCAACCCTATTAAAGTGCAATAGTACCCAAATTTTTAACCCTTTCACATCTAATAACGTCTGGGGGTACCTTCCTTAATCAGTCAGGGGTACTCCGCCAACAACAACAACAACTGCTGTAGGTTAAGCATATAGAAGATCTAAAGCTGACCATGTGCTTTTAAGAAAAACTTAGGCGACACTGTCGATATTTGATGACGTTGGCCGCCCACCTTATGTGTATGAGGTTGTCTGGTAAGTGTAGCCCCACAATTAAGCCTGAAGACACTCTTGGCTTTACCAAGGCTTCGATGGGAATTGTCCTTTATATAAGTATTTTGGCAAGTTCTGTTATCCTAAATAAATTCCTATATAAATAAAGGAATTCTTATTATTAGTGCCATGCTCTCCCTTTGTTAGGGAGCACTTCCCATTCTTCCGAGCTGCTCCGGAGGGTTGGAAGAACACCGTTCGGCATAACCTGTGCTTCAGCAGCAGTTTTGAGAAGAGCGCTGGTTGGGTGTGCGCTGATGGCCACAGACGTTCTTGTTTGTGGAAACTAACCCGACAAGGGAGAAGGAAGTTCAGAACAGAAATGCATTCCCTGTCGGAGGAGCTGCTGCGTGTGTTACGTAAAAGCATGAACAAACCAGGTAATTGGGACTTTGTGTGATGCCCATTCTATACACTGCTGATTTTTGTTCTTGGATTTCCATCATTTTTCTATTAGGTTCTAGTCTGTGTTTTTAGTTTCACGTCAGTTTTTTTTTTTTTATACATATGTATAAGGAAATACTGGTGAATTACCTAAAGCAATGCATCAGGGAAAAAAAACGAATATTTTAAAATAGTTTTTATTTTCAATTTGCATATCACTCGTTGTAAGAAGTTGCCAAGTTCTTGCTCATGTAAGTAGGAGAATATATTGAGAATGTTGATGTTTTATTTTCCAGCACTGATGGAACTGATGTTTGGGATGTGAAGATCCTGTTGTATCGGCAATAGTCGCCCTTGCGTTTTCGGCAGACTCTACACTGGGACTGAAAATTTTTCTGTGTAAATTATTTAAGTATTCCTGAAGTCAAGGAGTTTCCCTGTTATGTGGTTTTTTTGTGGTTTTTGTGTGTTTTTTTTTTTGGTTGCACTTTACGTTCATCACATTAAAGTAATAATATTTAACATAAAGTTATTAGTTTTTATTCACTTGATTTGAGGTGAATTCACTTGGCTGCAGTCAATTGGACAGATTCCAATGGATGGATATAGATACCTTAAGGGCTAAAGCCTTGCAAACACATTGGGGCTCATTTACTAAGGATCTGAACGTCGCACTTTCGTCGGGTATCCTGAATATTTCCGTTTTACGCTGAATTGCCCTGGGATTTTGCAGCACGCGAACGGATTTTGGCGCATCAGCGCCGGCTTGCACGCGACAGAGATCGGGGGTGCATGACCATCGGACAACCCGACGGATTCGGACAAACGGCAGAATTTAAAAAAGGATTTGTGTCGCAAGATCAAGCACTCACATGCACCGGGAAGAAGCAGGTGAACTCCGGCGGACCTCGGCACAGCAGGCACACCTGCAGGAACTCGGACGCACGATATTAGTGAATCACGCAGGACCCGAATCCTCGTCGGACAACGCACCGTGGGATTGCGACGGGACCGGGTAAGTAAATCTGCCCCATTCTGGCCGGAAGGCTGCAAACTAATAGCTGGAAGCTGCTTATATCTGTTATTCTCTACCTGGTAGGTGTACTGTAGTGTTATCTGCTACCAGACAACATCTGTGTATTACTAGTAAGAAATCCTACATGTGACGAATCGTCTTGTGTTATAATTATGCAGCGCCAGAGCTGATAAACCGGTTGAACAATTTGTTAACCCAATTATGTTATAACAATAAAATACAGAAAATGAGGTTTGTAATGTTGAAACATAGGTATGACTATCCATAGGGCAGTAAAAATAATCGCAATATATAACAAAAAAGTCCATTGCCCTACTTAAGAACACCTGACTTACAGACGGACCCCTCTGCCCACTGTGACCTCTGGTGAAGATCTCTGGATGTTACTTTACTCCCAGACTGCAATGATCAGCTGTGAGGTGTTGGCAATGAAGCTTTATTGATGATCCTTGTTCTCAAATTTTTTTTAAAAGTGTCACTGGGACAAAAAAAAATTTGTCTGGAGCTATAATTATAAAATATACTAGTTATGACTTGCATAAAAATTCAACATAAAAACAAGTCTAAAGAACCTCTACTGAATGTAACCTGGGGACTACGTTACAGGAAGTGCCTGATAAGTGTTAGTAGTTGTGCAACAAACAGTCAGGATGTTGGCAGGAATATCAGAGCGTCACAGCAAGGGCTCCTTGCATCATATTGCATATTGTGTAACTGTGGTGTTTTTTTTTTTATTTGTTTGTTTTTTATTTTGGTATATAGGGATATCTAGTGTGATTTTATTTCATTTCCCTCAGCATCTTAGGTTTAAGTGATGTGATTTCAAATTGTTATTGTTTTTTATGGCATTTTCTTTTTTTAAACATTAAGGTTTTACAGTTTGTTTGTTTTTTTTATGGTCTGATCATGCTCTAGGTTCGGGTGTGTGTTCGGTCACCAGTGATGAACATGTTATTTGTGAGGGGAGGCCGCTGCTGAGACATGTTATTAGTGAGAGGAGGCTGCTGCTGAGACATGTTATTAGTGAGGGGAGGCCGCTGCTGGACATGCTATTAGTGAGGGGAGGCTGCTGCTGGGATATGCTATTAGTGAGGGGAGGCCTTTGCTGGGACATGTTATTTGTGAGGGAAGGCCGCTGCTGGGACATGTTATTGGTGAGGGGAGGCTGCTGCTGAGAGGGGGAGGGCAGCCAAAAGTTTGCTTTCGGGCCCACTAATTCATAGTTACGCCACTGATGCCCAGGAACAATACCTGGGATAAGGCATAATAAATCTCCCCCAATGTTTCCCAGTGACAGCCCCAAAATCAGAAAGAAGCAGGGCCCCATAGAAGCCTTTTGTATGGGGGTCCCCCATTAAAAAAAAAAAATATTTGTATGCTTGCACGTGTGAGTTACAAACACAGACATTTTTACACTCCTATATACACAAACCATTTATATACTTCTAAACATAAATTTCTTCATTCATACATTCATACACTCTTACATACATTTTATTCATGGAAATATACACTTATACATAGAGTATATGCACTCCTATACACCTACACTATACATGTTATACACACCCACAGTGTTTACACCTCAAACACATGTAGGGGGAGATTTATCATATGCCGAAGCTCCTGTGCAGACGTATGATTGCGTCCACGCCGCCCGCGACCCAAGAGGCTTAGGCCTTCTGATGTATCCTTGTGAAGATCGTGCGCCCGACTTGCTGAATGTGTCACTTCCCCAATCAGGTCCGCCGGTGTATGCAAGTGCATGGCTTGCGACACAATTTTTAAGTTAAATCCTGCGGTTTGTCTGAATCCGTCGGATCGTCCGAGTTTGTGCCAGGCCCCGACTATAATGTATGGGTTATAGTACTAGTCTTCTCATATGGGAAAGTGACACCATAAGGGCCCCCTAAACCTCTTGGGCCCAGGTGCGACCGCAACCTCTGAACCCCCTATAGTTACGCCCCTGCTGCAGACCCTTAGTAAATCAGCCCCATAAAGTATATACACACACGTACAGTACCATATACAGCATACCTCCCAACATTTGTGAAAGGGAAAGAGGGACAAAATGGCCCAATCACTCCCTGGCCATGCTCCAAATTTTAGCCATATTATAATAATAAAAATCATCTAAAAAAAAAAAAAATACCCTGACTGGGATTTGAACCTAGAACCAGCAGTGTCCATGAACAATAATGACACAGCACCTCAACCAACTGAGCTATGAACTCAGTGATTATCTAGTTTAAGAATTTTGGTAACTAAGAACTGTGACTGCTACTGTTACACTGTGAGACAGATTTAATGCCTTAGTATATAGAGAGGGATATTCTCAGAGATGATTGTAATTATTGAGACTATTATTATTATTGTTATTATAATGCAAATGATTATTATTATTATTATTGAGATGATTATTATTATTTTTACTATTTTACTATTATTAATAATCGTCTCCATAATAATAAAAATAATTTCTAATAATAATAATAGTCTCAATCATTACAATAATAATCTCTGAGAAAATCCCTCTAAATATCAGGGCATTAAGTCTGTGTCACAGTGTAACAGTGGCAGATAACACTTCTTAGTTCCCAAAAATCCTTAGATAAGTGTCACTGGTTAGATAGTGCAGAGGGTCCCAGGTTCAAATCCCAGACTGGGCAAAAATGTATATAATTTAATTAAATAAAGAGCTTGTGTCTGGGGAAGCCCTGGAGACCATATATGGAGAGATGTTGATCTGCACCTGATGACGTGGTCCCTGTCCTCCACCAACAAAGAGTTAATTAAATCTCACCAATTAGCTGTAGATGCCCCAAAATTACATACCAGAAAAGTGCATCTCATGTGGCAAAAGAAATAAGCCCCTATAGGTCCTCATTAAAAAAAAAAGAAAAAAATTATAGCCTGTACAATGTGACATAGCAAATCTGATCTGGATGGCGCCCCCTTCCCTTCTATGCCCGGCCGTGCACCCATACAGCAGGTTACCACCACATATGGGGTATCGGTGTACTCGGGAGAGATTGGGTAACAAACTTTGTGGAGCCTTTTTTCATTTAATCCATTTTAAATGTTTAATTTTCCACCCAAAATGAGTGTATTGTGAAAAAATATTACAATTTGCAGACTCCACCTCCGTTTTGTTTTAACCCCTATAAAACATGTAAAGGGTTAACAAACTTCTTAAAAGTGGTTTTTCATACGTTGAGGGGTGTAGTTTCCACAATGGGGTAATTTAGGAGTCCCACTATTATTTAGGCCTCTCAGTGTCAATTAGAAGTTGATCAGGTCCATCTAAATACGGGTTTTGGTGATTTTACAAAAAATGTGAAAAATGGCCCCCAAATTCTGAGCCTCATAACATTCTAGTAAAATATGTGGAATCTGAAAAAACCATGCCAACATAAAGCAGACATTTGGTAAATGTAAATTATGAATTTATTTGGGTGCTATGACTATCTGCATCAAAAGTAGAGAATTTAGAACGTGGAAAATAAAGAATTTTTCAAAATTTTTGCCAAATTTTGTTTTTTTTCATAACTAAACGCAAAAGATTTCATCCAAATTTTTAAACTAATTTGAAGTACAATGTGTCACGAGAAAACAATCTCAAAATCCCCTGGATATCTCATAGCGTTCCCACGCTATAACCACTTATAGTGACACAGGCCAGATTTGAAAAATGGGGCCGCGTCCTTTAGGCCAAAATAGGCTGAGTCCCCTAGGGGTTAAGGCGTACTGAGATGCAGGATATTAACACACAGGACCTGCTAATTTTGGTAACTGGATTTAAAAAAAAAAAAAAAAAAGCGCAAAAACACAATAAAGAGTCAACAAAGTTGAAATTGAATTTTAATAGGATAAAGTGGTGGGTACCAGGGTGACAATACAAGCATGATAATAATAATGCCATAGAGATATTTATAATAGTTATTAGTAAATGATAAAGTATAGTAATATGGTATAGTTACTAGTACTGAAGTTAAAATACATTAGTAATAAAATTAGTATTATATCTTAGTTATAACAATGTGGTAGTAGTAATATAGAAATAATATAATAAAAAGTGTATCCCAGGGTTGTACAGCATAATACTCATGTGAATACATTCATAATTAGTGTGAATAATAATGTTATTATATTATAGTGATTTTTGGGGTTCAGGAATAGCAGTAAAATGTGATTTTTATACAGTATATATGACGACTAAGAAGAGTGAAACGGAACTTTAATTTTCAGAACTTGTGTCGGATGCCATAGCAATCCAGGTCAGTTAAGCTTTAAATCCCTGAAAAATTATACCTGGGTAGGGTGAAATCTACCGTATGTTTCAATTCATAATGCACAATGTCCTTAAAGGGGTTGGCCATATTACCTCATGTTTTAAGAAATGTGTGTAAGTGTGGGGGGCAGGTAATTTACCAATATACATCTATTCATAGTTCATCTTTATATGTAAAGTGAAGTCTCCTGTCTTTTACCTCATCAGACAGAGATTCCTGACTATAAATTGGCCGCAAATGGAGGGTCATGTGATCTCTGACCATGAACAATCGCCCTGCCAGGACATTAATCTAATCATAAGGTCCTGGCAGGGTGATTGTTCATGGACAGATAGAGATCACATGACCCTCCTTGTGAGGCCATTTTATGGACAGGAATCTCCGGCTGATGAAGTAAAAGACAGGAGACTTCACTTTACATAAAGAAAGCGGAGCAGAACTATTACTAGATGTACAGTATATGCAATGTATATACATCCCCTGAACTGCCATGTGAATGAGGCCTTAAAGGGTGCTACTATTGTCTCACACACAGCATTATACACGGAAATAGCGCTTTTAGTGAAGTTTCCGACTTTTTACATAAATGTGGCCCAATGTATTAACGCCAGTTACTGAAACACTTAGGGCTCATTCACACAAACGCAATATGCGGGCACACCATTTGCGGTCAGATATCGGTCCCCATTGGCGTCTTAAGCTAATGTAAGCACACATTGGGGCTCATTTACTAAGGGACCACACTATCAGCGGAATACGATATCGAATTTTGGCGCTTCGGCGCCGGCTTTCATGCGACACAAATCAGGGGCCAGGCCACGCAATTACATGCACTGGGAAGAAGATGGTGAACTCCGGTGGACCTCAGCGGGGAAGCAACAGATGCAAGAAATCGGGCGCACAATCTTCTTGAATAGCGGCAGATGTGTATTCCGACGTACAACGCACCTCGGGGATCGCACAGGGACCAGGTAAGTAAATGTGCCCCATTGTCTCACCACACAGTGACCATGCACAGTGAAATATAGGACATATTCTATATTTCGCGTGTTATGGCGCTGGCCACTCGCTTCTCTGGGGGAGCAGCGCTCATTCCTCTTCCTCTCCAGCGCACGGCTCTATGTTTGCTCCAGCTATCAACGTGAATGTACCCTAAAACTAAAACATAAGTTGCCTACCTACATTGCAGCGTTTTCCCCTCCTTGCAACTAAGATTTTATGTATTGTATGTTTCATGTTCTTTTGGACTTCACATCGGGACCTTTAATATCTAAAATATTCTTTATACATTTCAATGAGGACTGTAAAGATTTTCCAATTAGTGGGAAGAATGAACAGGATGAGTTAGAATCAACATCAGAATGGTCAACCAGACTACCATAGGATCCCCTAGGAACTAACCCAAAAATGGACCCAGAGGACTGGCAGAAAACAACCAGACTAGGAGACTGGTAGTAAATATCATATCCAACATAATGGATTTCAAAAAGTCACATTATGATAAATCCCCCCTCCCACATTGATCACACATTAAGAACATATCTTGAGGATATCAACCTGTCCTTAGGATGTAGTGTCATAAGCCACCACAAACCTTTTATTGAGGATAGTGACAGGATCAGAAGGATATGATATCATCATAATTCTGCCCTATGGGCTGGAGGTGGGTTAACTACTATGGTTTCTTGTGTTGTTTCCAATACATGCACTGTATTGATCACTGTCAATGACAACGTACAGACGTCATAAGGGATACAGAATTGTTTTGTCCACCAAATACATGTTATTTGCTAATGACCATTCACTCTAAATCGATATGGTGTGTTCCGAGTCTTCCAACCCGCGCCAATGTAACTTTCCATTTTAACCTCTCTTAGATGGACGCTTATTTTCCTCAATTTATTGAGGATTGAATAGATTGAAGGCGTTGTGTCATGGATAATGTGTATCACCTATCCATGGGTTGGGGATAAATATATGATAGTGGTTGATCTCGGCTGTTGAATCCTCCTCAATTAGTCGAATGAAGGATCTCAAGATCCCTAGATCTGCTTTGGACTTCTGGGCTGTCGCCCATCCTGTCTGTTGAGCTCCGTCCTGACTTCTATGGGACTTCTGGCTCCGCATTCAGTTGTCACGGGTGATCCCGCTATCCATTTATCGGATCACGGGTGCACCCGTGTTCCCCCCTGTGGCGCGGCCCCAGCCCGGTCCCGATGTTGCGGATCGTGGGTGCACCCATGCACCGATATGTGCGGTCCCGTCCAGCAACTTACCTGGTTCCGGTCCCGTCTGGCGGTGCTCCTGCTCGTGGACTAGGCCGCGCGCGTCCCCACTCACTAGGGCGTGTGCGCCCGACTCTTCAGGAATTTAAAGGGCCAGCGTCCTCCTTATTGGCGCTGGCATCCCGTCTCTGCTATATAGCCTGGCGACTCCCAGTATCCCCTGCCGGATCTTCAGGTCATTCTGCTGAAGAGAAAGCCTCCTGAGCCTTTCCATACGCCTCCGAGTTTCCTGAGCGTTTCCATGTGCCTCCGAGTTTCCTGAGCTTTTCTAGATGCCTTCGGTGTTCCTGTGGTTTTCCCGTGTTCCTGTGGTGTTCCCGTGTTCCTGTGGTGTTCCCGTGTTCCTGTGGTGTTCTCGTGTTCCTGTGGCGGTCCCGTAATCCTGTGGCGGTCCCGTAATCCTGTGGCGGTCCCGTAATCCTGTGGCGGTCCGGTTATCCTGTGGCGGTCCGGTATCCCAGTGGTCTTCCGAGGTCCTGCCAGCCGTCCTTCCGAGGTCCTGCCAGCCGTCCTTCCGAGGTCCTGCCAGCCGTCTTTCCGAGGTCCTGCCAGCCGTCCTTCCGAGGTCCTGCCATCCCGTGGTCCTGCCAGCCGTCCTTCCAAGGTCCTGCCATCCCGTGGTCCTGCCATCCCGTGTCCCTACCTTGGCTGTCACCGCGGGCCTAGTCGCACCCGTGGAGCAGCCCGGTGGCTCCCCGCCGCAGCAAGGCCATCCCGCTTTGTGGCGGGCTCTGGCAAAGACCAGGAGTCCACTTAGACTCCACTCTCGGGTTGCGGCTAGCATCGTTATCCCCCACGGTGGTCCAGGGAGTCCACAGACTTTAGCCCCAGAGACTCTTCCCGCACCCTAGTGCGTGACAACAGTGCAGCTAAAACCCAGAAGCCCAGAGCAGATCAGGGGAACACCACTGTTCCAATGATTGTGGGAGAAAATCTACCACGATCCCGTTGATATAGGGCAAATATATAATTGATTTATAAATATTTATATACATATTTTTGTATACTTTGAACAGTCCCTGCCAATAACAATGTGTTCATGCTAATTACCCTATATTCTCGAGTATAAGCCTAGTTTTTCAGCACAAAAAAATGTGCTGAAAACCCAAACTCGGCTTATACTTGAGTAATTTTATTCTATATTCTTTTGGATATCCCAAACTTCATGTCAGGACCATCATCAAATTCCTCAACACAGATTGGATCTCCCTTTATGATATGCCAAAAATACATTGACATTCTGTAGGATATTGAGGATTTTTCATTTAGTTAAGAGCACTGTATAGGATAATAGTATGAGAGTTCTAGAAAACCAAAATAGATTTCATCACAAAGCATAACTATATATACAGTAATGAATCATTTCTCATTTAAGACTATGAGACTTATTACTATTTCTTCCTTAGAAACAGTCTTGCGGTCTTACATAACTACCATATATTCTCGAGTATAAGCCTATTTTTTCAGCACAAAAAAATATGCTGAAACCCCAAACTCGGCTTATACTCAAGTAAAAAGTAAAAAAATTATATCAAAACTCACCTTTCCAGCTTCCCCCGCTGCTGGCTATGTGCTGGGGCAGGGGGCTGGCTATATACTTGGGGATATTGGCTGGCAGGCTATATACTGGGGGGCAGGTGCTGGCTATATACTATGGGGCAGGGTCCGGCAGGCCATATACTGGGGAGGCTGTGACCAATGCATTTCCCACCCTCGGCTTATAGTCACGTCAAGAGGTTTTCCCAGGTTTTTGTGGTAAAATTAGGGGCCTTGGCTTATACTTGGGTCGGCTTATACTCGAGTATATACAGTAATTCATGTATTGTCAATGTGTGATCAATGGTCAGGAGACCTTCAGGGGGTCAGTAGGACAGATATGTGTTGGAGCTCTCAGATGTTTCTATCGTTTGATTATTTAGGGGTATAGTCTGGGGTATAGTCAGGACCTCTTAGAAGCTTCACCACCTACAGTGCAGACGATGGCCTTGTACAGTTTTATACAACCTTCTCTTGGTTCTCCAATACATACACTGTATTGAACACTGTCAATGACACCGTATAGAAGTAATACTAAGAGGCCCTGGCCGTTCCCCGGATAGTTCTACACCAGTACAAGCCTTAATAAATCCCCCCTAGTGTGTGATAAAATATGAGAGTAAAAATGGCCAGTGAGTCAATGAGTAGGGATGAACGGACCTGAACTTTAGGTTCGGCTTCCTCCGTTCTTCAGCGCATTAAGTCCGGGTCAGGTGGAGCTGGCAAACGGAGGACACCAAACCTAAAGTTCATCTCTACCAATGAGTAATGTCATGACAGTACTGAGGGTACACTGTAATATTATGAAATCTGTAAGGATATGATACGTTTATGGGTTGATGATACCAGATGTAGATCCGATGTTGGTTACTGGTAGAGTTCCCATTTGGAATAAGCTCTGGTGACACAACTCTCTCCATTGTAGGTTTATCTACAAAAAGAAGATAAGTAAGAGAAGTCATGTGCTGGCAATGAGAATCACACTTATTTTGGGCCTCATAGTAACCCAAATTCTACTCATCCAAGCAATCCGGTTCAGACATAAGTGATATGTGTAACACAAAATTCGGCGCAAAACGGAAATCGTCGGAAAAACCCAACGAAAATGCGCTCTGCTGACCCTTAGTAAATGAGCCCCAATAAGTTAGATCTGATGGTATGTTCCCAGTGAACTTCTAAATCCTAATCTATCTTAACCTAACCCTATACTAACTACTAACTACTACAGTACTTTCTATGCTAAACTACAGTTTATCTACTTAATATGCTAATTACTGGCAGGGGCTGCTGGAGTGTGGAGTAGTCCCTCCAGGCAGCAGGAGCAGGGGCTACTGGAGGGTGGAGTAGTCTCTCCAGGCAGCAGGAGCAGGGGCTACTGGAGTGCGGAGTAGCTTCTCCAGGAATCGGGAGCAGAGTCTACTGTTGAATGGAGTAGCCTGCTCATCCCTTGGACGCTGCTGCCTCTTCTCCTTCGGGCGCCACTATCTATATGCTTTCCGCATAGACTCATAGAGGATACTCCATGCCCCAGTGGCCACTGCCAGAAATTAATATATTAGTTAGATCAACTGTAGTTTAGTGTACAAAGTATTCTAGCTAATAATAGATTAAGGTTTAGAAGGTCATTGGGAACCTGCCATCAGATCTACCGGAGTCGGTGATCATACCTGTCTTGATAGGAATAGCGAAATATTAATCAGTATTGAAGAAAATATATAGCATTTAGGATCACCCTGCAGCGATGGACTTTATATACAGTATTTTTCGGACTATAAGGCGCACCGGATTATAAGGCGCACCATCAATAAATGCCTGTTAAAACGTCTAGGTTCATATATAAGGTGCTCCGGATTATAAGGCGCACCTGATTATAAGGATGAATGACCAGCAGGTGGCAGACCTGTGTACAGTTCAAGGCAGCTGTTTTCTGTAAGTCCGGTTCATATATAAGGTGCACCTTTGATTTCTGAGAAAATCAAAGAATTTTTTGTGCGCCTTATAGTCCGGAAAATACGGTAGCAGTCGTGGGGAACCTATGACATGGGCTCCAGAGCTGGCCTTCTCTATGAGGACCTGGGCCGTCAGTGCAAAGTCTGTACCGGGCCCCCGACTGTAATTTATGGTTTATAGTACTAGTCTTCTCATATAGGAAAGTGACACCTTATGGGCCCCCTAACCCATTTTGGGCCCGGTTGCGACCGCACCCTCTGCACCCCCTCAAGTTATGCCCCTGTCCAACGACAATCTGAATCTCCTCTCCTTCTATCATACATACAGGGGGTCATTTACTAGGGGCCCAATTCGCTTTTTCCCGACGTGTTACCCGAATATTTCCGATTTGCGCCGATTGTACCTGAATTGCCCCGGGATTTTGGCGCACGCGACGGAAATCGGGGGGCGTGGCCGAATGAAAACCCGACGGATTCGGAAAAACCGCCGCATTTAAGAAAAAAAATGTGTCCGCCTCCGGGGAACTTCAGCGCAGCAGCGCCACCTGGTGGACGGCAAAGGAACTACCTTAGTGAATCCCGGCCAGACCCGAATCCACCGCAGAGAGCGCGCCGCTGGATCGCGAACGGACCGGGTAAGTAAATCTGCCCCACTATTGAAAGCTGTGACAGAACATAGAATACATTTGTTCCATCATACTGGAGAAGTTTTAGTGTAAAAAGTACTCACATAGTGATGGCAGTGGCAATAAAGAATAAGGCTATGATGCCTTTATTTGCAGTTGAAGTATGTCCAGCATTTTTCTTAGGATCCGTTGCTTCAGAAGGACAGGCTGACAAACAGAACAACAAGACAAGCAATAAATAGATCAAAATAACTAAAATACAGCCCCTCAATACATAAGACATAGATGAGATTTATTAGAAGTCTCTTTGAGCAGAATTGTTCTAGTTGCACCTGGCAACCAATCAGAGCTCAGCTTCCATTTTCCCATAGTAATTTATAAAATTAAAGCTGAGCTCTGATTGGTTTCCATGGGCAACTAAACCAGGTTTACCTCACAAACTTATGATAAATCTCCCCCGTGTAGGTAGCCAAACTCCATCTAGAGTAAACACTCCCTATAGACGCAAGAGCTCACAATTCTTGTTGTCCCAGAGGTGGGATCCCCAGCGATCAGCAATTTATCCTCTATCCTGTGGATAGAAGATACTGGAATACCCCTTTAAGCTCTGTGTTTCCAACCCATATACTAAAAAGTGTATTGCTTCATTACTAAAAAAAAAAAGCATGCGTTTTTGACAGGTTTTACCAATTGTCTTTATTAAAACTGGTGAAAAACGCATGCGGTTTTTGACGGCCTGCTTAAAAACGGGCCAAAAACGGGTTAAAAACGCCACATGTGACTGCAGCCTTAGGCGCTAAATGGCGCTTGTAGAGGAGATAGGTTGCAGATACAATTAAATACAGTGATCAAGAGATCCAAAGTACCAGACATAGCACCCAGCACACGTGCACCTGGTACCAGGTACTAGTAGTATATCATTGGATCAGAGGTTTCCTTATAGTGAATGTTAAAGACAGGGTACCCACCTGCAGTATAGGATACCTCCTGTTTTCCTGCGGCAGGTCCGCCATGCTCATTGGCTTTGCCATAGTTAAGAAAGAATATGTCATTTGCTTCTTCCTTTAACTTCAGTAGGACGTGAGTGCTGTTTAGTCTTGTGGCCGTATCATTGCCTTTACAAGGTACAAATTCTCCATCTTTTGTCGCTTTATTGATCGCGCAGTAGGTCTTCCTATCAAAGATGATCTCCAGAAATTGGTCGGAGACGTCAGAGGTGTTAAAGTAGCAGCAGGTGTAGGCTGAAGCCACTAACAAGAAAAAAACATTAAGCTAAAACACAGTGTACAATAGCATAGATGTATGGTTCAATATATTTTATTGAGTATTGAGCATAATACATGTTAAGGGTGAACATTTTCACAAGTATTGCATCGCTAAAGAAACAACACATATATGGTGCGTAGAGTGGTCGGCAATTTGCACAAAAGTCATTATGGTGTAGATTTTAGTGACCAAACAATGGCCAACAAATTCTCAGAACTTGAGAGCAACAAAAAGACGAATAGACATCGAACATACGAGCGAGTGAAGGTTAGGATGCGGAGGGGTTGGTGGGGGAGATGTTTTGGTTGAGAAGGTGCAGGAAAAAGTTTACTCTATGATTCTAAAATAGCAATGTATGTAATGCACTTCAACAGGTAGAATGGAATGTTGCAATTAGGTTATGAAAGTGGGAACCTATGCCTCGATAGAGGAGTTATTAGGTGTGTTATAATATCCAAAGGTCCTTGAATCGAGGAGCTACAACAGACTAAAAAGTACCTTAAACAATATTGCTACTAACATGTTACAAACAGTGCAGGGATACTAGACAAGGGACAGTGGGGTAGGAAGGGAAGGGGATATGCGGGTAAGGACAACAGAGGCATGTCTTTGTGTCCCGGCGTTATGTCCCAACTGTCAACCATGTCTCCATAGCTGGAAGGGATCTAAAGGTGATCCAGGGGCTCCAGGTGTTATGGAAGAGGTCATACTTGCCCTCATCGCTTGCCTTATGCTCCTCCATGTGTAGTCTTGTGTTGAGTGCTTCTACCCACTGTGCCTTAGTGGGAGGGACATTAGATTTCCACAGCCTTGGAATTATCTGCCTTGCTGCCATAAGGAAATGTCGGAGCAGGCTTTTTTTGAATTTAGAGATAGTCCCTGGAAACATTGAGAGTAGGGCGAGCTCGGGTGAGGGGGGGGGGATTCCTGGTGAACAAATGTCCTTGAATAGTTTAAAAATCTCCTTCCATAAGTCATATATCGGAGGGTATTCCCACCATATGTGTAGCATGTTGCCTTCTGCATCTCCGCAGCGCCAGCACCGGGAAGAAGCCTCAGGGAACATTTTATGCAATTTACCGGGATAAGATTTTATAATTTAGTTCTTGGAGACGACAAGAGACTGAAGCCTTATGGGTTAAAAGAAACCTTTTATTGCCATTGTGCATGTGAGAAAGACTTTTGAAGGTCTCTCCCAGGCGCTAGCAAACAGAGGTAGAGTGTCCCCCAAACCCTCCCGTATCAGCATAGCGTAGACCAAGGAGATCGTGTGGACTGGGGGAGATGAGTCTAGACATAACTCAATAGCATAAATGTAGATTAGATACCGTAATACTAATTATCTGGAGTTATTGTATTTTTCGGACCATAAGGCGCACCGGAGTATAAGGCGCACCATCAATAAATGCCTGTATATACAGTAGTGATGCAGTATAAAGCATGGCTAGGCTTTTATGGCCGACTTATAAGACTTGAATACATATTAATTGTCAATGTAAAGGAAGTAATTCAGTATAAGACACTACCTCTTCATACTTAAGTCAAGAAATGTGTACTTACCACTAATAAGCATGTACAAGACCCATGGCATCCGAATACCTGTAACAGACACAATTATTATTCCAAAGAGAGGCAATGGTGTTGTTAATTGATCGGATTATAGGATACATAAAGATATTCTGCAGGTCGAGAAAATAAACTCTCTATTCTTTGAAAGCTGAAAAACTTTGACTAAAACTTTTAAAGCACTAAAAATAAATCTACCACTAGGATGAAGGATTGTAAACCAAGCACAGTGACATACAGGGGCAGATTTACTTACCCGGTCCATTCGCGATCCAGTGGTGCTTTCTCTGCGGTGGATTCGGGTCTTCCGGCGATTCACTAAGGCAGTCCACCAGGTGTCACTGCTGGACTGAAGTCAGCCGAGGTCCGCCGGAGTGCACAATCCATTGCCAGGTGAAGGTAAGCGCGTGTCCAGCGACACTTTTTTTTAAAAATGCGCCGGTTTCTCCGAATTCGTTGGGCGTTTCGTACGGCCACCCCCCCCCCCCCATTTCCATCGCGTGCATTCCGGGAAGATAGTAGAGGGGAGGCCCCAGATCATATCCGGCATCCAGGAATCACACTTAGCCAAGGGATGTAAAACATCAACTCATGATTCCTTTATTCTAGAACACGAACACAGCAAAGGCAACAGGCCAAGGTAGCAGTTCAACTGGTCCAGGTCCAAGGTGGCTGGTTGGATAGTGTCTAGCAAAGGGCGCTGTAGCTTTAGGCTGGAGAGACTCGGAGCTGCTTTAGCAGTGATCCAAGGCAGGCTCTGGACGGCGGATCTGAGGCACCTCTGCTTCTCATGAAGACTGGAACTGAACTCTCAGCAAAGACCCTGAACTTTCTAACCACAAGGAGTTTTATGAACTTCCCTTGAGACGTGGAGAGTTCTATTATCCAACCAGGGACCTTCTTACAAATGGATTCACATTAATCAAACAGTTCATATCATTGGTTAACATGTAAATATTCCTTCCCAGGCAGGTGTTATGCAACTGTAATACCAGATATAGACAGTAGATGGCAAACAGAGGTGATCAGGCTCTATGGGACACATACAATCTAATAGGAGGGTAATATTTCATGATGGCTGCGTTGGCAGTGGCATTAAACATACTTACCCATAGTTCTACCTTGGGTCCCTTTCTTCTACCATATATTGCACAATCCTCTTTACACCTGCAAATTAAACATATTGGTTATGAAATGATCCATCTACTTGGATTGTAGTATTATACCTGTTGCCATAGATCTTACAATCTATGCACGTGAACCCCACGTGGGTGCATTTTGAACCATAACACCCCCCATTAAGACGGTCCTTAACTGGTTAATCTATATTACTTAAAGTGAAAGGTTTGCAGGGATCTAAACACAGTGTAATAGAGAATCCAGATACAACTGCTCTATAACATTCTGCTCTCACTTACTACCTAGTCTACATAGCTGTTACCCGGCAGTCGCCATCTTGCAGCACATGTGCTCGCCCTACGCTTTACGGAAACTTTCTTCTGCAGCTTTCATAACATGACAGAGAGGATGAAGGAACATCAGACCTGTTAAACTATAAAGCCTTCGCCACAAGAAAGGATGTGAAAGTCCAAGTGAAGGTTATGTTTTGTCGTAACCCTTCTTCCTGCTCTACGCTTGTGATGTAACGTCAGGTGATCTCTATAACGTATATACGCTGTATAGGGCTACGTCGCACGTTACGGCAGCAGTAGTTGGCACCGTATCTTTATTCCTATTGTTCCATATGACTGTTATTACTCTGAAATGTCTTATTTTATGTGTATATGTTCCAAGCGCTATATAAATAAAGATTAGCATTCTTTACATTGGGTAGAATACAACTGATTATAGGAAGTCAGAGAAATTCTTTCTGTTCTTGTTATATAAAGTCACTGTAGTGTAAAGAAAAGTGGTTTTGAGGTTTTGGGCAGAACTTCTGTAGTTGTCTATCCTTACACTGATAGTCGTGGTCAAGAAACTAGAAAAACATTGCGAACTATGTAGCTGTAAAAGGGGTTGTCCAGGTTGTAAACAAAGCTTACAGCTACCTTGCAGCTTGGGTATGCACCTGCTTTGATGTTCCCCACCTGAGGCTTTAAGTCCAGCATGCTTTGCTCCCCTGCGCCTAAACAAATGTTCCTAGCTAGTCTAGTCCTGCTGGCGACTATGTATGGCGACTTGTTCTGTGAATCCATTTCTGATCAGTGTTACTCCGTATACGACCCGGCTAGTCAGTCCCTCAAATTGTGCCTCCCATCAGGTCCCCCTCACATTGTGTCCCCCCAGCAGCTCCAACTCTTATGTTGCCCCCTTTACTGTGCCTACCCCAACAGGTCGCCCTGTTATTGTATCCCCCACCACCAGCTCCCCCTGTAAGTGTGCCACCCCAGAAACTGCCCCAGCTGAGAGGAGCTGCTGTGGAGGAAGGTGTAAAAGTGAGTGTGTTTTTTATTTTAGCAGAGGCTGGTAGTGCAGGGAGCTGCCGGCTGCTGCAGAGCTGGTGTCCAGGCACATGCCTCCTGCCGGGCGAGACAGAGCCCGAAAATCGTGACCGCCCCGCTGGATACGGGATGGTTAGAAAGTAATACCCTTAGGCTGCATTCACACACATGTATGGGGGACGTATATACGGCCGATATACATCCCCCATACACTTCTATGGGCTCACGGCCCTGTAGGGGAGCAGTACGGTGCGGCACATGTGCTGCACCGTACCGCTCCGTAGCCCGGGAAAAGATAGGACATGTCCTATTTTTCTACGTGATACGGCACCGTGCGCTGTATCTTCCTATGGAGAGGGGGCCGGGGTGAGCTGCACTCTTCCCCTGCTCCTCTCCGCAGCGCCCATGTATGCCCGCCATACTATGGTACGGCGGGCATAAATTGTGTGAATGTAGCCTTAGTCTGTTGCCCAAAGTGAAACCAGTAGGATAGCGTGTTGGGTTCATAATGCACTAGTTGTTACACAGGGTACTTGGTCAAGACAAAATCATACCATATTAAACATTACTTATTACATTTATTATTATTTTTTAGATGCATTAAAAAAATGAATGTGATTGCAAAGTCTTCCGGTATAGTTAGTAATTTAATATTTTTTAACACTGGATGGGCTCAAAAGGGGCACTCCACCATTATGAATCATGAAATATAAGATGGATCTATGTCATTCCTTATCTACTCTGACATTTTAAAGTAGTAACAATCACAGATATAATTTATGGTTTAAAGCTTTGCAACAATATTCATGTATAATCTGAAGAGACACTAAATTCTAGCAGCAAAGGGGCACGGGTGAGTCCCCCCATTTGGCCTGCCCCTCTTCTAAGGTCTGAGAAACCTCTGCAGAAGGTCATGGTCCAGGATATTGTCCTCGGGTTCCCAAGATCTCTCCTCCGGCCCGAACCCCTTCCAGTCAACCAAGTAGAACCGCTTACTTCTCACCATTTGAGTGATGATACATGGAAGGAGTTCGGGATGCGCAGGGTGGGAGGAAGGCGGAGCTTGTAGGCCACAGGATTGATGCGCCTGAGTACCTCGAAAGGACCCAGGAAATGAGGACCAAGTTTGTAGCCAGGAATCTTCAACTAAACATACCTGGAGGACAACCAGACTTTGTTGTCCGGAGATATAGTAAGAGGAGGCCTGCGCTTCCTGTCCGCCTGGAGCTTGGTACGAGCAGAGGCCTGTAGCAGGGAAAGGCGAGTCTGCTCCCAAATAGACTTCAGATCCTGTACCAACTCTTCAACTGCAGGAACATCTGAGGACACAGATAGAGGAAGAGGAGGGCGTGGGTGAAGACCAAAGTAGACCGAAGTAGAATGAAGCAGAGCCGGCAGATGAAGAATCCAGGGAGTTATAGGAAAATTCTGCCCATGGTAGCAGAATCAGTCGTCCAGACGGGCAGAAACATAATGGCCGAGATAGCAGCCCAAAGTCTGGTTCACTCTTTCCAGCTGGCTTAAGGCGGGATGGTTTATTACGAGCACAGGAAGTGCAAGAACCCACAAAATCCCGAACATCTTTGACCAGGTCAGGCCACCAATAGAAACAGGAAATGAGGGCCATAGAGAGTTGCACTCCACGGTGCCCAGCCACACGAGAGCAATGTCCTGAAGTCAATATCCTCTTGAGCAGTCTGGAGATATAGGAGATTCTTGTGAGCTGTATATATACGCAGACCGGATGTAGAGCTCCCTTCAGAAGATAACGCCATTCTTCCAGAGCAAGTTTGATGGTCACTAATTGGAGTAATTCCTCTCTGCGGAGGGGAAAGTCTTAGAGAAAAAGCTGCAAGTGAGAGTTCGGCCTTTGGGCCCTTTCTCGGTGAGCACCGCCCTGGCTCCAATTGAGGAGGCATCAACTTCCAGATGAAAGGGCTTCTCTGTATCAGGCCGATTGAGAACAGGGGCTGGGGTAAAGGCAGATTTTAATCTTGAGAAGGCTTCTTCAGCCGCCGAAGGCCAGAGACGGGGATTGGCGCCCTTCTTGGTGTGCACCACAATAGGAGACGCAAGAGAAGAAAAGTGCAGGATAAACTGCTATTAATAGTTTGCAAAGCCCAGGAATCTTGGTATTGTACGTAGTCCTTCTGGACGCGGCCACTGTAGAACAACAGACAACTTGGCAGGATCCATCTGGAGGCCCCTGTTGGAGATAATATAGCCAAGGAAAGGAAGACTCCGCTGGTGCAATTGACACTTTTCAAGTTTGGCGTAAAGGCGATTGGTCCTGAGACGACTAAGGACTTGCTGTACGTGGGATTGGTGGGATTCAAGATCCGAAGAGAACACCAAAATGTCGTCCAGATAGACCACGACACAGGTTGTTAAAAAGTATATATCACAATATTCACTTGTACTAGACCATGAAGAGTTAAACTGATAGCCATACACGAGCTGTGACATACACAATTAGGGATGTACATTACATCCAGCCTAAATATATATGAATACCATATATAGGGACACAGAACGTCCAACACTACAAGACACACCTCTACTATGACTATATATGACAGACGGACAGTGTCATGGCGGCTGATACCGTGAGGCTGTTACATCGGGGCTGATACATCAAGGCTACGACAGCTGGACGACGCTCACAACTGAAACTCTTGTGCTCTCACATCTTGGACACATGGAGAAGAGACAACAGGTGTAATGTATAACGATATATGGAGGAGGAGGAGATGGAAGCCTCCCGGCCATCTCCAGAACATATTCTCACTGATAAAGTATACCTTTGGAAGTATCTTGTATCCTGTATTCTGCAACCTGGATGACGCCAATAAAGGAGACTTTTTATAAGTATCATCAAGTCACCGAGTGCCACCGAGTGATGTATTTGGGGAATAATCACTTTGACACCAAGTATAGTTATTTGTATCAAATTACATTTAACAATACATAGAACAATAGACGATATCTATTAATATTTTACACAGGTATATACCAAATATTCGAAGTGTCCATATTCCACTCATCACTCTTGCGAATATGGATGAGGTTGTAGGCCCCACGAGGACGATCAAATAGCTCCGTGATCAACGGCAACAATAGCTGTTCTTAATTGTGACCTTATTAAGATGGCAGTAGTCAAAGCATGGATGGAGTGACCCACCCGTCACGAAGAAGAAGCCTGCACCAGCCGGAGAAGAGGATTTACATATAAACCCCCTCTGCAGGTTCTCTTTGATATAATTCGACATTGCTGCGGTTTCAAGCACAGACAGAGGGTACACCATTCCCGGCAGCAGATCAACAGGGCACCGTTCCCGCCAGAGCACAAAATAGCAATCGGAGTCGGACGGAACTGGGTCCAAACCAAGATGGGAATTGTATAGCAATAGAATTTTCGTCAGTCAAACTGACATGCTGAGTTCAGTCCCGGTTTGCAGTGTTTGGACGGGGAGATGCAGGCAGCACTCGTTATGAGTGCGATGCGAGTCCTCTTTATATTCTGCCCAGATCCTTCAGAGGGTGCTGCGTATTCAGTTTAATCTCAGCTATTTTGTGCTTTGGCTATCTTATTGTTTGCTATCTTCTGTATCTGACTTCTGCTTTGCCTTCCGAAAATTCTATTGCTATACAATTCCCATCTTGGTTTTGACCCAGTTCCGTCCGACTCCGATTGTCTGTCTGTATCTGTTAATTGTCTCTCAGTATATCTCCCAGTGTGACCCCGCATTCCCTGTCTCACACTTGTACTGGATTTCTGTGCACCAGTGTGAACACTGGTCTATATCTGTATTCTGGTTACCTGTCCGCTCCACCATCCAGCAGCTGCCATACAAAATAAGTCTCCCCTCTCACCTTTTAAGGTCACTTAGGGACTGTCAGTTAGATTCCTGATAGCGAGTTTGACCTTGTCAGGGCGACCTATCTACTGCAGGCAGGGCCTAAGCCCGCAGGGACGTCGCAGGGTGAGTCACCACCACCTACCTAGTCTGACAGCTAGCGCCAAGCCTGGTTGTGGTTGGGTTACATTACAATAACAATTCTGGAACATTTGTCCACAAAACGTTCTGGGTTTTGCCCAGAGGTCTCACTATATTTTATCTGGTGATAATCCTCCTCCTAGCATTATTGGGGAGTATTTTCTAGTCAAAAAGTAAAGTATTTTTTCTACTAACGCTGCTGTGTGATGCTCCTGAGTCATGTACATGAAGAAGCTGCTGGATACTTCTGCCTTGTATAATTCTCCACATCTTTCTCCTACTAGTAACAGATGTGATCAGCATCCGGACATGAGCCCCCTCCACCCCTCTCAGTGATTGGGCGCTGCAGTCACTCCCTAAACTTCTGAGAGATATCAGCACCCATAGGTCACCATCAGTCCTCTACTGACAGCGGACAGTGTTACTCCACCACAGGTGGACAATGTGCACCCCCAACGACACCGCCGTCCTGCACGCCATCTTCAATCCCAGCGCGCCATTCGGTGATATCTGTGGTGATAAAGACAACAATACACAGCAAGAGCCGGATGTAGGTGAGTTCTCTAGTACACCTTATATAGGGGGAGAGTTATCATCAAGTTTCTGAGGTAAAACTGTTCTAGAAACCATGGATAACACATATAAGACGATTACTACAGTCACGGTGCCCGGATCTATGAGTAATGTCCCTGGTTTATCCGGATGGATTTTGGTGGACGAGTTGGAGGGTTTTATCATTGAGGGTTTTATGTGGGGTGGAGAAATCAGCTCTGCCTCCTCACCGGGGGCCCCGGCTGTCCCTGATTGTAGGGGCCCAACATGGTTGACCGGAGGAACAGAAGCATTAAACCTCTACCATAGATTACAATAGCCTAGGTATAAAGTCCAGGTTCAAGGTCCATAGGAAAAACTTCCTAGTTATATTTTTTTCTGGGAAACTTGAGTGACAACTAACTCTTTCTGTGCCAGAAACTCTATGCCCTCTAGGAACTAGAGATTTTATGTTTCTTTCTGGGTCAAATTATAGTCATTTTTTCTGATCTGTAGGAGGCCCAACCCACTTCCACGAAGCCCCGCCCCCACCACACCTACTGTACTTTCCTAAAAAATGGTGAGAATTGTGTAATACATTATAAAGATCCAAATATATGTGTAAAAGCAAATTTGTGTTCTGAGGTAAGGGTTTGATAAATACCCCACACATTTTTATAAATTCTAATTTTTACAAATTACAAATTCACAATAGTAGGCCACCAGGACCACCACTTATCAGAAGAACGGGGATCCCTTATACCATACCGAAATGAGTGAGACTACCTTCTGATCAGTAAAAGTGACCCCAATTCTCGTGATTGGTGGGTGTCCTTAAAGGAATATCATAATAAACCAGTGACACTCATAGATCCATGCACCTTGACTGTGATAATCTTCTTATATTTGTTATCCATGGCCTCCTACCATCTAAAATCAAGGTGTATTATTATGCTAATGAGCTAGCCCCCACCCTGGTGTAGCTTCACAGGCTGTTACAATGAGCAGATCAGATGAGACATGTTCTGCTCATTGTAACAGCCTGTGAATCTGCAGCACGGAGGGGCTCTGGTGATCATTGGGTGTCTCAGCGGTCAGATCCTCATTAATCATTGTGTTATCCCCTATCCTGTGCAGAGGGATAACTTGAAAACTTGGAACAATCTCATGTAGGGCGCACAAAGGGTGACACAGGTGACACTACTGAGTTTTCTAATCAAAAATTATTACATTAGAAGTTTTTTGGAAGGTTTGTCAGATGTGTATTCTGAGCAAACACAGGGTCATTCATTATCCAGAGTGCGGAGATGACTTTACCCAGTATTTGTTTTGTGGAGATCGACTTTCAGATTAACACATGGGTTTAGGCCTGAGCGATTTCATATACATGACTGTATCTATAGGCACTGAACGCTGGAAACCCAGGACACCATCATGTAGGTGTGCAGAAAAACATGGCTGATTTGGAGACAAAATAAAAAGCGCCACAGCGCCACACCTGACTTCAGGTTATGTGTGGTATTGCAACTTATTTTTTGTACATATCCCTTGGACAGGTCTGCTGCTGGACGACCCCTTTAAATCTTCTGGCTTTTGAAATTAACTATTTATTTGCTGAAATGTCTACTATGTTTTTACACAGGAGGCGCAGAAATGGACACAGATGGGATGTGAGGATTATTTAGGGATTAACCCTTTAACTCAGGGAACTTTTTTTCTGTATTACTTGTTTGTGCATTTTTTTATTTATAGATAGCAGATTTCCTGCTGATTTATTGGAGGAGGCTCAGAATTTGGAGCTGAGCGGTGTACGGGCGGCCGAGTCTGGAGATGTGAAGGCGGCAGTACAGAAGTTCACTGAGGCGATCACGCTTCTTCCTGAGCGGCCATCTGCATACAACAACCGTGCCCAGGCTCTGCGACTAGCGGGCGATGTGACAGGTGATGAGCTACATGTAGCATTATACAGTAGGACTGCCGCACACCACAGCACTAGGAGACGCCCTGGAGTCTGGATTTCTACTTGGATGACCACATCCTACACTTTTTATATGTGTCCTCACACTGCTGTGCTCTTAGTTCTCTGCATTAAAGGAGTTTGGGCCCTAACTCTGACTCCCTGCACCACCAGCTCCGGTTTTCAGGCCCCTGTCCAGATAGAATTTCCTGGAGGTTCTGGAACCCACTTGAGAGAATGACTAGCCTCTTTGGACCAAAGGGACAACAAAGTGACTCGAGGAGGCCGCTTATTGCCTGACGTGGGTCCTGTGACCCCTCAAAATCTTTCATTTGGGTACAGACCTCAAAACCAAAAGAGAAGTGCACAGCATAGAGAGAAGTGCACAGCAGTGTTAGGATATGCAGTTGGAGAAACTACAACCCTGGCATATAAATGTATTTTTCACAGTCCTGCTGCTACTAACAACAAAAAAACACTGACTGCAGCTTTATATGCTCAAAACTAATGAGAAATTCCTTAAATACACTAAAAAATCTGGTGTAACTGCTTGGAATTTATACAAAATTTACTAAATCGAGTGTTTTTCTCTCTTTTCCACTAGGGGCGCTGCAAGACTTGGACCGTGCAGTGGAGTTGAGTAAAGGGATGGGTATTTCCGGACGCCAGGCTCTGGTCCAAAGAGGACTGATCTTACGTCTTAAAGGCAATGACGACGCAGCTAGAGAAGATTTCCAGAGAGCGGCACAGCTGGGAAGTGACTTTGCCCGGCAGCAGTTAGTTGCGCTGAACCCATACGCTGCGCTGTGTAACCGCATGCTGAGGGACATGGTGCAGAAACTGCAGGAGCCAGACCTACAGGAGTGCTGAGGGATGCAAGGATCCGGGACTGAATAGAGAATTCCCCTACATCCCCTTCCTAGAGATAAAGGGGTTTTCTAGCTAAATACTCCGGGGGCATTCATCCCTCTCTGATCTCCAGACACTACAGAACCCAACTCTATTCCACTGCCTCATGTCTACTGCCACACAGGAAATGGGTGGGGCCTCCTATTCAGCCAATCACTAGGCAGTTTTGTGACCCCCCCCTTTGACTGTGATTGGCTGAATAGGTATCTCCAAGATGATGAGCATCTTCCACTAAAGTTTCTCTTCCACTATTGTTATCCAGGTCCAGAATTAGTTCCTTTAAGAGGAGTCATTCCTGACTGTTTAAAGTCTGTCCCATCTTAGTTTTTTTTCCGCCCCCAGTAAATGTTTAATAAAAATAAAAGCAATAGTTTGAATCTAATCGTTTTAATTTCTATTGTTTTGTTATGTCCACTTTTTGTTTCCAGATCTGGAATGTTTGTGGGCGATAATTTAACTTTCCCGCCTTCCGAAAGGATCGGGAGTAGAAGACACTGACATATTTAACACTATAGGAGGGGGAAGTGGGGCGGCCGAGCCAGGTCAATAACTAAATAGTTTGCACGTGTCTGAGAGAGATCCTGGAGGGAAGCACCGCCCACTGGACACTTCTCTAGAGGCACAGCCTTTTCCAACCCATAGCTGTTTGCAATGGGGCAACTGCTGTGTTTTTCCTTTTAAGGGGAACCTGTCACCAGATTTTACCCCAAAAAGTTACCTGGCCCCTCAGGAATGGTATGAAATGTCCTTTTTTAGAATTTGCCTATGTTATGTGAAATCTCACCCGTTTACTTAAAAAAAAAAATCTCTTTCAAAATCATGTGAAATAGAGCAGAGAAGAGTCATATTTCTCCAGAAATTAGTCAAGTTTAGAGACTGCAGGGGCTGCCCCTTTCTTTAATTATATAAGATCTAGTGTAGTAGTAAAGATAAGAATGTTATTTTTCAGATCTATCTACAAGAGATACAGACTTATAAAGACATATTGAGCTGCGGATAAATATCCATTTCTTGCCTTTTTTTTCTTACCTCTATCTCTGGTTCTGTAGCTCACAAGCCTGATGGGATCTGAAGGATGAGATGGTTATCGGCGATAAGACACCAGCAGCATGTTTCTAGGTCCTATAGAACTGAAGATAGGGGTGTCAAAAGTGGCCCTCCTCTTGCAGCCTCTTAACTTGACGCATCTCAGGCAAAATATGACTCTTCTCTGCTCATTTTCACATGACTTTGGAGGAGATTAACTATAGTTAAAGGGGTGAGATGTCACCAAAAAGATGGAATTCTAGAAGGGCATTTCATCCCCTACCTGAGGGGGCTGGTATTTTAATTGGGTAAACTTTGCTGACAGGTTCCCTTTATGAAACTAACACAATGGGTGCCACTCATTGTACAAAATAACAAATAGGGAGAGATTTTAAATCCTTTGCTACCATAACGCCGCGTCATTTGACATTGTAAAAGCAGGAGAAATGTAATGCTGTCGACAAAAGTATTAATATTGTACATATCGGGTGGCCTCCGTTCTATTGCAATAGGCACCCAATATTATTGGTCATTGCCGCCCCCTACGTATTTGATGGTCATAATGGATGGTTTCCCTATTTAATAGTGACTATAGATTTTATGACACATGGAGGATCCCTTTAAATTGCCCTACATGTAGCATTCTGCAATGTCCGTAGCACATCAATGCTTTGTGAATGATGCCCTCTGCTGGCCGCATGGTGACGCTGCGCTGTGCCTGCTGGATGCAAGCCACTTGGAATAACACTGCAGTGGCTGCACAGGCCAGAGAGAAGCTGCTGATGCTGCAGGTGCAGCCATGGGACGCAGCTCCCCCCAGGACTCCTGTGACTGAGGTGGTCCCTGTTGTATCTGCAGGCTGGAGCTGAGCGCAGTATATATAGGTGAGTGCTCCAGGAGAGGGGATATATTATTTATACCGGATGGGAGTCCCGGATATGTACAAGGTCAGGGCACAGATTCTGTTTTTATAACTCTTCTGCCTTACAAAATAGCAATGGGATCTTTCTGTAACTCAGCGGAGACCTGGCGGGGCTTATAGCCAAAAAATACGGATCGCTCGTCCAAGACTGCACTGACGTGTAAATATTTAAAGGGGCGCTCCACTCTAAATACTCAACGTAGACACATCAAACGGGAATAAAAGTCACATTATACTATGTGTATAGAGGGCGGCAGATAAGTAGTGATCATGGTGGGGAGGAGTCTATTACTGTAGTTGACCTAAAAAAAAACTTTATGGACAAATTTTGGGGGGTAAATGAGAGCGATTTCCTCTCCTGATGCGTCTTTTTTCATGACTAAATGTTGTACCGTTCCTCTGTTATTCCCCTAGGAATAAATTGGCAATGGGGTGAGTTGTATTATTCGGAAAACTCACCTTGTCCTGCTCCAATGAAAATCAGAGTTTGTTCAAACCTGCCTCAAATATGAGGATGGGAAAAAAACCTTGTTTTCACGTTGCTCCGGTACTTTCAGTTTTTGGCACTGAACCTACCCAGGGTGTCATGGGACCAGAGTCGGCACCAGGTTTCAGTAGGCCCCGGGGTGACAGAGCCTCAGTGGGCCCCTTTGCAGTGAACTCACGTTGCGGAATTAACAATTCAGAAACTAAAACATTCTCCTGTTCCCTAAAATATTCCCTAGTTCATCATACCAAACAGCCCTGTCATGGTAATTTTATATAAATCCCCTTCACCCCATGGATTCCTTATGTGGGGCCCCCCAGCAGCGCTGGACCCCGGCACTTGCCCAGTTATGCCCAGTGCTGGCCCGGCCCTGCATGGGACCAACTTCACCCAATGAGTGGCCTTCTAGGACCATAGGAAGTCAATTGCGTTGGGTAACACAGGTTACTTACTTTGTTCTAGGTCATAGGAGGCTACTCCCACGACCCCTCACAAAGCTAAAAACTGGAAAGAGTGGAGTGCAAGGATGGAAAAACCCTTTAAAAAACTTTTTTTTTTCTTACTGATAACAAGTTGTTATGTTTGTGAACACCCTGATAACTCTACTGTCTAGGACTGGGGCATCTTGCCCGCTGCGGTCTACCTCTCCTGACCCCTGAATAGCTTTTCACAACATTCCCTGGCAACCTCTACACACGTGAATAATATATAAGGGGGTCCGAGGAATGAAAGGATAGCCTGTGCCAAGGATTGTAAGAACAATCTTCAGGCCCCGGATCTTTACTATGAAATTTCTTTACTAGATGAAACTGATCTCCATTCATAGTGACGTCCACGCTGTGGCCAAATACCGGAGGCTGATTAATAAAGATGCTTTTAGAAAGATCTAAGCTTCAAGTCTAATATTATATGTCAAGGCAAGACGCGTCTATCTCAAGTCAACAAAATGGAAAATGACATATCTGATGCAGGCTCGGCTCCAGGATTCAGTAGGCCCCTGGGTGACAGAGCCTCAGTGGGCCCCTTTGCAGTGAACTCACGTGGCGGCATTAAAAATTCAGAAACTCTCCTGTTCTCTAAAATATTCTCTAGTTTATCAACCCAATCAGCCCCCTCATGGTTCTTTCATATACAGCCCCCTCACCCCCTAAGGCAGTGGTGGCGAACCTATGGCACGGGTGCCAGAGGTGGCACTCAGAGCCCTCTCTGTGGGCACCCAGGTCCTCAGCATAGAGTTCATAAGACAGGATCTATAGCATCCTCCTGCAGCCACAGGACAATCTGCACTCAGTACTATTTTAAAGCAACACATCCTTAGCTGCCTGGGACTACAGAAGGAATGAGAAAGTGTGGATAGGGGTTATAATTTGAGTTCCTGCAATGGGCTCTGTATCATTGCTGTACAGGGGACCCTGGAGGGAAGTTACGATAATAATCTGCATTTCTCCCCTTTGTACTGTATTTGAAAGCGGTTGAAAGCTTTGACAAAGCAGTAATCAATAAGTTACTGCTTAAATTGCCATGTTGGCACTTCGAAATAAATAAGTAGGTTTTTGTTGTAGTTTGGGCACTTGCTCTCTAAAAGGTTCGCCATCACTGCCCTAAGGATTCATTAGCTACCACCCCCCTCACCCCCATGAATTCCTTATGTACAGCCTTATGTGGGCCCTTAGCAGCTCTGGACCCCGATACTCGCCCAGGTTTGCCCAGTGTTGGCGCCGGCCCTGCCCCAGGATGTAAAGGGTGAATGGGACTATCTTTTAGAAACACATGCACCTTCTTGAAAGCCACCGTATTGGATCAAAGGCAAGTTTTTCCAATGTAAGGAGTCGGTCATATACCGTAGCAGATGAAAGAAGGAATTGAGGAACAGCTATGTGACGTGTTGTCCTTGGTCCTGAAAGCAAAACTGAAGGCGCTGGATCCAATAACGAACCCTCTGTGGAGTAGAGTGTTCTCCATAAAACAGACACCAAAATAATAGTTGTCTTTAGGAGCTCTGCTCCAGTGTTGCTTATCTCTCCATTCGTCCACTATTATGTCATATTAGGCCCCATATACACGACTGTATATGACATGCGTGAGCCGGCTGTAAAAATGGCATCTAACTTACGGCCACCATTGAGGACTATTGTGCACGGTCATGGTGTGGTTTCTCTGCACCATCACCAAACCAGGCGGCTCCCATGGAGATAGAAGGGGTGAGCAGCGTTCACCCCCATCCCCACCTCCACCGGTAGGTGTGCATGAGGCCTTACTCCTATTCCACATATTTCATGTCATATTTTTCCACTATAGGAATGAGGGATCCGTGATTCCTGGCAAAATGTTGTTGAGCCTTTCTCTCCTGCTGACCCAGCAGTTCTCTCCGAGAGGTAAGTGGCCGATGGACTTATCAAGTGCTCTCGTAATTCTTGTAACATTTCCATAACCAATACATAGGGGATCTTAAGTATGGGTCAATAACTGCATTATTTTTGCAAAATCAGTTTTGGGGTTAAACCTCCCTAATAGCAAGATGATAGGATTAGGGGATGTGATTAATTTATATAAATATATGAATGGTCCATACAAAAAGTATGATGGAAAGTTGTTTCAGATTAAATCAAATGAAAAGACGAGGGGGCACTGTCTCCGTCTGGAGAAAACAAGGTTTAATCACCAAAGGCGACAGGGCTTTTTTACTATGAGAACTGTCAATCTGTGGAATAGCCTGGCTCAGGCGCTGGTCACAGCAGGGACAGCGGAGAGCTTCAAGAAGGGTCTAGATGCCTTTTTACACCTAAATAACATTGATGGTTATGTTATATAGAATTGTTTCCCCTAAATCCCTTCCTCATTCAATCCTTTTCCTTCCTTGGTTGAATTTGATGGACATGTGTCTTTTTTCAACCGTATAAACTATGAATATTTGTGATTTTACAGGAAAATATAAAAATTTAGTGGAGGGGGGGTCAGAGGGTCCTACTGCCCTTATCACGAAGAAATCATAAACCTATAACTTCCAAGGTCATATAAACAAGATGTGTCTCATCTGTCAGGAATCCCTTATATCAGTGATTGATCGCCAAGAGAGCAGACAAAAGAGATCAATACAGAGCAGGAGAGGATGATGTTACCTCCCCTCAGCTCTTAGCCAAGATCAATATCTATCAAATACCTGGGAGTAGGGAAAGGATTGCACGTATCAGGCTCTACTCAGTCCCTCAATCCAATTATATCATCAGTTATTAGCATCCGGAATCCATATCTTTTGTGCAGTTGGATGGATTTTAGGAAATTGGCCCAGCGGTGATCATACAGGTAGGTTTTTCATCATTTGTTCTTGGTGACGTCTCTAATGTTTGTGCTTATTTCAGTTCTTGGGAAGCCAATAATAAAGGATGAGGTTCGTGGAGCGTCGTGTGAGGCAAGCGGCTCATCTCTCGCTTGGTACCTGAACGGTGTAAGGCAGGAGGTCGGGCTGGGAAGAGAACCCCCATATATGCTCCCGGTATCCCCGGGAAGTACCAGCAGTCTCTCCCTATCCGAGATCATTGGGGAAAACTGTAATGATACCAAAAGCAAGGATGAAGAGCTGCTGAAAATACACTGTGAGTACTGGGGGTCATCATGGGGAACCTTAGCACGTGTTAGATCTTAAGCACAATTTTTAAGTTCCCCCTAATATATCTAATAAGCAGTGGGTTGAATAGATGGACTTTGTCCCTTCCATGAAGGATGTACAACTTGTGATTGCTCCAGGAAGCTCTCATGGTGGTCACATGGCTCGTCATGCATGGGATTGGCAATAGTGATGGGAAGTCCGGCTCCTCCTAGTGAGCTGGATCATTATACTCCGCTCACTAAGAAGAGCCGGCTCTTCTGGCTCCTGAATGGCTCCCTATTAAATGTATAAAAGGGAGCCTCAGTCCAGCCAGTCATCCCACTCAACTCTACTATTAACCCGATTTTATCGGGCTAAAGGGGGAGTGGAGAGCCAATTATGGGCGGAGTTAACTAAGCTATTGGTGCCAGCTCTCATCGTTCATGTGAAAGTGCCGGCCAAAGAAACGACCCATCACAACATCACACTGGGGCATCATCACTTCCATTACTGCAGGATAGGGAAGGGAGAGGGGGGGAGGGGGTAGAACTGGGGTAGCGGAACATTTTAACAAGATATCGATCTTCTCTCCGGTATGACTGGGGAAATATTAGATTTTACATCTGTAAAATGTACACAAGAGCCATTTCAGGACCTTTGAAGGTCCTCCAAAGGTCCCGAAACCACAGATTGAAAGCAGTAGAAGGGACGCAGCCTCCATTCTCCAAGAAGCTGATTCTAGTACCAGATGTAGGAAGTGATTCCAGACTTGTAGGGGCTATAATATTCATACAGCCCAGGGCCCACGGCAGCCTAAATCCACCTCTGGTTAATACAGAGCATGAATGTCATGGACAGGGGATGACCTCTATAATTTCCCACCCTACAGTTCCACCCGACTCTCCGGTTAGTACCCCCCATCTCTCTGGATTGTCCCTCCTACTTCTACTAGTGATACAGAGTCAGCCTCCTTCTGGCTTCAACCTTCGAGATCAAGATGGCCGATTCTTTACCAATTCATCTCGTTTCCTTCTGCTGGACACCCGCAGTGTAGATAAGAATGGTACTCTGAGGGTAAAGGTCAGCACCAAGCAGGGTGAAGTCAGTCAGACCTCTCTGACCTCAACGGGTAAGTGATCTCGGGATCTAGTTTGTAGTCACGTCTTTGTGTTATATCCAGATTTGGTTGTTTCTCTACATTGAATTTTAGGTCTCCTGAATATGAGGGTAGAGCTCCCCCTACTGCACCTGATTGTGGCCGGCTCTACACTAATCGCTGGGATCCTTGTGGTTAATGCTCTGGTCTGTTGCCTTGTATTGAGGAAAAGAAGAAGCGAATGTGAGTTCAAGGACCACCCAACCTGCCCCTGAATGACCACCCTTGAGTGGAGTTTACATATGTGCCCCCCAACCCCCCACCAAGGCCAGGATTGTTAATGCAAATTTAGGGAATTAAAGAAAACCTTAAAGGGCATCTATCACCAGGATGAAGGACTGTATGCAAATGAGCCTGATGGGGCTCCAGGCTCCTTAGGCGGTAATGTAGCCCCTCAGACTCAGTCCTTTGTCTTGGTGGTAGATGTCCCTTAAAAGAAATTCACAAAAATTCTTTGATTTTTTTTTTTTAGATCAACTGGGGAATCAACTAACACTAAGGTGAGAACCAGCGGATGCTATAACCAGGATGGTATAGAAGAGGAGGAGAAGGAGCTGAGAGGAGATTTTGGCCTTCTGTTGGGCAGTTCTATCTAGTGATTTATAACATTACTTGCAGTTTGCACCATTCTTAGTAAATGTGCCCCAATGTATTATCTATAACATGCTGTATACTATACTATAACATACTATATACTATACTTCTGACCAGCTGCTCCTGCTCTGGAATGCTTCTTACAAATAGGACACTATGTACAATCTCACTTGCTCCTCATGGTCTATAACATACTGTCTGCATTATATTTATGATCTGCTCAGCTTCTCCTGCTATATAGCAGGCTGCCTGTAGATTTGACACCAATGTATAACTTCTGCAGCTCCTCCTGCTGTATTATACACTGCCTACAGATGGAACATCATATATAATTTGACCAGTTCCTCCTGCTCTATAACATGCTGCCTGCAGATAGGACACTGTGTACAATCTGTTCAGCTCCTCCTGCACTATAACAGACAGCCTACAAATAGCACACTATGTACAATATTCTCAGCTCCTCCTGCTTTATAACATGCTGCCTGCAGATAGGACACTATATACAATACAATCCACAATCTGGCTCAGCTCCTCCGCTCTAATTAACATGCGGCTGCGATAGGGACACTATTACAATCCGCTCAGCTCCTTCCGCCTCTATAACATGCTGCCTAAGATAGGACAACTATGTACAATCTGCTCAAGCTCTCCTGCTCTTATAACATCTGCGCCTGCATATTAGGAACCTATATACAATAATCTCGCCCTCCCTCCTGCTCTAAAACATGTTAAACCATGCTTGCGCGTAATAGATAGGACCCGATGTTACAATCTGACTCAGCTCAAGCCGTCTGCTTCTATAACATTCTGCCTGCAGATAGGACACTATATACAATCTGCTCCGCTCCTCCTGCTCTATAACATGTTGTCTGCAGATAAGACACTATGTACAATCTGCTCAGCTCCTCCTGCTCTATAACATGCTGCCTGCATATAGGACACTATATACAATCTGCTCAGCTCCTCCTGCTCTATAACATGCTTCCCTTGAACACCATCAAGACACTCTGGACTGGAAGATCCTCTATGTGAATAGGTCGTCGTATTATCTTTCCCAGGTAGTACATGGTGGGAGTAAGGAGTTTTAGGCATGTTGGATTTGAATATTCCCAATCAATATAAGATCCCCCAGAGATGCCTGGCAGTGGCACCCCCCAACCCCAGCCTGCATGTGTATATAACTAGGACATAGAGCTTGTATTTCCAATAATCTTTCCATATATTACAGCATTTCCAATAACATGAAGCTAAACAACAGTTGTCTGCCCCGGGAGCACATGTCCTTACCGTCCAACCTGCAACTCAATGACCTCCGACCCCAGGTAAAAGGTAAGTATCCAATTGTCAATGTTTCTTATACATCTATCCACGTTATCTCTTCAAATGAACAGGATTTTTCACAGCAGAAAGTTTTTCTTCCAGTGGGAAGGGAATGGGTAAGGAGGGGAAATCCCTCGTACAGTCAATGTTATACAAAACCAGATGACCTTTGCCCATCATCTCATCCCTGGCGGTGCAGCCCAGGCTCGGTGTATCATAAAACCACTACTATGAAGAAAGTTTTTCATACAATCTAGTGAAGGTTTTTTTTAATTTTCAAAAAAAAATATCTATAACATAAGTCTGTACCACAGGGTCAGGAAACTCGACAAGTGCCACACAGGAGGACGTGTCTGCGCCCAGTGGGACGGCTAACGAAAGCGTGTATTCGTGTAAGTTATACAGCAGTTATATTCTTTACATTTATAAATCAGATTTGTTTCATCAAAAACATTACTTAAAGGAAAATTACCATTCGATTTGATGCATTATGAAGCAAACATACCTTGAGAATGCTTTAGCTACACTGAAGCAGAAATATATCTTGTTTAAATATCTGAGTTGAGTGGATTTGCTGGAAAAAAACAATAATAAAATTCAGGACCTCGGGAAAGCTGGGTGAGGCTGGCTGCCGTACATAAACACATTACAAACGGAGCTTAGTCTAGACATGACTAATTAACCTGAGCTGGATCACTCATACACAGCAGCTGGGGGATGGTGCAGCAATTGATTATTCTGCCTTCAGGCAGAACCCAGGGATTACATCATCCTAAGAACCAGTGGATAACTAACGTGCAAGAAGAAGCACTGAGAACAGGCAAAGGATCGACACAGCTTCTTTATTATAAAATTTATAATTGTTTTATCAGCAAAACCACTCAGCACAGGGATTAACCAAGATATGATCCTGCATCAGTGTAGCCACAGCAGTCGCAAGGTATGTCTGCTTCATAATGCATCAAATCAAATGGTAGGTTTTCTTTAAGGGGAACCTGTCATCAGGTTTGCCCCACTAAACTGCTAGCCCCCACAGGAACGGCATGAAATGTCTTTTCTAAAATTCCCTATTTTAATGTGAAATCTCACCCGTTTACATATAAAATTCTTCCCAAAGTCAGGCAAATTTGATTCTTCTCACCTCCTTTACACACGAGATGTGGTTGCAGGGGGAGAGTCACTTCAGAGATAAGTGAATGTATGAAATACAATGAATGGGGGAGATTTATCATAGGCCTCTTAGAGCCCATGGCAACCAATCAGAGCTCAGCTTTCATTTTCCCACAGATGTTTCTAAAATTAAAATTGAGCTCTGATTGATTTCCATGGACTCTAAGAGGCCTATGATAAATCTGAGTCCCAGAGACAATCATTTCATTAACCCCTTTTTTTCCTCTTTTCCTGCTTACTACGAGTAGATTTGTCCATAATAAGCCCTGGCAGCATCAAAACTGAGGTTCTGTGCAGAATGGATCTATGTCGGACCTATGGTGGCATCAAGTTTGCTCCAGTGTTTTTGGAGTAAAAAAAAAAGAATGGAATAAATTTTCTTTCATGACATACAGCGATTCAGTGTCCAATAACAGATCCGAAGATCCCCAATTCTCAAAGCAGGACATCAGTATTATCAGTCACATAGGAAAGGGGGGGGGGGAGCATGTTTATATGTTTTAATCATTGATAATCATTACCAGAAAAACCAAAGATGTTACGTTACCCTCTGCCGAACCGGAAATATGATTTGGGAATTTCTTTCCACTCTCTTCCTCTTCCTCCCAATCTGCAGGGTTTGACCGCTTTCCTCTGGTGGGCTACATCTACAAAGCCTCAAGTGTCAGCAGTGATGAGATCTGGCTGTAGCTGCCTGTATGGAGGATGGACCTCTCTCTGACTATTAGTCGGACTTTCCTATACTGGATCTTTGATCGATCACTGGACAATACACAATCATACAGCTTGGAGTCTACTCTTTGGATATGCAGAGCCCAAGCTTTGTGCGCCAATGAAACCGAACCCAAATACTTGTATATATTTTTCTTGGCTAGCTGTATACAACTTGATGGCGGTATTTTTTAGTTAGCGCTGCCGTAAGTATTGCTTGGCCTCAATCTGGACCATCACTGGTAGGAGAAAACAATAAAACCTCTGGGAGGTGACGTAAGTAACATAATCCCATTACATTGGCTTCTATAATAATTAATAATAATTCTTTATTTATATAGCGCACACAGATTACGCAGCGCTGCACAAAGCATGTCAAATTGGTCTATCTATGGGTAGAGGTAGGAAAATTGGGCAATCAGACGACAACTGGGTAACTCCAATTGCAGGTCCTGCGTGGAGCCAGTGGTGCACAGTGGTCAGTACCTGGGAAATATGGGCCAAGAGCCACGGCTCCTCAGGGGGTTTTAGATGTGGAGAGCAAACACTAACCCATACGATCAATGGGACTAAACATATGACTGACCTTGTCCTGCATAGTAGTGGTGCCCCCTGTTGGGGGGGGGGGGGGCGGGGGGATAATGTGGTGTCAGGAATGGTCCACGGACAATGACAAAATGTCCATGGTATCGATTTGCCACCCAATTCCCCAGATTTTACATTTGATCAATGATTCTTGGGCAGATATAAAGGGAGGGGATGGGAGATTTATTTGGTCTTGTATGTCAGTTTTCTGATGTTTAAGCCCTGAAATAATCGTAATTACTAGTGAGACACCATTAATTGCGATTATTTCCACTTTACGCCATCTCTTTGCCAAGTATTCTAGGATGGGTACACGGCAATCATCAGACATGCTATAGCCTACATACTATCGTGGCTGAAAGTTCACAGACTGTGGCGCAATTCTACACAAAGCATGGCCTGGCGGAGGATGGTATGCCAATGAGCTCCTCAGCTCAGCTCCTCCTGCTCTATAACATGCTGCCTGCAGATAAGACACTATGTACAATCTGCTCAGATCCTCCTGCTCTATAAACATGCTGCCTGCAGATAAGACACTATGTACAATCTGCTCAGCTCCTCCTGCTCTATAACATGCTGCCTGCAGATAAGACACTATGTACAATCTGCTCAGATCCTGCTGCTCTATAACATGCAGCCTGCAGATAGGACACTATGTACAATCTGCTCACCTCCCTGTTATAGAGCAGAAGGAGGTGAGCAGATTGCACATAGTGTCCTATCTGCAGGCAGAATGTTATATAGCAGGAGAGAGCTGAGCAGATTGTACACAGTGTCCCATCTTCCTCCTCTATAACAACTTCTCTGCAGAGTGGACTCAATTATCAATGTAACCGGAATCCTTTAAACAAAATTAGAAACTGGTGTGGACCTAGTGTAACATATTCTGAATTATTTTTATAAGAAATAAGTGTAATGAGAACAAACACACCAGAAAATAGCTGTTGTATCTGTGTGCCTGTGTCTACTACTCTTTGATGCCTCTGCTTCTATAGCTCAGTGAGTCTATAGAACAAGACTGCCTTAGAAAATCAATCAATTGCTGGTAAGACATTGGAAAAGTAAAGGGTTAATTAAAAGCTTCTAATTGTAGTGCCAGCTTCTGGTGGCGATACCAGCTCTCCATAGGACTGCATGAAAAATACAAGATATTATTTTATGTAAAATTGTATCCCTGGTTATTTAGCAAGAATAAACTCTACTGTGCAGATGGTGGGCTCCTGTGTGTATAGTCTTATCTATGTGTAGCATTATGGGAACACTACAGGTGATTCCTGGTGCGCATGCCTCACCTTCTTCTCTTTTGGTTTGCCGGTATCCCATGATGTCTCAGCATAGTGTCAAATGACCAATTGGAGGCAGAACCGTCTCTGCTGCACTGTGATTATCCTCTCCATACCATAAGTATATAGTCAGGGAGGCTGAGCAGTGAGCTTCTTATGTATAACTGTATGACAGGAAACTCTGATTATTACAAATAAATGTAATAGGAGTTACCACTATCTAGGGACATAGAGTCCATCATTCAGAAAGATCTGATTCTTGTGATGGGTGACACCTAGACTCCAGTATACGATGAAACAAAGTGATGGAAACTGCAAGTAAATCATATGGAATATCAGAATGGAGAACATGGGAATGGTCTGGAGTGTCCCTTTACGTATGTACCTCATGTCTGCAGCTGGGATTGTACATAAGCATCAAAACTTTTCTATATTTCTATATTTTGTTACTTTTGTTACAGTATGGAGTGCGGGGACGAGAGGTAAACAGTGCTCAGCGCTGCTAATTCTTCACGTCTCTCGCACCTCCCTTTCCCATGCTGGGAGAGGGAGGTGATGTCAAGCAGGTGGTGTGCAAAATTAGCAGCCCGGAACGCCGGACATCTCGTCCTCTGTGCTGCTTTTTAAAAGTCTATTATTTAGGTGATCCTGGCGTGTCATAATTAGCAAAAACAATGGCCGGGATAAAGATGAAGAGGAGAGTCGGTGAGTATGTGGAGGCGATATTCCTTTTTAAATGGTAGATTTCCTTTAAGGCCAAAGTACACTTTCTGCTGCTAGACGTCAAAAATTGTTCTTAAAATTTACTGAAAATAGTTTATGAAATGATTATATTACACTGCAGAAATATATATTCATATTTACAGGAACACATGAGAAGCTACAAGTAGTGATACCCCTGACATCTGATGGGAGCTCCCAGGTCAGAAGAGTCTGTATCAGTGAGATCACACACGTCTGTATATATACGCGAGACTGCGACGCTGTGACGTCTGGATGGTGACAGTCCGGAGCTCTTCAGCCTTCGGTGTCAGCGCTTGTAGTGCCGCTCTTCCCAGAGGACATTCTCTCCTTCTTACCTTCTGCTAACGCTTTAAAGTGCTGTAAAGAGAAGAAGCTGATACATCAATAACCTCTGTAACTCACCGTACAGTACAATAAACCAGAGTCATCTTTTGCAGGGTGGGCTCTAGGTTTCAGTAGGCCCCTAGACGACCTAGCCTCAATGGGCCCCTTTACAGTGAACTCACATGGCGGCATGAAAAATTAAGAAACTAAAACAGTCTCCTGTTCCTTAAAATATTCCCTAACTTATCATACCAAACAGCACCCTTCATGGTTATTTTATAAACAGCCCCCTCATGGGTATTTTCTATAACAACACCTTAAGGATTCATTAGATACAGCCCCCACATCCCCATGGATTCCTTATGTACAGACTTGTGTGCACCCCCCCCCCCTCAGCAGCTCTGATCTTTTGCTCACTCAAACTAAAAGTTAAAATAAATGGATTAAAGCCCCTGTAGAAGACTGCAATGTCTTCTGTCTGTCCACACACGTCTGTGTGTCCTCCATGCACTTACCTGCGAGTTCTTAAATTCTGAATAGAGGGAGAAGAGGACGTGTAGTGACTGTATGCGACTCTTGTACACAGGGATATCAAGCAGAGCTGAAACACAAGGAAGGTGACACTTTGTGAGCCAGAAAGCATAACACTGCTGGGGTAGTCTCATACAGGTTGTATTGCCCACCATATACACTTATCATTGATCTCAGTCTGAATTTTTAATATGGAATGTGTCACAAAAGACATGACATATCGTCCTCGCGCGGCAAGGGGTGTATGGAGAGAGCTCACGAGCTGAGTTCTCTCCAGACACAGCGGGTAGCAGCTGTATAAAACAGCCAACACCCGCCTGTCACTGCCGCGGTCGGTGCTGGCACCGATCCCGGCAGTTAACCTGTTAAGTGCCGCGGTCGAACCCGACCGCAGCACCTAACTTACCTTTACATGGGTGCCGCCATCTTGGATGCCCAATCGCCGTCCCCTGGAACGTCATCGGAGGGCGGCGATCGGTTGCTATTGCAGCCTAGAGTCCCATTGAGACTCGTAGGCTTGCCAGGTGCAATGATTTCTAATAGCCACCAGAGGGCAGGCTATTAAAAATCATTGTAAAATAGCTATATACTGCAATACAGTAGTATTACAGTATATAGCAGTGGTGGCGAACCTATGACACGGGTGCCAGAGGTGGCACTCTGAGCCCTCTCAGTGGGCACTCAGGCTGTTGCCTCAGCACAGAATTCACCAGACAGGACTTGAGGGATCCTTCTGCAGACCCAGGTAGTCCAAAACGTGAAGCATCTTGGTCTACCTGAGACTGCAGGAAGAGAAGGTGAGGACATGGTCAGATTATCATTGGAGCCATTGAAGCTCCTGCTCTTGGCCCCACAATTTTTCATGTTCAGGGAAGCTCAGATGGCAATCTGAATTTTCCTACCTTCTGTCAACGATATTGGTGTCCTCAGGACCCTTGAAAGCTGTGGTATAGCACGAAGCAAGAAGATTTTAATAATTTAATGCTAGAATTGCCGTGTAGGCACTTTGCAATAAATACGTGGGTCTGGTTTGCATTTTGGGCACTCGGTTTCTAAAAGGTTCGCCATCACTGGTATATAGTATTAGCAATCGGACCCTGCAGGGTTAAATTACCCTGGAGGATCTAAAATAATGGTAAAACATTTATATCACCCCCCTTTCCCTAGAACTGATATAAATATAAATAAACAGTAAAAATCATAAACACATTAGGTATCATCGCGTCCCAAAATGTCCGATCTATCAAAATATATTAGCGATTTTTCCCAGCGTTTAACCCTGTAACGGAATTTGGCGCCCAAAGTCGAAAATGCCTTTTTTTTTGCCATTTTGAAAAATATTAAAAATTCTATAAAAAGTGATCAAAAGTCCATACAGTCCTAAAAATGAAAGTGTTAAAAGCGTCATCAAAAGTCGCAAAAAATGACACCACCCACAGCTCCGTACACTGAAGTATGGAAAAGTTATTAGTGCCAGAACATGGCAAAATGAAGAAATTTTTTTTTGTACAGAAGGTTTTAATTTTTTTAAATGTATGCAAACATTATAAAACCTATACAAATTTGGTATTCTCGTGATCGTACCAAACCAAAGAATAAAATAGACATGTGATTTGGGGCGCTCAGTGGAAGCTGTAAAATCCAAGCCCACAAGAAAACGGCGCAAATGCATTTTTTCATCATTTTCACTGCATTCTGAATTTTTTTCCCGCTTCCCACTACACGGCATGGAATAATAAATATCATCACTATGAAGTGCAATTAGATACACAGAAAACAAGCCCAAACAGAGCTCTTTACATGGAAAAATAAAAAAAAGTTACAGATTTTTGAAGGTGGGGAGTGAAAAATGAAAATGCAAAAACGAAAAAGGGCCGCGTCCTTAAGGGGTTAAAATACTGGGTATATCTTTCTATATAAAATGGAGCCCCTATGATAAAGGTTACATTATGAAGCCTCTTGCACACAAACTTTTTGTTACGGACGTGTGCTATACGTGCCCTGCCATTTTAATTTGTGTAGCACATGGCCACATTCACTTCAATGGTCACTATGCTGATCCATTTAAATGGCTGTATGGCCCACAGTACCAGGTTAGAGCTGTGTGGATGCTCCAGAACAGATGGGGCCGTCCGGCTTCCTATGGAGATGGGAGGGGTGAGGAGCATTCACCCCCCTCCGTCCTGCACCCGGCCATACACTACACTTAGGTAGGGCAGGGGTTTGCCTACAGCCACGTGCAAGGGGCCTTATACAAAGATTACACTTACCAAGGATCATATCACTGTAAGTGGAGAGGTCACAGTCCAAATCCGCAGTTGGAAGATTTATCTGGAAATAAGATGCACAGAAGGTTAAGCTGAAATGTTTCTACAGTTTTAGGAGTTAAAGTAAACAGATGAATCTAACCTTTCCGAGGCTTTCCTCAAACTCTGGAGGCCATTCCTGCATCAGAGTCTCCACTTCAGGCATAGGTCTGGCAGATAAAATACCATAATGACTATACAGTACATGTATACAGGGGAGAAGCCCAGTGCATAGCATTATGGGTAGGGGTTATACACGGGAGTAGAAACTAGCCCTGTACACATTGCTATTTCATTCTGTCCCATTTATACATTTATGAGTGGAGCAGCGGTCACTACTGTCACACAATGGACTCAGGACCCCTGAGATCAGTGAGGACCCCAGTAATCATAAACTTATCTGATATCCTGTGGAACCCTGTGCCACCATTAGGTGGTGTATTTGTTCATAATATTGTGGAATTTGTAAAAAAAAATGTGTTAGATCTTTATACTGCCGGGTCTCCGTTCACACTAAACATGAGAAAGAATTTGGTATTCCATCTCAAAGTCTTAAGATAGTGTACAAACCTGTTATAGTGGACGGTGGCAGGAGGCTTGGACCGATGTAATTCGCTTATACTTTCGATCCAGGTGTCGATGGCTTTATGATTCTTCTCCGCGTTTTCCAAGCTCTTGACTTTTATCTGCTGCTGCTTGAGAAGGAATGGGTTAATCGTGCATAGATAATACATAGATAAATAGAAGTGAATTTTCCAACCGGTTCTATACAACCCCTACTACTCCTTCCCAGATAAATGGAAAATAAGGAAGACTAGGGAATTCATCCGTCCATACACACTACCTGATTGTCACATAAAAAAAGGCCAAACGGATTTGTAAACCCTCACAATTATTATCCAACCAATAACTTTCAGGGCTAAATATTCCAAATCTCCTAATCCCCTAACCCTGTGGAGACCCAGACATTGTACATTGTAGCTCTAATACTCACGGTTACACTGTGTTGTTTGGAGTTCTCAGAGAGCCAGAGCGCCATTACCGTGGGGTCCGACTGTTTCATGGATGGTTCATCAAGGGTTAAAAGGCCAAGTTTATCCGGCTTGTTATCGGGTCGTGGAACCTACAAAAAGGTTAAAGTGCAACAATAAGAGATATGGATCCAGATCTATTATTCTGGCTGCACCCGTTTTCTGTCTAACTTTGCACGGAAAAGAGTGTGCAAACTTCTTGTACGTGTATTTATAAAGTGTTTGCGCCAGTTTGGTGTCGTGGCTTCTCTGTGTCCAACAAGGCAGAAAAATGTGCACCTAAGGGAGCGTTTTAGTGCTAAGTCAGCACTAAAGCAAAGTGCACCAAAAAAAAAAAAAATGGTACACACTTCCAGTGCAGTGCGGGGGGTGGGGTGGGACAGAGTAACGAAAAACGTGCACCAGTATTAATAATCTGTGCACTTGGTGCAGTTTGCCTCACTTTTCATAAATCTGGCCCAATATGTGTACAAGAGATGCTCAAAGCATAACGACATGCACTTTATAAGCTTTTACTGGCCATTGATGGAGAACGTACCTTTAAGAAAGCATCGATATCTCCTACAGCGGGAATGAAGTCTGGGATGAAAGGTTTCAGCTTGTGCTCCAGATCTATGGCATGTGGGGTGTATCTGAAACAGTGCAAGACATTGGTAATCCTTCCAGCAGTAACATACATACACACGCATATGGCCACCAATGGCTTTTTTTACGCTCTTAGACAACCCCTTTAACCCGCACAATAGGCACTTTCCCTGTAAAGTTAGATGGACATCTCCCCGGCTACAAGGAAGAACTATGCAGGCACTAGCGAAGAGTCCAAAGTGGACCTTCAGACTTCTCTCTAGGTAAGTGTACACCGGCAGTTCCGATTTACAGAGATCTGTGACACTAAACCACCACTTAAACCATATGACATAGACCTGTTTATGAAGGGGGAGGCAAGGTCCCAAATCTAAGTGATAAATTCCCTTGAAGACCGAGTGTCTTCTAATTCAATGGCTATAATTTTATTTCCCATTACATTTATCAAAATTTCCAAAAATGTTATCACTTTATGACAGGGCAAATGAAGCAATTAGCGCTGATTTTATCGTAGAGGAACGTGCAAAGTGATAAATCTGGTTTGTACATGATCTGTACAGCGCTGTGGAATAAGATGAAATCAAGATTGATTATTATTAACAAAGGGAACACAGCCGAGCAGTAATACAAGTTGCAGCCCATGATGAACACTAGCCAGCACCCAGTTCTCCTGCAGCACCCACTATGCTGTATGACATAAAGGTCAGAATCACATTTGGGTTACCTGGTAATATACTGGAACAGCTCTTTAATTTCAGATGTGACTGGAAGATGCTCAAAATCTGCAGGATCGTAACTGTTGGAAACATTAAAAAGTTATCTTTTCATATCTGACCATTTACATAGGTCATAACCAGATTAGGCACATTCTGTTTGGGACAACCTTTGGCACCAGAATCAAAGAGATTAAATATTAGAGTCGTTATTCTCTGTGCTGGAGGTAACCAGGAACAGCTGATTAGTGATGGTCCTGAGCATCAGACCCCACAGGGTATTGGTGACCTTACTTTTGGATAGGTTTATCAATAGAAATAACGACAAAATAAAATGACTTCTCTTACCCAACATTTGAGGCACCATTCTCTTCATCGTCATCATCCTCTTCATCATCGTCATCATCATCATCATCGTCGTCGTCGTCATCATCGTCCTCATCATCTTCCGAATCCTCTGTATTTTCATCATCACTTATTTTCTGACGCGCCGCACCACGAGGCTCCTTCTTTCTCTTTATGTAGCAATAGAAACTGGTTTGAAACATTGCATGGAAAATAACTTAAAGGAAACCTGTCATTAGTATTTAATTCCCTTAAGGTGGGTTATAGAATTCCCTCTTTTATATGAAATCTTACCCATGTACCTATAAAAATGTTATCTAAAGTCATGTGAAAATGAGATGCAAAGATGAGATGAGTCAAATTTAGAGGCTGGAGGTGGAGTGAAACTTCAGACGCCCATGTCTTCACTTCCATAGTACCTAGTTACATGCTGCTGGTGTCATATTAAAGACAAGAATTCTTGTCTTTAATTTGACACATATCAACAGCCTTGTGATACAGTGATCTAGAGAACCAGAGAAAAAGTTAAGTGAGGCAAAAGCTGGATTTTTAACTGGAACTTACATTGCCAAGTATGCGGGTCATTTACTTACCCGGGCCTGACGCGATCCAGTGGCACGTTCTCCGACGAGGATTCGGGTCTTCCGGCGTTTCACTAAGGTCGTGCGCCTGATGTCCACCAGGTGTCGCTGCTGCGCCGAGGTCCACCGGAGTTCACCATCCTATTCCTGGTGCATGCAAGTGTGGGTCAAGCAACACGTTTTCTGACACCCACGCCCCCGATTTCAGTCGCATGCAAGCCGGCGCAGATGCGACACAATCAGATCCCGTGTGCCATAAACCCGGGGCGATTCTACGCAAAACGGTAAAATTCGGAAAACCCGGCGAAAAAATGACCCCCTATGTCTTTAATGGGGTTTGCCAATGAAACAAAGTCCTAATCTTAATCCCATAGATAACTTACCACTTACTTCACAATATCACTTGTGCTTTCTGCCTCCTCTCCCCCTGCTCATGCAATACAGGAGATGTGTGTTCATGTGAATCTGAACAGATAGGAAGACCTTCCGGACCATAGTCAAGTTTATAGTTGGATCCATGGGAAAACAAAATATACAACAGCAGGGCTGATAAAGACAGGTTGGAATTATATCTGTGAAGAGACGTATTTTTGTTGATAGCATTGAATTAGAGCACATGATATTTTTCCATCCTGAGTAGATTTAAGAATTTTGTCTTCATGGGAATGCCCCTTTCAATTTCTGTATCTCCAGTTCTAAACTTTAGAAAACCTGAAATTCTTATCTTTTTATGCTTATAAAAGCATATGCTTATAAAAGCATATAGATATTATATGCTTTTATAATATCTATAAAAGCATATTTCTAGATACTATAGAACCAAAGACAGCAGTGTCTGAAGTAATGCTCCCCTTGCAGCCTCACAACCTAACTCATCTTATGCAAAATATGGATCTTCTCTGCTTATTTTCACGACTTTGGTAGATATTTTGTGTATGTAAACGTGCAAGATTTCATATAAAAGTTCTAGAAAGGACTTAAAGGAGCAGGGGAGTTTAATGGGATAAAATAAGCAGTCAGGTTTCCTTTAAAGGAATGCTATCATTACCCTGGTCTCATATAAATGGCCTTGTAGGTGAAGTGTTCTGTATAATAAGCATGAATTTCCTGAGAAAATCCATAGTCTGGATGTAAGGAAATCTTCACCTTTAACATTCAACCAATGCTCCTTATTATCGGAGACGGTGCCTTTCTGTCCCAGACTATAAATCCGAGGTATGATCTGGTAGAAGACATGTGCTGTGTATTATATCTATCTACGACGTCTCCAGTATTACCGTGGTGATCTCCTCATCCTCACTGCTGACATTTGGGTCTGTCATGACTTTTCCTTTTCCTGGTGGACGCTTCAAAGGAGCTGGTTGAGAGAAAAGAATCAATAAAATTAGAATTTTTCAAACTTGTTTGAAAAAATGTTACAAACCCTCTACAGGCAGCCGTACACGATTACGCTCAGCCCAGAAAGCTGTGTCCACATGAAACGGGCTGAGCCAGGCTCCAGCAGTATATGTGCCCAACTTTTGGACTTGGCTGACCAATCCAAATCCTGAACAACCATCCTTATAATTCTGGATGTATGTGATATTTCTCTCACCGGGTTTTCTTGGAGTAGGAGAGTGAATGCTGGCAACTTCCTCCGAGTCGTTGATCTCCAGGCTCTCGTCATACGGCTGGTTCTGCACTAATCTCGTCTGCAGGAGAGAAGGGAAAGAACCAGACATCAGTCACTTACACTCTGATGCTCCTGCCTAATCTGATGAGGGAGAGTTTACACTTAAATGAGTTTTATCATCTTATCTGTAGGAGTGCGAGGTGGGAACACGGATTATCACAGCCTTTGTAGGGAGCTCTGGTGTAGATGCCGACCTGTGCTCCATTATAGGGCTTCCAGTATTCCCCAGAAAATGGAGCCCTGGTCGAGGTTACATCATTTACGTGTATGTTCCAGTGGGTACAACCCCCCCAGCAATCACCAGAAGCCTACAAGTACCTCATTTAAATTAAAGGAAATCTTCCATCAAAATCCATCATGATAAACCAGGGACATGTACTCCATAGATCCAGGCACTATGACTGTGGTAATCTTCTTATATTTGATATCCATGGCCTCCTTTCTTCTAAAAATCAACTTTTACATTTATGCTAATGAGCCCTTAGGGCTCTGCGGGTGTTACCAAAGCCTTTATAGGTTGCAGCTTCACAGACTGTTAGCACTTGCTCCTCCCACAAAGTGAGATTACAACAGGCAGAGGGAGGGAGAAGGACTGAGTGAGCAGGGGAGGTCACTGTAACAGTCTATGAACATCCCCAGAGCCCTACAGGCTTATTAGCTTAATTATAAAAGTTGATGTTAGAAGGAAAGAGCCCATGGATAACACATATAAGAAGATTATCACAGTCCGGGTGCCTGGATCTATGAGTAATGTCCATGGTTTATCATGATGGATTTTAAGATATTCTTTACGCTCTATCCAGAGTCCATTCACTTCTATAGGACTGGGAGCATAGACCCCGCGCTTCATTCACCTGATCCCTGGGGTGGTCTCTGACCACATATAGTTGGACAACCCCACTAACTACAACACCCGGTGAGGGCAGTGCATCAGTCCTGGGGCTCATGTAACATTGGACCAGTAGTCACTGGGCATCTCATGCTCTGATGTTTGTTTCTTATCCAATGTGCACTTTCCTCGCCCAACGTCCGATGTTGGGGAGGAGAACATGACCAAGTTTTAATACACTTGTAATAAAATCGCCATCTTCTGAAACCCGTAACTTATATTACATTAGGGTGTAAGGAGCTGCGTATGGGGTAATTTCTTAGTGAGACGAGCTGACGCTTTCATTGATACCACCCTGGGTAACACTTATCAGAACATCTTTTCATTGATTTTTTTTCTTTTTTGCTAAAAATCTCTATTTTTTAAAATTCTTGTATCTTGGATCGGGCACTTTTGGATGCAGTGATTTTGCTATATGTGTTCTTTAATATAGATTTCAATTCATTTCATTCTTTTTATCCCCAGATATTTCTTATTTACAGTTGTGACACTGCACCATAACATTAAACTGGAATTAAGATGACTTTTCGGGCATAATAAGCTGTAGATGGAGTTTATTTTCACCGGTGTCTCTTGCAACAAGGCGACCAATCACATCGCAGCTATGATTTCTAGAAAGGCGTTTGAAATATGAAAGCTGCGCTGTGATTGGTTGTTACGGTTAATATACAAACAATGACGGACTGGGCTCCGGGCCTCTCTAACGATAAACGGGTCACTCCCCTCGGACGCTCCAGTTACCTGCAGCCCCTGCGCCTCCTCCATGCTGCCTATTATTGTCTCGTACACACACACCGGCCCCGCACATGAGCCGTTACCTCCACTCCCGATATGTCGCCGTCTCTCGTAGGTAAACGACTCTATCACTATGGAGACGGCGACAGCTTCCGGCCGCAGATATCTGTCGTCACTTCCGGCCGCAGATATCAGTCTCTCTCTCTCTCTCTTTCTCTCTCTCTCTCCCCACAGAGCTGTGGAAGACAGCGCCACCTGCTGGAGACTGACTGACACTGCATGGAATGAGCTAATTGTATGTGTTAGGTCCTGGTATTACCGCACGACGCCCAACTCTTACCATGTATTCATTCTAAGTAATTTTCTATCACATTTTTTCACACAAAAATCCACATTATTAAGGTTTTTTTTCATGCAGAGATGAGAATGAAAAATGTATCTGCCTATATATCTGCTCTGAAGAACACAACGCAGGGCTTCCACAAAAAAGTGCTGACTTTTTTTTAAAAAGTTTACGTAAAATAATATTTTTTAGGTGTTTTCAGCATCATTTTACTGCTTGCCACCAAAAAAACCCAGTGTGAACATACCCTTAAATTATATCTACTATCAAAATCCATCCGGATAAACCAGGGACAATACTCATAGACCCAGGCACCGTGACTGTGGGAATTCTCTTGTACCTGTAACCCATGGCCTCCTTTCTTCTAAAATCAACATTTACGATTATGCTAAAAAGCCAGAAGGACACTAGGGTGTGTTACCAGAGCCCCTCAGTGCTGTAGCTTCACAGGCTGTTACACTGTGACGCTTTTGCAGCTCTGTTTCAGTGTTTTTCAACGCAGTATAAAAACAAGTTGGTAGAGGGATGTTTTTCATTTGTACTATTTTGGGTTACATATACTTTTTAACCCCTTAAGGACACAGACATTTTTAGTTTTTTTCTTTTTTCATTTTACAATTTTTTACACCCCACTTGTAAAAATCCATAACTTTTTTTTTATTTTTCCATGTACAGAGCTGTGTGAGGGCTTGTTGTCTGCATAACATATTGTACTTCCTAGTGACATGGTATTTAACATACTTTGCAGTGTAATGAGAAGCTGGAAGAAAAATTCCAAATACAAGGAAGCTGAGGAAAAAACACATTTGCCCCATATTTTTGGGTTCTGTTTCTATGGCTTTTACTGTGAGCTCCAAATGAAGCCTTCCCCTTATTCATTGGGTCAATATGATAATGGAGATACCACATTTATATAGGGTTTTATATGGATTTAAAACTTAAAATGCTTTATATACAAAAAAAAACTCTTCATTTCGCCATCTTCTGACACTAATAATTTTTCATACTTCGGTGTATGGTTTAGGGTGTCATTTTTTTGTGGGATGAGATAAAGTTTTAATTGCAAACATTTTGGGGATGATTGCTTTTTATGAAAAATTTTATGTGTTGCAAAACTGGCAAAAAAAGTGGAGATTCGGACATATTTTTTTGTCAAGGGGTTCAACACGGGGGATAACCATTTTTATGTTCTGATAGATCATCAATTTCAGGATGTGGCGATACCTAACATGTTTATGATTTTATTTGTTTATTTTTACGTTACGTTTTTATAAAAAAAAATTTATTTTTTTTTACTTTTTAAAAAAAAAAAAAATCTTCAAGTGTATTTTTAGATCCCATTGGGTGCTTGTACTCTAGGGGGTCTGAGGGATCCTAACATATACTGCAATAGAGTATTGCAGTATATGGGGACTTTCCTATAGATTATATATATAAAGAGAGAGAGAGTGATTATAGATTTCCTATAGATTATATTATAAATTTTCCTATAGATCTATAAGAGTGTACCACTGACACACTGTTATAGATTGTGCTGAATGACAAACCTGATAGTCAAATAGACTCCCGGCTGTCACAGCAATGGATCGTCACCACCCAGTGATACAGGGAGTGATGAGACAGCCCAAGACAGGAGCGTCACATGCTGTCGGCATTTAAATGCCCCTGGTGGCTTTGCAGATTGCATTTAAATGGTTCACACAGGTGATTGGTGCCAGGAAAGATTATGGGTGTTAGTGGTGGGTGTTTGCTGTATTATGCAGCAAACACCCAGGGTGTATGAAGGGTGCTCAGCCCTGCAGCCATCTTCATACATCTGCTGCCGCATAATGTTGGGGAACTTTATGGTGTGGCAAGGGGTTAATGGCTAAGGTGCAATGTATTGCTGTATTGTCTTGTTATATTTATAACAATTAAAGGGGTTGTCCAATCACAAGTTAACCCCTATTCACAGGATAAGGGCTACAATTGACTTTCAGTTAGAGTCTGTTGTACCCTTTTTTCACCCCAAATGAACAGAGCAGCCGGTCTCTGCGGCGGTAGATTAGCAGAATCGAGTCCGAACAAAGACGGGTTTAGAAATGCTATAGGCTTCTCTTGACCACAGTTCCCAGCACTCAATGATCCCGTGCAGAGAATAGAGGAAGCGGCCATGTCTCGCAGAGCAGCAGTTTTATATGTAGTACAATTATTAAAGGGGTTGTACAGTCAGACCCTCACCCATCAGCTTGTTATCCCCTAACCACAGGACATGCAAACTTGGTACAACCCCTTTAAGGTCTACAAGCTATAAAATCATCTATGGTGGAGTCTTATGAAAGTTTAATCAAAACTCAAAACACATAGGAGGATAGTCATGAAGACTCAAGTAGGCGCAGCCCCTGCCCTGATGGCTCACTTAACCCCGCCCGATGCTCGGGCTAAAAGTGGAGTGGTGAGGGATGACTGACTGGCCTGCGACTCCCTATTATATATATAATAGGGAGCTGTTCAGGAGCCAAAAGAGTCGGCTCTTCTTAGTGAGCAGAGCCTAATGATCCAGCTCACTAAGAAGAGCCGGAATTCCCATCACTAGGGCAAAATATTGTCAGGTGCATCCTAGAGCCAGAGCGCCCACTAGAGGCAAGAGTCAGGGTTTAATAAGTGTCTTACTCGCAGTGTGCGAATCATCTGGTGACCTTTATCACTGGCTCTGAGCTCTGTCCTGATTATAGTGGATTAGTCCCTGTCATGTATGAGTCACACGTGTAACGTCAGCACTGGTGATGCCAACAAATTCTACCCGGCTTGTGTTATCAGAGCCAGGGAACAACACATCCTAACACAAGACGCAAATGACCTTTATGACAACCCCTTTAATATGTCCTTTAAAGGAAATCTGCCATCAGAATCCATCCTGATAAACCAGGGACATTACTCATAGATCCAGGCATCGAGACTCTGGTATTCATTTTATATTTGTTATCCTTCATTCTAAAATCAACTTTTAAAATGATGCTAATGTGCCTGAGGGGGCTACCCTAGCCCCTTTATGATCTGGCTTTACAGACTATTAACTTCCCCCTTCTCAGCACTGAGAATACAGCAAAAAGTGCTGACTGGACAAGTGCTGAGGGAGCAGAGTGAGACAGTGTAACAGCCTATAAAGCCAGATCACATAGGGACTATGGTTATGCCCCCAGAAGGAAGGAGGCCTCGGATAACAAATATAAGAACCACAGTCACTGGATCTATGGGTAAGTGTCCCGGGTTTATCATGATGGATTTTAATGATAGATTTCCTTTAAGTGCCATACAGCAGAGAGAAGACCTGAACTACAACGAGTTGCCGATATTTATCTCACAGCATTTTTGTTCTATAAGTAGTAAACTATAAAATATGTGTGTAAACACACATATTGTGGAATTGAAATTTGTGATAGAAACATAACTTTAGGGACGTGGTTGTGTAGTTGTCCTCTCGTGTTACATGTGTAGTTGTCAGCTCGTGTAGTTGTCAGCCTGTGTGTAGATGTGTGTTTTCGGGCCGTGTGTAGCTGTGTGTTGTCGGCCCGTGTGTAGATGTGTGTTGTCGGGCCGTGTGTAGCTGTGTGTTGTCGGGCCGTGTGTAGCTGTGTGTTGTCGGGCCGTGTGTAGCTGTGTGTTGTCGGGCCGTGTAGCTGTGTGTTGTCGGCCCGTGTAGCTGTGTGTTGTCGGGCCGTGTGTAGCTGTGTGTTGTCGGCCCGTGTGTAGCTGTGTGTTGTCGGCCCGTGTAGTGTTATGTTGTCAGCCTGTGACCCCCGGGCCGCCCCTTCCCTCTCCCTGTAGTGACACATCATCGTACTGGCAGCAGTGAGGGCAATTCCCATAACTAAGATGTCCGCCGCGGCCTCCCCCCCGGCCGTGCCCTGTCCTCAGCCTCCTCCCGGATCTCACGCAGCTTCCTGTTGAAGACGTGGCTCCGGTCCTGCCATATTGTGCGGAGGACCGTCGGAGGCCGATCAGCAGGACAGGCCCAGTACCCGGCTCTAACTCCAGCAACCATGGTGAGCGGCGGGTGCGGTGCAGTGTGTAAGGGCGGGTGTGTGGCGGGGATCGGACCGGGGTCAGGGCCAGGACGGAACCGGCCGGAGCGGTGACAGCTATGGGGTCGGGGCACCTGAGTGACTAATGACTTGTCTGTGGCTCCTGTAATGTGGCGCAGGTGACAGTCCCCTCCAGCTTATGGAGCTTCCTGGTTTTACCTGGAGACCCCTCAGCCCCTGTTCACACTCCATATTTATGTCATTCAGTCCTTCTATTTCCCGTCTCCGCTTGCTGTCCCTTTAAGACTGTTTCCTGACCTGATATCGCAGTGTGAACACAGCCCTAGGTGGCTTTTCCAAATTTTCCATGTAAAAATTCTGTGGAGTTACAAAAACTTCAATGTACCAGGGTGTCGGAGGTGTTCCTGCTTTCTTTATGGGTGTTAATATCTCCGTTTGCTGTTGGTGATAAGTTTAGTGGTAGTTTCGGCTTCTTTGCTGTTTTCAAGATCTCCGTTTGCTGTCAGTGAACAGTAACTTTGTATTTCAAGGTTGAAAATGTGTGCGGATGTTAATGTAGTTGGATTTGGGGCCCATAGAATCCTTTATGGAGTTTTGGTCACTATTACAATACGCTGATACATTGTAGCAAACCTTCTGCAGTTGAACAGAGTATAAAACTCCTCTCAGTCTCTTGAAGTGATAAAGTATTTGTCTGCCCCCCCTCCCCTCCTTGACCTTATGTGACCTGAGATTTAGGACTTTATTGCCCAAGGCTTCAAAAGTTTCGGGTTGTGATCTATTTGGATCAGAATTTTGCCTCTGACCCCCTGGTGAGGGGGGAGTATAAGTAGCGCCATAGTAGTGTCTGTACCTGTCTGGCGGACCCATAGGTTTGCAAGTTTTTGTTTCCAGCTCCACAGCGATGACATCACAGACCACGTCACGTGACCTCTGCGCTGGTGATGTCATCACTAATGGGATTTTGTGTTGGGTCTATAATGTTAATCCGGAGAGTGCGTTGTCTTGCAGGTGCTGCTCGCTGCCGCGGTCTGTACGAAGGCCGGTAAGGCCATAGTGTCCCGACAGTTTGTGGAGATGACCCGCACCCGTATCGAAGGACTATTGGCGGCCTTCCCGAAATTAATGAACACAGGGAAACAGCACACGTTTGTGGAGACGGAGAGTGTGCGCTACGTGTACCAGCCTATGGAGAAGCTCTACATGGTCCTCATCACCACCAAGAACAGCAACATCCTGGAGGACCTCGAGACCCTCCGCCTCTTCTCCAGAGTGGTAGGTGCTATGTGTATGACGTGGTACAGCCGGGGCCCACTGTTACTGTATTACGTGGTGACATGCTCAGGAATATGACACTAGGAATCCGGACATCACAATCCATCAGGATAAAACAGGGACACTTCCTCTTAGATCCAGGCACCGGGGCTGTAGTAATCTCCTCATATTTGTTATTCCTGGCAGCCTTCCTTATATAATCAACTTTATAACTATGCTAATGAGCCTGCCTGAAGGGATCCCGATGTGTTACCATAGCCCCTCTATGCTGCAGATTCACAGGCTGTTACACTGTGTAGTAGCCCCGCCCCCCACTATGTGCTTCTGTTGCAGTGTGATTACATCAGGAAGACGGTGGGGGGGTGCTGAGGGAGCAGAGGGAGGGGAGACAGTGTAGCAGCCTGTGAATCTGTAGTGCGGAGGGGCTCTGGGAACTGCACTAGTAAACTTCGCAGCTAATTATCATAATGTTAAAAGTTTATTTAGGAGGGAAGACATGGATAACTGGTTGTATGAGTATGAGGGTCCCTGGTTTATCTTGATGGTATATTTCCTTTAAAGGGCTTGTCCACATTTGGCAAATAATTGATATGTTTGTTTGTAATGAAAAGTTATACAGTTCTCCAATATACTTTCTGTATCAATTCCTCACGGTTTTCTAGATCTCTGCTTGCTGTCCTTCTATGGAAATGTTTATTTCTAGTTCTTATGGATTGAAATCTGTCCCTGGTCATGTGATGGCACACAGGTGCACGGCTCGTTATATCCCTGGTCATGTGATGGCACACAGGTGCACGGCTCGTTATATCCCTGGTCATGTGATGGCACACAGGTGCACGGCTCGTTATATCCCTAGTCATGTGATGTCACACAGGTGCACGGCTCGTTATATCCCCGGTCATGTGATGTCACACAGGTGCACGGCTCGTTATATCCCCGGTCATGTGATGGCACACAGGTGCACGGCTCGTTATATAACACAGCTCTGATTACTCTCCATGCACCTGTGTACCATCACATGTCTTGATACTCTGGAAGTAAACAATGAAGCTTCCTATATTATGACAGCAAGCAGAGATCTAGAAAACTGCGAGGAATTGATACAGAAAGTATATTGGAAAATTGTAAAACTTTTCATCACACAAGCAATATCATTTACCTGCGGAAAGTGGACAACTCCATTAAGGTTGAGTAATTAGTTTGATCCTGTATCTGGGGGATATATTTGTTCTTATCTGACTCCCTTCAACAATCAAATGAATAACTGTGGTGACTTGCATCCCTTTTAGTTGGCGACTCTTTGTTGGGCACATTAGGGGGCACATTGGATGCACATAGTTGTCTGAAATAGCTGTAGGTACAGTGGAGGGTCAGCAAGCTAATGCACTAGCTATTGTGAAACTACAATTCCCAGCATTCACTTGTCCTGTGGTTCTCCCATAGAGTGACTGCAGCATCCTGGGAGTTGTAGTTTCACTACAGTGGGAGTGTTAGAAGCTGCCGATCCTTTATGTAAACTAGTCCAGTACTTAGGGAGGAGGTAACAGAATAATAATTAGATTAATAAGACTTTCTTTGGCGCCGTCATATACCACAGCGCTGTACAGATTATGGGGACATCTACGTACTACATAAGACATTACACATTAGTAACCAGGTCCCATGAAACAATAAGAGTGAGAGCCCTGGACCCAAGAGCTTACACTCTGTGAATTGATCCTGGTTTAGCAATTGAATGGCAATTGGGATGAATCCTGTATAAAAAGTTTTAAAAAATGTAAGCATTCCAGACACGTTAATGGGGTGCACACACTAAAAGCGTTATCTCGGGTCTTCCCTAGAGGGGGGCAGGAGGAGATGTTTGTTGCCCAGTGGTTCTTACATGTAGTTGCGTCAGTGTTTTTTTTTAATTAGGCTGATGGTGACCTTGGAGCACGGAGCTCAGATGTCATTGACCCTTATCTGAAGGGTCCAGAGGTCGTACTAACTTCTAGGCCACTTTAATCCCCCCTGACTGGCACTTATTCTGATCTCATTGCTGCATTACAGGGGTCCTGATCCAATTATGTTCCCATGACTGCATTATAGGGGTCCCGATCCAGTGCGGCTCCCATCACTACACTATAGGGGTCCCGATCCAATTCTGTCCCCCCAGCTGCATTACAGGGGTTCTGATCCAATTCTCCCATCACTACACTATAGGGGTCCCGATCCAATTCTGTCCCCATGGCTGCATTACCGGGGTCACTGAGCCAATTCTTTCCCCATGGCCGCATTACCACTCGGGTGTCTGATCCAATCTGTGTCCCCCGTGGCTTGCTGCTTCCCCGGGGGCATGATCCATTCTTGTCCCCATGGCTGCATTACCGGGGTCATGATCCAATTCTGTCCCCATGGCTGCATTACCGGGGTCATGATCCAATTCTGTCCCCATGGCTGCATTACCGGGGTCATGATCCAATTCTGTCCCCGTGGCTGCATTACCGGGGTTCTGGTCCCTGCATGGGTTGATGTATTAGTCATTTTTTTTTCTCTTAAGATTAAAGGGAACCTGTCACCAGAAGGGTATATTTTAGTGGGGGCAGATTCCCACAGATACGGTGCACGGCACAACATGCTTTTATCATAGCTTTGTGTTTTTTAGTTGGTGAAATAATCGGCGCTGTGGTGCACATGGCTCCCTGCAGCATTATTTCACGAACTAAAGGCCACAAAGCTATGATAAAAACATGTCGTGCGTGGTGTCTGTGGGAGTCTGTCCCCACTGATATATACCCCTCTGGAGGCAGGTGCCCTTTAGGAGCAGCTTCAAATGGGCCCCTATAATTCCACATATAGAAGAAGAGCGGTCAGTGGCACTTGTAGATTTCTGGAGCCACAACAAACCCCCCAGAAGCTGTCATAGGGACCCCAGAGCATGAGAGGAGGGAGATGCTGACCTGTCTGCTCCATGGCCGTAGTACTAGGAATGAATGGAGACGCCCTGTGAGGGGCACACCGCTGCCCTCCCATCCTGCTGATAACCTTTCCGGCAGGTACAGGGCTGCCACACATTTCGCTTCTCCCATCCTCTGGACCACCAAGCCAAGGAGTAATGCCCCTGGAGTAACCTTCCCAGTGCAGCGCCCCCATAGCTCACATAGGGGGGCCTCTTCTCCTGCACACTGGCAGTGATCCCTCTGACCTAGCGGATTCCAGCTATCCAGTGGGTTATAATTGGAGCACCCTACGGTATTCTGCGAAACCGCTATGTATAGAGGGTATTTCTTGAGTGGTTAGTGTCTGTACATCTTGCAATGGTGAGTTGCATTCTGGGAATTGTATCTTGGACGCCATAGTGAGAAAGAAAGCAAGTGATGTACAGCGGTGCGACCTGTGAGCTCTGCTATGCGGGTAGGGCTGTGTTTGTTGAGTGATTTTACATAGCAACCAGCAGGGGCTCTGTGTAAACCACGCTCAGCGCAGGTAAGAGGCTGCCCCTTTATATGTTAAAGGGGTTGTCCAACCAAAGTTACTTATTCCTTATTCAGGGGATAAGCTTCTTATTGGTGAGGGTCAGACCCCCGGGACCACCTTAGTAATGTCGGGGACACTTGGACATAACAATTTTGGGAGAAAGCTACTTGAAATCTGTATGTTAATTCGGATAGTGGCGCACAAAGAGGTGCATCCATTTTCATCACTCTCCTTCCTTATACTAACTTGTACACAGACTCTACCCAGGGCACCCACACTACAGCTAGCGATGTGCATGGAGTAGGGGCTGTGCACCTTGTACCCTATTGATCTGATATTGATGGACTTTCCTAACAATAGGTCATATCTTACTCCTGGAAAAGAACTCCCTCTGTTCTTTTATTAATACCAATTCTGTAGAATCTTTCTCATAACTTTGTTTTATCCCTTATTGAAATTTGTGACTTAATCTCCTTGTGACTTGGCACCGATTGGACAATGTTTGACGACCCCTAATGTCAAATTAATCACAGGATTAACAGAGGAAAGAGCTATAAGAAAGATCTCTCCAGAGATGGTACATGATGGGACATACAAGGGATGTCAGGACAAGTGAGAGGTCGTCTATCACATGTATTGGTAGAGATGTATAACCCTTTCTTTTTTCCTCTCTTAGATTCCTGAATACTGTCGAGCCCTGGAGGAGACAGAGATTTCCGATCATTGTTTTGATCTTATATTTGCATTTGATGAAATTGTGGCTCTGGGATATAGAGAAAATGTCAACCTGGCCCAGATCCGAACCTTCACCGAGATGGACTCGCACGAGGAAAAGGTCTTCAGAGCGGTCAGAGAGGTGAGGTCCAGGCTGCAGGCGCATTACATCCATATAATATAGTAATATACCCCCGTCCCTTCCTGATGACATGTGGCATGAGGTGACTCCGGCTCCGGTGCCTTTAAGATGTTGATGGCATAATAATAGTCCTGGATAATTGTAGGCTTCTCCGATGTTACACGCGCTCAGGAGTACAAGCAGTGTGTTACATAAACTCTTACTAAATATTGCTGTCAATTTTTTACAGACCCAAGAACGAGAGGCAAAGGCAGAGATGAGACGTAAAGCTAAAGAGTTACAGCAAGCCAGGAGAGACGCCGAGCGCCAGGGCAAGAAGGCGCCTGGGTTCGGAGGCTTTGGAAGTTCTGGTGGTTCCTCTATGTCTAGTAACGCCGCAGCCGTCATCACAGAGAACATCATGGAGCCCGAGAAGACAAAGTCTGCTCCTATACCAACCAGGTAACCATAGGATCTAAACAGGTCGTACGTATCATATGAACACTCACCTTGGAAACCACTATTCATCCTCACTACACTTAAAGGAACCCTCCAGTCACAGCCGATGGATTGAACTATACCTTGTGCAGGACCTGAAGCAACAAATAGGGCTCCAGGAATACAATGAAATCTAATCCTGCTCCTCCCTTCAGGCCCTGCACCCTGTGTTATTCAATTAATTGGCTTTGACTGGAGTGTCCCTTTAACTGCCTTGAACATTTGTGTATTTTCAATAGGCAAAGGTAAAGTAGCAAGGCAATGTCTTCCTCATGTCTTCTAGGCTTCTGTGTGTTTCTGCCTATACTTGGCTCACGTCTTGACCCCCTGCCTCCTTCAGGATCCTGTGCCTCCTACACCTCACCTTGTCTTGGCTCCTTTCATGTCCTCCTGTCTCCTCTAGGCTTCTTTCCTGTCCCCTGCCTCGTTCGAGCTCATGTGCCTCCTGCCTAGTTGTGGCCCCTCTGTTTCCTGTGTCCCGCTACACCTCACCTCCGCTTAGCTATGTTGTCCTTCCACTCTCCTTCAGGTTTCTCTGTGTCCTATGTTCCCCTTTATTCCACCTCCTTTAGGCCTATTGCCCACAAGTGAGTTTGATGTGTCCAATTCATCGAACTTGCTGGACCGTCCAGCCCAAAAGCTCAGCCACTAGAACTGAACTCGGCATGTTGGTTCAGTTCCAGTTGCAGAGTTTTGGGGCTGGACATTTAAAGGAATTATTATTTATATAGCGCTCACAGATGACGCAGCACTGTACAGAGCTTGTCAAATCAGTCCCTGTCCCCCATGGGATTACAATCTAATCAACCTACCTGTATGTTTTGGAGTGTGGGAGGAAACCGGAGAACCCGGAGGAAACCCACACAAACACAGAGAGAATATACAAACTCTCTGCAGATGATTCGAGCTGGACGCATCAAACTTTCTTGTGGGCAGTAGGACATGTGTTCGTTGTCCCTCTGCCTCGTTCAGGCCCCTCTGTGTCCTGTGCCCGCTACACCAGACTATACCATATCGATTACTACTATTAGGGGACACCGTACACATTAGATACCCCACTGATATTATCAGAACCAGAAGGCATCCCTACGCTCATGTAATGTGTATGGAGTGATTGGTCTTATCTGAGATTTTGGTACTTTTCATAGATTCTTTGTTCTAAAATTTTAATTGTTCTTCCAGGCCTTCTGGTAGTAACAAAGCCCTGAAACTCGGGGCCAAGGGAAAAGAAGTGGATAACTTTGTTGACAAACTGAAATCGGAAGGAGAGACCATTGTTACCCCGGCTGCTGGCAAGAGACCCTCAGAAGTGGCAAAGGTCCTGCCGCCCCCGGTCAATGTGGAAAGGTGAGTGAGGAGACGATGCTCTATATTATTCCTAGAACAGTGTCATTACCTTTATGAGATGGTAACATCCTATTTGTATCCAGTGTTCATCTGAAGATTGAAGAGAAGATCTCCCTGACCTGCAGCAGGGATGGGGGGCTGCAGAACATGGAGGTGCACGGCCTCATCATGCTCAGGGTATCGGATGACAAGTTTGGAAGGATCCGTGTGCATGTGGATAATGAGGACAAGAAAGGGGTACAGCTGCAGGTAATGATTTTCCTTACGGGGTCCTCTAGGCACTGCTGATTCTCGTCATGTGATGGATCTGCTCACACTTATGTCTTGTATCCGCAGACTCATCCAAATGTGGACAAAAAACTTTTCACATCTGACTCCTTGATCGGACTGAAGAATCCAGAGAAGTCCTTCCCCCTTAATAGCGACGTCGGTGTCTTAAAATGGCGACTACAGACAACAGATGAGGCCTTGATACCTCTGACCAGTGAGTAGACCTTGTGAGAAAGATATTATCACACGAGGCGTCCATGTTCTACATATGGGTGATGAGTTTGGTTGGGGGATGATGCTTTGTCTGCCTTTTCCAGCATGTCCGTAAAAGAATAGCTCCATTCCCTTTGTAGTGGCCAATCTGTGTAACTGCAGCTTATATTTAAGTTTACCTGGAAACAACTGATTAATTTGGATCTTGAGTGTTGTGTACCCCTATAGTCTATTGATTGCTCCATATAAAGAACTTCTCTAAAATTCTATATATAATCCTATTAACGCTGTGTTGGACTACATGCACACAAACATTTGCTATTATCCTCCGAGTGTTTTTTTTTTCAGCGGTTTGCGCATTGACAGATTAACTTCAATGGATCCATGTACATAGAAATCTGGTGTAACATAAAAAAAATACGGACACCACTGGACTTGTGCATTTGCTGTCCGTATTTACAAATCAGTTGTATGGTAACACAATCAAGTTGGGGCGAGATAGTGACATAATTTGCCTTTCACCCACACAAACGGGTGATGGATGACTCAGACTTTTTGCGGACACACGACTTGGTGACGGATTACACATTGAAGACGCAAAAAACGGATCATATTTGTGCACATGGAGCTTTGCGGAGAAGCTTTACCTTCATGTGGTGTATTGGAGACATCATAGCCACAAGTCTCCATCCACCAGCTCTAAGACAAATGGGGAGTATAGATAATGCTGATTCTCCTAAGTTTTATAAATGGTTACCCCTCATGTACACACTGCTGAAGCTCTAAAAACTTGCATCTTTTTAATTTTTTTTTAAATTTTTTACTCTAGTTAATTGTTGGCCTTCAGAAAGTGGAAACGGCTGTGATGTAAATATAGAGTACGAGCTGCAGGAAGACAAGCTGGAGCTGAATGATGTGGTTATTACCATCCCATTGCCGTAAGTAATGAAGCAAGAGATCATTTCTTATTATTCATTTCTTATTTCATAGATATATATATGAATGATGGTCTATCCTTAAAGGGCCTCTACCACCAGGATGAAGAACTGTATGCTAATGAGCCTGAGGGGCTCCATAGTTGTTAATGGAGCCTGGAGCCCCTAGGGCTCATTTGCATACAGTCTTTCATGCTGGTGGTAGATGCCATTTAATAACAGATCTGTCAGGGACTCATTTTCTTACTTTTATATGTCAGGGCCGGAGTAGGGGCTCCAGTGATCGGAGACATTGATGGAGACTATCACCACGACAGTAGAAGGAATACACTCGAGTGGACTCTGCCTGTTATCGACTCCAAAAATAAGAGTGGAAGTCTGGAGTTTAGCATTGCCGGCCAGCCCAACGACTTCTTCCCAGTTACTGTCTCCTTTGTGTCCAAGAAGAACTACTGTAACCTACAGGTGGGTATACGGGTGTACAGATGCATTTTATTGTGTGTATGTATATATATGTGTATATATATATATATATATCGTATATACTCGTGTATAAGCCGAGTTTTTCAGCACAAAAAATGTGCTAAAAAACGTCCCCTCGGCTTATACACGCGTCACAAGTCACATTAAAAAAAATACTTATATACTCACCCTCCGGTGGCCCCGGTCTGCAGCGCTGCTCCCACTATGTCCACGCGGGTCCTCTTCTGGCTCCTGCACCCCTTTTCTGTGTGATGTACATCGCGCTGGGGGCCGCCATTGCTCTCTCCGGGCTGCTGACGTCATACTAGGCGCCGCCGGGAGAGAGCAATGGTGGCGCCCAGCGCGATGTACAGTAGGCAGGAGACGGGCGCGGAAGCCAGAAGAGGACATCTGGGGAACAGCGCTGCAGACCGGGGCCACCGGAGGGTGAGTATATAAGTTTATTTATTTTTTTTTAATGCTGGGCAGTGCTGTATACTACTGGGGGCAGGCCGGGCAGTGCTGTATACTGCTGGGGGCGGGCCGGGCAGTGCTGTATACTGCTGGGGGCGGGCCGGGCAGTGCTGTATACTGCTGGGGGCGGGCCGGGCCGTGCTGTATACTGCTGGGGGCGGGCCGGGCCGGGCAGTGCTGTATATATATTACATGGGGGCTGTGACCAATCCATTTACCACTCTCGGCTTATACTCGAGTCAATAGGTTTTCCCAGTTTTTGGTGGTAAAATTAGGGGTCTCGGCTTATACTCGGGTCGGTTTATACTCAAGTATATACGGTATGTATATATGTATATATGTATGTATATATATATGTGTATATGTATATGTGTATGTGTGTGCATTACACAAAATGTATCCTGGACAACATGGTACAAACACACAATTGGATCTGACCAATAAACTTGTAATGCTGGTTATACATGGACATATTGAAGATTTACCAGAATCCAGTAATCTGTGCACAGTTTATGTTTGGGGCTTGCTCATCCATGAGTCACCTTTGTGTAACCAGCCTGACTGCATGGTTGTGCATCCATATGACTTTGTTTTGGCCGTATCGCACCAAGTTGTCTTAACCTAAACACCATTACTGTGGATTATTTCTGCACCATTTCCACTAAAAATCCTGCAGACATTTTTTATATAGATGTCCTAAAAACTTCTATCCTTTGTTATCCTGTATCAACAAGGTATGGTAGGGGGGGTATGCATCCTGCCCCTCCATTTTTATTTTTTTTTTGTCTTGGGGCGTACCAGACATTTCCTGAGCACATAGCTATCTCCAAAACTCTTATTGAGGATTGTGAGAGTTCTAGGGATACCTGGGCGCTGTGTTTCAACACTCCCATAGTATTGAATGCAGGACCTGTCCTTTCATCAGTTGGTGGGAATGGGACCTGTTCTCCAGTGGTTGGACCCCCACTGATCAGACTGTCATCCTAAATTAAAAAGCTGCAAAAAATGTCGCCCCCAGGTGGACGTGTTCACACTTAGCAGATGTGCTGTAAGTTCTGCAGCATAAGACATTTGCGGTCAAGTTGATTATTACAAAAGCGTCTGATATACTGTAAAGCATCATGTTTGCTTCAAGTCCTGGGAGGGGGACTAGGTGGGGGTCCATCAGCCCTTCCGCTTTTGAAAGGAACTTGGGGTGAATTGTGACACTAAAACACCCACATCTTCTTCTGGATTGGTGATTTCGTATCTCAAATCGCCCCGGAATGATTTTTAGGTGTGTGTCTAAGATAAAGAAAGCGTTCTTCTCTCTCCTCACTCCTGCGGCGCCTGTGCGTTGTGGCTGGTGAAGCAGTGAGCGTAGTGCACCCTGAGCTGTAGGTATAGTGCATGTGCAGTGAATGCAGGATTATGTCCTTGCTTCACTTGCCTTATGGGCGATAGGAGGCGCCAGTGCGGGATCTGGAGTTGTGATTGAACTTGTGTAAAAGTCAATAAGACCTATAGTTGGTTTAGGGCCCCAAATAGACTTAACAGGCCCTCTTTAAAGGGTTTGTTCCTCATGACAGGAAAGGGTGTTAGGAGGTGATCGGTCAAGGTCTGACTCTTGGGACCCCCATAGTAATGTGTGGATCAGTAGATCACGAATGCTCGACCTGCTGCTCCATTTAATTATATTGAAAATGGCACTTGCACCTATAGACAGTAGCTTCAGGGCACCCAACCTCCTGCTCCAACCATTTGTGAGAACAAAAACAACTCTTTCTGAGAGTCTGACTCTCACCTTTCCTCTTGTAAACTGTGGAAACAGGATAACCTTTAGGAAATCTACCATCAAAATCCATCATGATAAACCAGGGACACTTACTCTTAGATCCAGGCACTGTGACTTAGGTTATCTCCTTATATGTGTTATCCATGCCCTCCTTCCTTCTAAAATCAACTTTTAAAATTGCTGAACGGCTCTGGGGGGGGGAGAGGGGGGTAACCTCATGGTGTAGCTTCACAGGCTGTTACACTGTGCAGAAGCACTTTTCCCCTCTCCCACTGTGTTCTATTACACCCTGCTGCTGTGAGAGTACATCAGGCAGAGGCAGGGGGGAAGTGCTGCAGGAGGGGAGAGGGAGAGAGTGTAACAGTCTGTGAAGCTGTAGCACCCAGAGCCCTATGATCATTAGCATAATTATGAAAGTTAATTTTGGAAGGAGGGAGGCCATGGATAACAGATACAAGAAGATTCCCACAGTCACTGTGCCTGGCTCTATGAGTAATGTCCCTGGTTTATCATAAAATAAATGAATTTCTGCTTTTTTGGGAAAGTCTGATCCTCTCTGTTTTCTCCAGGTGACCAAAGTGACTCAGGTGGACGGCAACAGCCCCGTGAGGTATTCTACCGAGACGGCGTTTCTTGTGGACAAATATGAAATCCTGTAACCAGCTCCTCCGAAATGAAGGGTTTATCCTGGAATAAAAAAAAATTCTTTCAAATTTCTGACTAGAAGCATCTAAAGGGATTTTCTCTGCGCCTTGCACTTTTTTCGGGGGGCGTACAGAAAATCCAGATAAGTTCTATCCTGCAGATCTTATTCACTCCTTCCATGGAAAGGGGCAGCAGATTTTGTCCCATGTACTATTTTTATTTCCTACTTGCAGAGGGGACATTATGTGACGTTGTCCTGCAGGAGGCGTCCCTGCGCCCTTCCCCAATATCCAAGGAAAATTCTATTTCAAAGAAGAATAATTTATATATCTGTCCTGTTAGCAACACGTTTCCTTATATTTTTTTTTTTTTTTTTCATTTTCCTCTGGAATATTCTAATTTTTATGGTTTGGTTGTCATTTAGCCAATTTTTTTTTTTTCGGAGGCAAATGGAGGATTTTTTTGTGGGCAAATAGAAGATGTGTAATGCTGTAGGAGAATGGCGAGAGAGGATTGACGGGACGTGTTTTTGTAACCCTGTATAATGACATAAAGAATACACACATTCCATGACACAGAAAAATACTGTTCTGTAACCCAATAAAAAAGGAAAAAGTTCAGACTTAGAGTGATTTATTGTGTGATCTCTCAATGGGAGAGTTGAAGCTTTATGTAAAATGCCAAGAAATTTCCTAGGCGATCACTTAGACAGCTCTTTTACTTTAGGTACTTAATGGGTTTGCAACCCATTGTTATCAGTTTCTCCTACGTGTCTTTCCGAAAGTAGTCCTAGCATTTTTCAGCCTTTTGAACATCAAAAGATAAAACCTTATAAGCACAGTTCTGGTGTTATTTTAAAGAAGAGAATCTCCTCTTTAACAATACACAAGGATTGTGTCTCTAGGTGTCACAGAACCGGACATATCCACTGTTATTTTTGCAGTTGGAAATGTGACTTACACCTCACGCTTCCAACTGTAAAATTAACTGTGGATACTTCCAAGACTGTGGCACCTAAAAGCAATCCTTGAGAGGAGATTCACCTCTTTTAAAATTACACCGGGACTGTATTTCTCGGTGCTACAGAAGTTATAGCTGATTATAATGTGCCCTCCCCTCCGGCCTGTCAGCATGAAGGTGGAGGGAGCTGCAGGGAAGAGGGAACAGACAGATGTGTTACAAGCAGCTACAGTGGAAATTGGTGCCAACTATGGAATTCAGGGATCGAGAGTTATTATGAAAGTCAAGAAAATTATGCCATGATAATATTTCAATAAAGTTGATCATTTTTTTTTCCAAAGAAATGTGGATTTTTGGTTATGGAAAAATTAAACTGCTTGAGCTAAGTCTTAACCCATTTTTCTGAGCAAAAAAGAAAATTTGACCCGGTCTTATTTTTTGATAAACATGGTAGTTGATGAGTTGCAGATCTGTTAGATTCATTGGCTACCAGCTATGCTGTGGATAGTGCATAACTCTATAACAAGAGTCTCATGATCAACACTTCACCTATGGGAGACACAAGTCTGATTGCTGAGACTCCCGGGTCCCCTGTTCGGAGGGAGTGACAGTCTATGAGACTGTCTTAGCTGTCCATTCATTCACATGGGGAGCTAGTGCTGGTGGTAACTTGTAAGGGTCCAGTAGAACTATTGTTCTGTATATTGTGTGTGTACTGCTTGTTGTGTTATCTGCAAGTGTGTACTAAATATAGACATTTAGACAAGTTTATAAGCATGCATAGGTACGTGCAGCACACACAGCATGCATATGTACATTACATATATTTTTCTGTCAACTATGTATGGGATTTTTATAAATCCCATATACTATGCTCCACATTAATTCCGTATATTCTACATTATCAGCATAGTGAAAGGGATTTCTGACACTCCCATAGACAAAATTTAGGAAATTATTTTTCATCCTCACCAAATAAGTAGCACTATGCCTGCATGTAGCAAAACCCATCAGCTTGTGTCGCTAAAATATTATCCCAGACATTAACCGTAACCCACACATACATATACAAGTGGGAATTTCCTATGGAAAAATAGTCAGTATGTGACTTGTGGTTCTACATGACAATACAAGCTATTCCTGAATTATAAAAACCTTCAGAAACGTATTGTGTATTATGTATATATTGTTATCATCCATCCAAGAAATGTTCAAATACAAAGATACGGACCAAAAACTCCATAAAGGAAGGAAAAAATACAGATAAGGAGTCCAGGGAAAATATGTATGAGAGAGGGTCCTGTGTGTGTGTGTGTGTGTGTATATATATATGTATATATATACACATACATACATATACAGGTGGTCCCCTACTTAGGAACACTCAACTTACATTCGACCCCTAGTTACAAATGGACCTCTGGATGTTGGTAATTACTGTACTTTAGCCTTAGGCTACAATGATCAGCTATAACAGTTATCACAGGTGTCTGTAATGAAGATTTATTGTTAATCCTGGTTCTTATGACAACCCAACATTTTTAAAATCCAATTGTCACAGAGACCAAAAAAGTTCTGGCTGGGATTACAATGATAAAATATACAGTTCCGACTTGCATATCTTGTATGTAACCCGGGGACTGCCTGTGTGTGTGTGTATATATATATATATATATATATATATATATATATATATAATTTAGTATGTGAGGATTAAATCTTGTCTCTTACCGAGACCCAAAGTAACCCTACTACCTATAACAAAGATCCAGAAAATCTCTTGATTTGAGAAGCTTCCTTTTAATATCTCCTCCTCTAATAGGACATGAGACCCTCTCAATCCCCATCCATTTAAAATACTGGGTTGCTCTGCTATGGACATCTCTAAAATGTATGGAGGCTGTCGAGACATTCACTGCATCATTGGTAATATCTGATAAAGGCGTCTGATTCTAACCTTGAGAGGGTCCTGTGGTATGACCAATGTACTGCTTATTACACTCTTCACATCTACTCATATAAATAGCATTATTCGTATTGCAATTTAAATATGACTCTATGGAATGTCTAATATTGGTGACACAAGAAGATTTCACAAAAGTTTCTCCCACCTCAATAAAGGCACAAGCTTTACATTGTGTGTCCCCATATTTATAGCATCCTACTACAAATAAAGGGGTATACCAGGAATAAACATAATTCATATGCAAATGGATACTTAAAATATAAGCTAATATGTAATTAGTTGTTATTTAAAAATGTTGCTCCCCTTAGCAGAAAATGCTGATGACATAGACTGTAATGGAGAATTAAAATGCTACTGGCCCTTTAATCAGTCCGTTAATTTCCTCCGCGCGGTCCGTTGCAGAACAGAAGATGGCCGCTGGTCACATGTCCACATCACATGTCCTGCACCTGCCCGGGCAAGTCATGTGATCGGTTGGTTGCAGTGCATCCAGTATGGCCAGTGTTGTGGTGATGGCAGTTACACATCATTACTATGGTAACAGAGCAGCATAGTCTGTTACATCCTCACTGGGAACAGAACATAAGAGGGAGGAGGAGTTACTGAGAACTAAAGGATCATGGAACTTGTAGTTCCCAGTGGCGGCCATCTTAGTGATAACTCCACCTACTTTAGAGAGGCCATAAATTTTGTAAATCATAAAATCAAACTATTTAAGCTCCATTTTGTGACTAATGACATTGACTATTGTTGTACTCATTTATTTAAAGCATAAAGGGTTTTTGTATCAGACGTTCATATTCCCGGAATACCCCTTTAAGCCAGGTCCGATTGAGGTCTCTGCTACTGAATAGACTTGGGGACAAAACACTGCCCGAAGTGGGTGCTCTTCTAGCTACACATTTAATACCATCCTCTATGATGTTAGCTAGAATTGGATCCTGTGATAAAATAGGAATATACTTACAAACTACCTTGTTGATATCTTTAAATTGTTTGCTGTAGGCTGTAGAAAAAACCAAGGTGGGTTTCGATCTGATTTATTTTTCATTTTTTATTCCCATTATCTGTAGTGAGTTCTATTCCCTTTTTTTGATCTAACAAAGTATGTTGTTCCATATGTCTAAATTTGTCCTCCGCCTTCAAAATACTGCTTTTACTGTAACCCCTCTGGAACAGTCTATCTCTCAGCAACACCTTTTCTCTCTCAAAATCGGAGTCCTCCGAGCAGTTCCTTCTCAACCTCACTAGTTCTCCATACAGTATATTGTGCACCACATGTGGAGGATGACACAATGATGCCCGCCTGTAGGCGATACTCCTAACCCTATTATGCTCACTTATCAGTGTGACATCTAAAACGGAATGCTGCCCCCCCCCCCCCCCCCCAAAAAAAAGGAAGTGAAATGTAAATTCATAGAATTGTCATTAAGGTACATTACAAATTCTTAGAAGGAGACCTCTGAATCTCTCCAAACCCACACCAGGTCGTCTATATAACGGCCAAACCATACTATAGACGCCTGATGTGACTGAATTTATCTAAAGGTTTGCGTAGGAAATGAAGACCTTGATCATGGGGAATGGAGGAATAGAGAGCAGTGACGTCACAGGACCCCCATTTATAGTCTTCCTGCCATCTAAAACCTCTCATAATTTGTAATAAGTGTTTCGGATCTGGTTAGGGGTTGTAATAGTCGAGCCATTCACCGAGTCTTTCACTCACTCCCCCAATGCCCGCCACTATAGGTCTCATAGGGGGCAGAAAAACATTTTTATGCACCTTGGGGAGTGAGTGAAAGACCGGAGTGACTTCCTCATCTAGTATCTTCTCCAATTTATTTTGGACCAATGAAGTGGGATCGTGGGTTAGCCTCCGATACAGATGTTCTATTATCCCCCAGTAATTCCTCATTAAGGGACTTGTATAGGGAGGCATTCAGCACCACTACTGCCCCCCCTTTATCTGCAGACCTTACAACTAGGTCCGGGTTCTTCTTTAAGATGTAACACTGCATCCCTTTCCAACTTCGAGAGATTGTTTTGAGATTGATAACTACCCTTGCCCTTGATGGAGTCTACTATTTCTTGGAAGTCATCTAATACGGAATATATATATTTTGTAGCTACTGCTAAAGATCTATGAGGTTCTTGGCACACAATTTGAAATCATTGTGTGAGCCCATCTGCCACGTCAAGGCGACCTCATTCAGATGGGTCCCTACACTAAGACTATCTTTTATTTTGTATAACAGGATCGCTCACATGAAATCCTGTTATACCTGGAAGTGTTAGTGTAGGGACCCACCAGAACGAGGAGGGAAGAGCTTCAGATGGTGCTCAACACAAGTTCATATAAGAAACAGATCTTAATCCATCTTATTGTACAATAAGAAGAGAGGGGAAGGGGATGGGTTAGAGAGAGAGGAGAGGGTACAGCAGATGGGCTAAAGCGAAGGGAGGGGGTAGAGGGACAGGAGGGAGGGAAGTAGAGTGAGGGGATGGGTAGTGAAAGTGTAGAGAGTAGGGGAAGGGGTTAGAGGATGGGGTAGAGAGATGGAAGGGGTTAGAGCAGTGGTGGCGAACCTATGGCACTGGTGCCAGAGGTGGCACTCGGAGCCCTCTCTGTGGGCACTCAGGCCATCACCCCAGCATGTAGTTCACCAGACAAAACTCAAAGAATCTTCCTGCAGAATCTTCCTACAATGATAGGCGAATTTGCTCTCCTCCTTTCAACTGTGTTGGTGTCTTTAGGAGGCTGAACAATTGAAAGTTGTCAAAGAACAAGGAGAAATAAGTTGCTGTGCTGGCACTTTGCGATAAATAAGTTGCTTTTGGTTAAAATTTTGGCACTCAGGCTCTAAAAGGTTCGCCATCACTGGGTTAGAGGATGGGGTAGAGAGATGGAAGGGGTTAGAGGATGGGGTAGAGAGGGGAGGTGATGGAAGTACAGAGAAGGGAGGTTGTAGGGGTTAGAAAAGAGAGATTTGAAGGGGTAGGGAATGGAGGTAGATAGAGATGAGGGGTAGGGAAAGGGAGAAGAGTAAGAGAGGGGATAGAGAGAGGGGAGGGGGGAAAGGGTGGGTTAGAGAATAGAGAGGGGCTTAGGGAAGATAGAGAGAGGGGTATGGGATGGGGTTGAGAGAATGGAGGGGATAGATGGAGAGGACTGGTAGGGGATGGGGGTAGAGAAAGGGAATGGAGAAGGACATGGTTCAGAGAGAGGGGAAGGGGGAAAATGGGGTTGTGAACCCAGAACCTGCAGTGGTCCATGTCCTAATGACACAGCACCTCAACTCCAATGAGCGATAACCTCTATGTTATCTAGGTGTAAATTTGTGGTAACTAAAACTATGACTACTGTTACAACCATGTTCACACAGATTTACCTACTGCTTTGGGGTACATAGGAGGGATCCTTCTCAGAGATTTTGTAATTAATGAGACTATTATATGAGATTATTTTATTTGAGATGATTTCTTAATTATTTTAACTATTAATTATTTATAATCATCTCCATATTATAAAATAATATAAAAATTTATAATAATAGATACTAGTCTCATAATTACACTATACTGCTCTGAGAAGATCCCTCTCTCATATCAGTGGCAGTAGTCTGTGTCACAATGTCAACCATGGCAGATAACACTTCTTAGTTAACCAAAAAAAAATCCTACTGTAAAAATACAGTATCACTTGGGCTTAGATCTCGTAAGTTAGGCTCCCTGTCTACAGTGCAGAGGGTCCATGTTTCGAATCATCAGCCTGGGCAAAACTTGTATTATTTAGACTAGCTTGTGTCTCAGGAGCCCTGGAGACATATATGGACAGATGCTGATCTGAAGGCAACATCCCCCCCGGGATCCTAGCCCTTTGAGGTGAGGCCTGGTGACAGATTAACTTCTCCTTGCCAGGCAGGATTACCACTGCAATTTCCCCTCCTTTGTGATGTTGGTGACTGTTTATTAGGTGGCTTATCGTCAAAAACCCGTACCGTCGCCCTTGCATCGCGAGGGTTTTTTCAATACCCGGGGCAATTGAAAGAGCCGCCCTCCGCTCGACTACAGATGTAATTGGGGCACAGAGGGGCTCTAAGGGCACTACTGGGAAGTGCATGGCTATGTGATGTGTCAGGACAAAACCCCCATGGTCCTGGAGACAGGCACCTGGTTTGGTGTCGAACTAAGACCAAAACATGTTAGGCTTATGGCGTTGGTCGCTACGCCCATTAAACCGGAACTGTACAGTAGGAAGAGGGTGGTTCAATCCTTTACATCCACCCTTGGCAACCAGGCCTGTATATTTTTTATTCCAACGCTTCTTCTCCTCGGGCAATTATCATAGTGTGTCTATCTGCATTGGCATGAGCATAGATGTCGAACAACTGAGTACCCTCCTGACTGACTACTCTTACCACCATGTAGTGGTGGCATCCAGGTGTTCTATCACTCTGTAACAACCCCCCCGGTCCCTTAGTGACCCCGCAGTTTACGGCACTAATACCCCACGTTCAAACCTCGTGTTGTGAGGGATCATGGTTAGCGTCAGTGTTTTACATAAAAGACGGTCCGACACACAGCCACACTACACCTGAAAAGCCTATGAAAGGGTTAATTCTAGGACTATCGTGCATATATGCATTGTGTGCAAACAGTCAACTCCACATTGGCTTAGAGCCCATGGGTACACAATCTTAAAATCGTTACAAACGTTACCATATTATGTTAGGCTACTCAGGGTACAGATCAAATGTCTCTTTACCTGGAAAGGAAAGGCAAAAAGTGCAAACATAATGTCCATACCTAGAGAGAAGTGCATTAATTGTCAACAATAGTAATAAATTACAATGGCACTTTCTCCCATATGGCACGTCTCTCATGAAGATCTCCAATAGGAGAAGTCCATCTTCTGGGCACAGCCCTTGATGTGGGGCCTGAGAAGCAAAGGGTCTCCTCTTTGTGTATGGGACGTGTCCTTTGAAGAAATCTCTGGAACTGAGATAATAAGGGTAAGAGTCTCAGGAAGTCTCTGCTCTTTGGGGAAAGGACAGAAATATACAATATGTACATGGTACAGTGCCTGAATGGGCTCCGCCTTCATGGTTAATCAGATGCACCACCTTCGCTGGGTTCACAGGACAGGATCCTATCTGCAGATCCTTGATCCTCAGCTGGAGTAGGTTCCGGCTGGGGACACCCGTGGCAGTAGTGGGTACTGCAGGTGCAGCAACTCCTCCTGACTTTCATGGGAGGAGTCGCTGTGCCCGGATGTCGTCTGTTCCATCCGGGGGCTCAACTGAGCCAGTGACCACAGAGGGGTCCGCAGTAAATAAATAGGGGCCTGCGGCAGCGCCGTGGCTCCTTCCACTCCGGTTCTTCCGGGCCGGGTCAATCACCCCCCATTGGAACCAGCAAGGTAGATGCGGGCCTAGATGGAACCTCCGGGCAAGGTTTCGCTAGCCGGGATGGTTCTCTCTCTCCCACAGAAGAGCCGCGGACCTGGCAATGCTCCCGGCAGCGGAGACGGTGGGGGTGGCGCCCTGGATACTGCCCGGCCCATGGATGGCAATGGGACCCTACTCACGATTACCTTGGATGGGGCATTCACGTGGGTCCCCCAACCGCGGGGACTCGCCACCGAGGAAAAGAGGTGTTCTAGATTCCGGCCACTCGTCGTCCTCATACCAGTCAATCGTGCGGGAAGTAAGCGGTCCTCATCGGAGTTCGGGGATCCTGATCACACCAGCCGCCCAGGTCCTCGTGGCCCCTCTTGCAGGGAGAACTCAATGCACTCGCCTGGCTTCAGGTTGTGCTGGCTCTCCGCAGATCAGGCCTCTTGACGGACCGGCGGGGTATAAATACTTCCCGTCCGGGTGTAGTCCTGGTGTGGCTAAGCCATAGCCACGCTGCTTATCGAAAACCGACCATGCCGGTGGTGCGGTTCTTTTCCACCCAAGCTCCAGCTGTAGGCGGCCGGCCATATCCCGCTGGGCCTCCTTCTCGCGGCGTCGCTGCTCCAATACAGCGTCCCGTCTCTGGCGGTCGGCCTCACCTCGGCCTCGGGCTGCGGATGTGCTGGTGCTGGCTTCCGTTCTCCGGTTCAGGCTCAATCTCCGTGATGTCGGCAGGTGCCGGACCAGGAGAGGGAGCAGCCGGAGGATCTGAACCGTCACACAAGCAGGCTGGTAGGCCGAACAGCAGGGATGGTATGCTTCTGGCAGGTGGCACAGCCCGCAGTAGGCCCGTGTTGGCTCGGCAGAATCGGGGCCTCCCCACTGGCCCTTCCACGTGGCCTGCGGTACCGGGATAGTGACCGTGATATTACGAGCAACCGCCGCTTTTGGTACTTGGTGCTGCGTCAACACCGTTTGATACATCGTCCTGGTGACGAAGGCCCGAGTCATCCTCGGTGCAGCCGATGTCCAGGAGGTTCTCCGTACCGTGCTTGCGCAGTCCACCACCATCAGTCTCTGTACCTCATAGAATTCATGACGCTCCACAGGAGGGAAGGCGGAGGACCCCATGATTTTCCTCCACTGTCCACAATCCACTCAGTTCCTGGCGCTTCTCTGAGGCGGGACGGAAGTCCCGCCTCTAGCCATTGGGGGAGTCCAAGTCCTCCCCCCAAGAACTGTTGGCGGCTCTAATTTTTCCTGCGCCCAGGAGGCGGGATTCGCGTCCCTTCTCGCTCGGTGGGTGGAGCTTGAATGCGTCATCTGGGTTTCCCGCCAGTGAATTTTTGGCGGGCTCGAATTATTGGCTGCGTCCCACATTTTCTGAGGTAAAAATCTTCAGCACGGCAGCGCCGGATGTACAGCGCTGGTACAGTTCTTGCCAGGATTAACCTCTGGAGTGCTGTAGCGGGCTCGTACAGCACGTGCAGCAGTATAAACACAGTTCATTCCAGAAGCACACAAAATACTTTGGCCTAAACCCGGATGCAGCAGGGTTATGCAGCACAGTCCTTTTAATAAAGGAATGTCTTTAATGCCGTAATAAGGCACAGAATTATCAATCCTGTTCGTGACGTCCACTTGCAACATCCCCCCACCGTGGCCTAGCCCTTGAGGTGAGGCCTGGTGACAGCCGGGGCCCCCGCGGTAACCGGGAGTGGCTGGCGGTTTGCGGCCTAAGCACGCTATTGTCACGGTGCGTGTACGGGGTAACCGGAGGGCTGGTCTCCCGCCTGGCAGGTTCTCCTCAGGGGTGGTGTTGGCAAGAAATGATGAGGGATCGGCTGCTATATTCGGATCTCCCTGTGGTAACCCCTTAATGTCCGAGTGTGAGTCTCTGTGTGAGGACAGGTGCCGGTGATGAAGGCAGCCGTATTAGCAGTGAACCAGACTGAGACAGATTTGCAGAAACAACTTACAGTTCTTATTTTAACCGCAGGACCGCAGCAAACTGCCTTTTAACAAGTTGGTGGAGTACTGGAAGTATTTGGAGGGATGCCACAGGATGTAGTTCACCAGCCTGGATGTGGAAGGCAGGCTGGGAGGCAGCTGTGTCCTTAGAGGAGGCTTCGCTGGTCCCTGGATCTCTTCAGGTATCACCCTTGAAGGTAGGATGATACCCCGTTTCCCTCACTACACTAACTCTAGTTCTTATTCTCCACTTCCAGGCGGCTAGCTCTTCCTGCACTGCTCCGTTGTCTAGAGTCTCTGAGCTGCTGCTCAGCTAACTACTCTCTTGCATGTGTCCTGCAAGACCCAAGGGCCGACTAGGACCGCCTCTTCTCCCTTCTGGGATAGGCTGCTCTCCTAGACTCTCTCTAGAACATTCCTGGCCAGGGGGTTTTATTACCTCCTTTGGTCAGGTGGTGGCTGCTCCTCCAATTACCTCTCAGTTCACAGAGACAGGATGTAACACAATCATTGGATCCTGGACTTTTACATCATATACAGATTAACTTCTGCCTTGCCAGGCAGTGTTACCACTGCAATTTCCTCCTTTGTGATGTGGTGACATGTTATGGGGCTTATTCGCAAACCCTACCTCGCCATTGCATCGGTCGAGGGTGTTGTCATAAGCTGATGACGTGGTCCTGCTCTCCGCTAAGTCGAACTTCTCTGAAAGGATTCCTGCCCGATGACTGCTCTGGGGAACCCTAGGATGCTGTGACCTATATGGATAGAGATCTAGCCTGATGACGTGGTCCCTGCTCTCCGCTACCCGACACTTCTCTGAAAAGATTCCCTCCCGATGTCTGCTCTCTGGGGAACCCTAGGAGATGCAGTGACCATATATGGACAGATAGAGATCTAAACAGCTGATGACGTGGTCCTGGCTCTCTCTCCCTAAGAAGCCGACTCTTCTCTGAGAAGGATTCCCCTCCCGATGTCTGCTCTGGGAACACCCTAGGAGTGCAGTGACCATATATGGATAGGAGATCTGAGCCTGGATGTGGTCCCTGCTCTCCGCTAAGCATACTCTTCTCTGAGAAGGATTCCCTCCCAATGTCTGCTCTGGGGAACCCTAGGAAATGCATTGACCATATTATGGATAGAGTCTGAACCTTATGACGTGGTCCCTGCTCTCCTCTAACACCGGACACTTCTCTGAAAAGGATTCCCTGCCGATGTTGTAGAAGCATTCTGTACTATGGTTCTGGCTTTCAAAGTATTTACTATGCGGACACAAGCGCCGGGACACAGTGGACCTGGGGAGAAAATCTGTGACAATCTCATAGCTCGCCGTGACACGGGAAGAGGTAAGAAAAATGGGACTTTCCCGGCAAATCGGGACGGTTTGGGAGCTATGCACATAGCAATCATTCACTCCTATTTAGTCAATGTCATATGATAACAAATGTTGTCTGTGGAACATGAAACAATGTAGTTCCTAAAATTACACAGGTGGCAGTATAATTCATTTTTGTTTTTTTTTACCTTCAAACCCCCTTCCCGCTAGTCTATGAGGATGAGTGGGTGAACACAAGAGCTTACAGTCTATTAGGATGAGAGGGTGACACAGAGCTTACAGTCTATGAGGATGAGGGGGTGACACACGAGCTTCCAGTCTATGAGGATGAAGTGGTTGACACAAGAGCTTACAGTCTAGGGGATGAGGGGGTGACACACAGAGCTTACAGTCTATGAGGATGAGGGGGTGACACCGAGCTTAAGTCTATGAGGATGAGGGTTGACACAGACCTTACAGTCTATGAGGATGAGGGGTTGACCAAGAGCTTACAGTCTATGAGGATGAGGGGGTGACACACGAGCTTAAAGTCTATGAGGATGAGGGTTGACAAAAGAGCTTACAGTTCTATGAGGATGAGGGGGTGAACACAGACTTCAGTCTATGAGGATGAGGGGGTGACACAGCTTACAGTCTATGAGGATGAGGGGGTGACCAAGACGCTTACAGTCTATGAGGATGAGGGGTGCACAAGAGCTTACAGTCTATGAGATGAGGGGGTGACACAAGAGCTTACAGTCTAGAGATAAGGGGGTGACACAAGAGCTTACGTCTATGAGGATTAGAGGGTGACACAAAGCTACATTCTATTAGGATGAGAGTGAAACAATAGCTTACAGTCTATGAGATGAGGTGGTGACACAAAGAGCTTACAGTCTATAGGATGAGGGGTGACACAAAGCTTACAGTCTATGAGGATGAGGGTGACACAGAGCTTACAGTCTATGAGGATGAGGGGTGACACAAGAGCTTTCCAGTCTATGAGGATGAGGGGTGACACAGAGCTTACGTCTAGGAGGATGAGGGGGTGACACAAGAGCTTCCAGTCTATGAGGATGAGAGGGTGACACACAGCTTACAGTCTATGAGGATGAGAGGTCACAACAGATCTTCAACGTCTATGAGGTGGGGGGGGTGACACAAGAGCCTTCCACGTCTATGAGGATGGAGGGTGACACAAGAGCTATACAGATTATGACGATGAGGGGGTGACAAGAGCTTACCAGTCTATGATGATAGGGGGGACACAAAGCTTACAAGTCTATGAGGTAGAGAGGGTGCCACAAGAGCTTACAGTCTATGAGATGGAGGTTGACACAGTAGCTTACAGTCTATTAGATAGGGTTGCACACAGAGCTTACATGTCTATGAGAGGTTTACCAAGTTCGCAGAGGGAGGGTGACACAAGAGCTTACAAGTCTTATGAGGTGTAGGGTGACACAAGAGCTTACAGACTTATGAGGATGAAGGGTGACACAAAGCTTTTAGCAGTCCTAGATGATGAGATGGTGACAACAGAGCTTACAGTCTATGAGGATGAGGGGTGACACAAGAGCTTATACAGTCTAATGAGGATGGGGTGACACAAGAGCTTACGTCTATGGAAGAGAGGGGGTGACACAAGAGCTTACAGTCTATGATTGATGGGGTGACACAGCTAAGCATATGACTGGGACCACCTACAGTCTATGAGGTGAAGGGTGCCCAGAGCTTAAAGTTCTATGAGTATGAGGGGGGTAGACCAAGCTTACATCATGATGATGAGAGGGTGACACAAGAGCTTACAGTTCTATGTAGGATGAGGAGGTGACAAGAGCTTACAGTCTATGAGGATGAGGGGTGACACAAGAGCTTACAGTCTATGAGGATGAGGGGGGATACAAGAGCTTACAGTCTATGAGGATGAAGGGGTGACACAAGAGCTTACAGTTTATGAGGATGAGGGGGTGACACAAGAGCTTACAGTCTATGAGGATGAGGGGTTGACACAAGAGCTTACAGTCTATGAGGACTATGAGGATGAGGAGGTGACACAAGAGCTTACAGTCTATGAGGATGAAGGGGGTGACACAAGAGCTTACAATCTATGAGGATGAGAGGGTGACACAAGAGCTTACAGTCTATTAAGATGAGGGGGTGACACAAGAGCTTACAGTTTATGAGGATGAGGAGGTGACACAAGAGCTTACAGTCTATGAGGATGAGGGGGTGACACAGCTTACAGTCTATGAGGATGAGGGGGTGACACAGCTTACAGTCTATGAGGATGAGGGGGTGACACAAGAGCTTACAGTCTATGAGGATGAGGAGGTGACACAAGAGCTTACAGTCCATGAGGATGAGGGGGTGACACAAGAGCTTACAGTCAGTGGGGTATATGAGCTTGTATAATGGTGCAGCCATTCTTTGTAAGGGAATTTTTGTAACAGAATTATATAATTTAATAAGTAAAAATCAGCCGCCATCTTATATACAAAGTCCAAGGTGAATGTGACTGCAGAGAAGCCTGGAGCTTGGTATGTGGTGTTTGCCGAGTAACAGACGGGAGGAGGGCACAGGACGGGTTAGTAAAGTATGTTGACATTACTTGCAGTTAGTGAGTGTAATAGACCTGCCTAAAGAAATGGGGTTTAAGAGCATGTTTAAAACTTTGGAGCTTGTGTATTAGTCTTGAAGTCCGGGGAGTTCCAGGAAATTTGTGCAGCTTGGGAGAAGTCCTAGAGATGTAAGTAATAGGTTTGAATTACGGTAAAGATTAATCTAATATCACTGGCAGATTGCAGAGGATGGAAGGTGCAGAGCTTTGTGGATGAGGGTCATTATTTTAAACTGTATTCTGAAGGAGAAGGGCAGCCAGTGCAGTAATTGGCACAAAATGGAGGCATCCGTGTAGCATTGGGTATCAAAGACAACCCTGGCTGCTGCATTGACCCCTTACTGGCGTGTGACGTATCACACGTCTGCTACCGCTGTATGGAGAGGGCTCACAGCTCTCTCCATACAAGGTGGGCATTTGCTGCATATTGCAGCAAACACCTACTGATAACACCCGTGGTTGGTGCTGACACCAATCACGGGTGTGGGTGCCGCCATATTGGATTTGAGAGCCGCCCCCTGTGAAGTCATCATGGGGTGGTGATCGGTTACTATAACAATCTGTCTGAATTTAACACATGTACAACAATATTTGTACATTGTAAAAAATGATGTGTACAATTCCCATATACTGGATCAATCAGACAATCTAGGGTTAAAGTCCCCTCGGGGGTCTGAAAAATATTAAAATATAAATTTAAAAAGTTAAAAAAAGAGATAAAAACCTAAAAATTCAAATCACCCCCCTTTCCCTAAAACTGATATAAATATAAATAAACAGTAAAAATCATAAACATGTTAGGTTTCGTTGCTTCCCTAAATGCCTGATATTATCAAAAGGTCGTATAGTCCTTAGCATTGAAAATGTCATCAAAAGTTACAAAAAATGAAACCACCCACAGCTCCGTGCACTGAAGTATGACAGAAGATGGCAAAATGAAGATTTTTTTTTTGTACAGGAGTAATTTTTGTTAATGAATGAAAACATTATAAAACCTATATAAATTTGTTATCCCCGTGATCGCCCCGACCCAAAGAATAAAGTAGGCATGTCATTTGGGGGCGCACAGTGAAAGCCGTAAAATCCAAGCCCACAAGAAAATGGCGTCAATGCATTTTTTTCCCCAATTTTACTGCATTCGAAATTTTTTCCAGCTTCCCAGTATACGGCATGGAATATTACATACCGTCACTTGGAAGTGCAATTTGTTAGGCAGAAAACAAGTCCTCACACATGGAAAAATAAAAAAATTATCGATTTTTGAAAGTGGGGAGTGAAAAATGGAAATGCAAATACAAAAAAGGGCCTGGTAGTTAAGGGGTTAAGAATATATTGTAGAGGGGAGAGTTTAGTGAGTTTAGTAGGGAGTTACAGTAGTCTACCGTATTTTTCGGACTATAAGGCGCACCGGAGTATAAGGCGCACCATCAATAAATGCTTGCTAAAATGTCCAGGTTCATACCTGATTATGAATTATGATTATGATGAACGACCAGCAGGTGGCAGACCTGTGCAAAGTTCAATGCGGCTGTTGTCTGTAAGTACGGTTCATATATGAGGCGCACTGGACTATAAGGCGCACCTTTGATTTATGAGAAAATCTAAGGATTTTTTATGCGCCTTATAGTCTGAAAAATACAGTAATAAAGCGAGTGAATCAAGGCAACAATTAGCATTTAAGAGAAATGGTCGGATTCTGGAGATGTGTCTGAGATCCATGCGGCAGGAGCGAGCAATATAAAACTAGAGCTAGATTTCCACTCCACAGGGAGAAATCCCAATGGTCCAGTGAGAGGATTTAGTCAACCACCTGCGACCTGGTGTGATGTCCATCTTATGTTTTGTCTCTGCTGTTCTCAGTACTTATCCCAATACCATTAATGGTCATTTTTAACTCTACCAGTGAACAGTCTACCTAGTATTTGCTGATTCTCCATCTTTGGGATAGGCGTTCCTACTGTCCATTTGTACCTAAATACATCATAAGACCATTTACACTATATGCCTACCAAAGCAATGGCCTGCATTTATCAAGAACAGTGAAGTCTGTACTAGGTGCAGTTTGCCTGTGTAGTGTGCAGGGGGCGCCAGATTCTGTAATGTTATCCAAAGGCCGTGCAGTCCTCCATTGAAAACGTCATCAAAAGTTGCAAAAAATTACACCGCACACAGCACTGTACAAGAAAGTATGAAAAAGGTGTTAGTGCCAGAAGAGGGAAAATGAAGAAGGCTACTTATCCTAGGGACTATACAGTGTATTGTACAAGCCATGGCATAATAAATATAAAAATAAATAAATAAATTTAAAAAAAAGTATAAAAACACCATTGTAACCTCTAAATAAATCAAAGCAATACAATAATGCAATAACAAACATAATTGGCCTTGTCATACCTGAAAAAGTCCAAATTATTAAAAAAATAACATAAAACACATGTTGGGGCAGATTTACTTACTCTCTGCGCTGGATTCGGGTCCGGACGGGATTTATGATGGTAGTTCCTCCGCCGTCCACCAGGTGGCGCTGCTGCGCTGAAGTCCGCTGGAATGCCTCGAAATACACCGGCCTATCCTGGATGAAGGTGAGTGAAATTTTCGCGTCACAATTTTTCAAAAAAATGCGGCGGTTTTTCCGAATCCGTCGGGTTTTCGCTCGGCCACGCCCCCCTGATTTCCGTCGAGCGCATGCCGGCGTCGATGCGCCACAATCCGATCGCGTGCACCAAAATCCCGGGGCAATTCAGGTACAATCGGCGCAAATCGGAAATATTCGGGTAACACGTGGGGAAAACGCGAATCAGGCCCTTAGTAAATGACCCCCATACAGTGCCAGAATTGCAGTTTTCATTTATATCCCCCAAACAACTAATTATCAGTTAAAAATGATAAATGTAACTCAAGATTGTAAAGGTAAAAAAAATACAGCCTGCACCACATAAAAACAAGACCTCATACAGCTCAATTAATGTGAATATACAAAAAGTGACAGTATTACAAGCAGAGTTTGTTTGGGTTTTTCTTTTGCTTTTTCATTAGTAAAACAAACCAAAATGTATATGAATTTGTTATCACTGATCCGGTGCTGACACAGGAGATCCTGTCCCAGCACTTGCCGCTGCATTTAGTGATCTCTTCTAAAACCTCATGGACAATGGCATCAGACTGATTCTATGAGGTTCACACATCTAGGTTGTGTCTGAAAAGTTCCCAAACTAGGACTAACACTAGACCTCTGTAAACAAAAGAAAAGTAGCATAATAAGTGTCTGTGTCTTCTGTGACCTCTGTCAGGGCTCTCCCAGGGAAATACTTGCACTAATCCAAACTGGTGTCTAGAGTATGTGACTTGTCAGCGGGGAACAGTAAGCAGACCTCGTACAGTTTACATTATTACTCGCTAGGAAATTCCTATTTGCTCCTGACTATCATGTAAGGTAGTAGCTGCACCCCGAGCATTACCCAGAATACACCTGGAAGAGTTATTTATTACAAATGAGAGTTTCTCATTGTATAAAATGCCTCATGTATTGTATTAGTGTTCACTATGTTGTTTACTATATTCTGTTTCACATTTGTTGCTCTGTGTTAGGTAGCAGCGGGTATTGTAAACTGGGTACTGTTATGTTGATTGATACCTTGTTGGGTAACTACTGTTTTGGGGCCACACTTGTGGCTTTTTATGGGCACTATTTATTACTGAGGGCAAAATCTACTGCCCACAATTATTGACTTTTTTGCCCTCTATGGCAATAATAATGTGAAGGAGACTATTTTCATAGAGTGTAAGCTCTTGTGAGCAGGACCCTCACTCTTATTATTCTATATGACTGTTTGTACTCCCTGATGATTTGTAAAGTGCTACGGAATGGGGCACATTTACTTACCCGATCCTGTCGCGATCCCTGAGGTGCGTTGTCTGACGAGGATGAAGTCCGGTGCGATTCACTAAGATCGTGCGCCCGATATCCTGCATGTGTCACTTCCCCGCTGAGGTCCGCCGGAGTTCACCATCTTCTTCCCGGTGTATGTGAGTGCATGTCTTGCGACACAATTAGAATTTTAAATCACGCACTTAGTCCGAATCAGTTGGGTTGTCCAGCTGCTATGCCCCTGATTTGTGTCGCATGAAAGTCGGCGCGATTGCACCAAAATTCGATCGCGTGCGCCAAAAACCCCTGTTAAATGCAAATCAGAAATAATCGGGAAACCCGGCGGAAATGTGGTGTGCCGAACCTTAGTAAATGGGCCCCAATATGTCCACTTGACACCATTATTGTTAGGGAACCAATACTGTTTGGGCACTATCTGCTTGGCACTTATGGGCAACCACCCACAGACCTCGTGGTAACCACCCACCAGAAGCAGCTCCGAGCAGGATCTTGATGTGTGTGTGATGTCTTTTGCAGCACATCCTACACCAGGGGCACCAGCTGTCCCTACAAACAGCTACTCCACTTCTGTAGGGGGCAGCAGGATTGTGATGAGGTGGTGCAAAGGTTGATAAAAGAAGCATCAGATTCCCATCAGATCTGTCTGCGTTAATGTCTCAGCTTGATGTCTTCTTCACGCTGACCCCTGTGCCCCAAGTCCTTCTACTACTGGGAGGTGGGCAATGGTGAACAGATTCCTCGCCCCTGTTTGCGTCAGCTTTTTCGGGCACTATTTCTGGTAAACCCTTACAATGCCTACCCCTGCCATAGACACTGTTTCACTTCTCAACTCTCCAATGTCTCTTCTACAACCAATAGTCTACTATGGAAACTAATGGCACTACATACATAATATTATCCTATATTTGCTACTTTGTTGTATAAAATGCTGTAATATGAATTAGGAATGCTAGAATCAGGGGAAAATGTGTATAATTTGGTTAATAACTAACTTGGTGGTATAGAAAGTGGTTATTAAAGGAGTTACCAAAACATCAAATTCCTGAGCTCAACTTTTAAAATGAAAAATGAAAAAAAGTTAACAGAAAACTCTTATTTGTGTGTGGTACCAGTGGTGGTCCTATGTCCTCAGAAGTTCCATAGGTTCCTGGTAAGTTGTGATGCATCATAGACGCGACCTCCTTTTACAATTCAGTCTTTGTATAAGTACAGGACTTCAGGTGGATGAAGACAGTTGTAAGGCTGGGGAATTGGTGGTCATCAACTACATGAATGATGATTAAGTCCTACCCAAAACAAGGAAGACCCAAGATCTTATGGACATCAGATATGGGGTTGTTTGTGAAGATGAAGGAAATAGTTTACATTTGGTCTTATGCAGTTTTTTCCCCTTAATTCAACATCCTTGGACTAGGTTAAAGTTACCAGTGGGGTAACCACAAGAACCCGAATTGGACTATATTATAGTGCGGCACCACAGGTATCAATATTGGACTGTATCACAGTTGTCAATGGGGTAACACATGGGTGAGTGGTGGACTGCATCACAGTTACCAGTGAGGAACCACAGGTTTCAGTATAGGACTGTATTACAGTTACCAGTGGGGTACACTGTATCATAGTTATTAGTGGGGTACCACAGGGGTCAGTGTTGGACTGTATTACTCTTGCCATTGGGGTACCACAGGGGTTAATGTTGGACTATATTACTCTTGCCAGTGGGGTACAATAGGGGTCAGTATAGGACTGTATTATAGTTATTAGTGGGATACTACAGGGATCAGTGTAATGTAATATAGTTGGGCCATTAAGAAATCTGGTCCCTGGAGTTTCAGTGCAAGCGATCTAGTGGGACTAATCACCCCACTGGGCTTCCTCAATTCAGATACTCATGTAATACTTCTTCCACTGGATAAGCTGCAAAGTGACTTAAATAGGCTATTACTGTGCATTATCTGAATATGTATTTTATATGTCTGTAACCCAAAAATGGTTGATGATAACATCTATCTTCCTGAGAGTTACAAGGTTTGTGATTGGCTGGCATCCTATTCGGATTCAGTCCTTGTCATTTGAATCTGTCTTGAGATTTTAGTGATATTAGTGTGTGTATGTGGGGTGCTACCACAGAGATTGTGTTTTTGTTGTTGATTCAGCAGAGACCACCTGGCTCCATAAAAGATTACTCCAGCGGAGCTGACCAATGACCAGCTGGAGCTGACCAGCTAATCTGCAGTTTACCGCCAGCCTGCAGTTTTTTTGCTGTTACAAGCCTAACCAATAATGGATCCATGAGTTGTTTAAGAATTTCAGCTTCTCTCTGTGCGCCTCTTGTCTGCCTTTACCATCATGAGCCTCCACATAACATCTGCTGCTGAATTAGACACGTACATAAGGAGTTCCCCAGTGGGGTTCCTTCTACACAAGCAGCCTCCCTCTGTTCGGTCCACCTTGCCGGCCAGGACAGGTGGGGAAGAGCCAAGCCATCCTCAATTCCTCAAGCAGCTTGATTCTAGGATCATATGTAGGAAGTGAATTCTAGACTTGTAGGGGCATACAGCCCAGGCCCCAAGGCAGTCTTAATTTGGCCCTGCACAAGGGTCAGTGTTGGACTGGGGAAACTGTAACAATAGATGTGTATTTAAGTCAGTAGGGGAAATTATTATAATAAATTGGCAATTTTAAATGGGTTTTCCCACAAAAAATCTTAGGACCTATCCACAGTATAGAGCCTAACTTGCTGATCAGTGGTGGTCTCACAAGAACGAAAGCACGGCGCTCGGCAATCTCCGTCATTTCCATAGAGATGAATGGAGCAGAACGAACATTCATGGCCGTCTGCTCCGCTCATCTCGGGAGCGACAAAGTGTCCGACAGAGGAACCCCCGACCCCATCGGACCCCCCGTTCTCGGGATCTGTGGGGGTCTCATCACTGACAAGCCCTAACTTGTTTCGTAGGAAAACCTCTTTAACTTAGGGGCCACAACAGCAGCCTTTATAAGTTGGTGGGTCACAACAGGGGATCACAGTGTATTATCACAGAAAGGGGGTCCAATGTAGGTAACATTGTTAGGTGTCTGCACAAACTGGCACCATGAACAGTATATGCTCCTGAGGCCAGAGGTTGTGCCCCTTTGCTCTAGACTCTGTACCCTCAGGTTAATATGTGCCAACCTCATAGCAATGTCTAGAACAGTTTTTTGTCCTGTTGCCAAGTTTCTTTCAGCAGCCTCAGGTTTGATTTGGTCTTTCTTCCTGCCGTGTAACTCTGCGTCCCTGTCTGGAGACCCCGATGTCTCCATATCTGCTGGAAGCCGCCCGCCCAATAACCAGGAATGGCCTTGTACTAGGATCTGTAGAGCACACAACAATTGTACAGTTATGTATTAGCCTACAAAATAGATAGATAGATAGATAGATAGATAGATAGATAGATAGATAGATAGATAGATAGATGATAGATAGATAGATACATAGATACATAGATAGATACATAGATAAAGATATCCATCTTGGACTGGTACGGAATTTATTTCTCTCTAGATAGATAGGTATGAGGTAGTTAAATAGTTATGGGATGGTTATATAGATAGATATGAAATATGTAGATAGATAGATAGATAGATAGATGGGGGACATTGATCATAGTTTTTTAGACAGTTTTTGCTGTTTTTTTGCACAATTTTCTGGTGCAGTTAGTAAATTTGTTTCTAATTTGCAACTTTTTTGGGTGCAAGCAAAAGTCCGGCACTCAGTGGTTTAGAGTGTCTGCACCTTATCTGATATAGTGGGGCACATTTACATACCCGTCCCGTCGCAATCCCCGCCTTGCGTTGTCCGATGAGGATTCGGAGCTGCCGCGATTCACTAAGATCGTGCGTCCAATTTCCTTCATGGGTCGCTTCCCAGCTGAGTTCACCTTCTTCTTCCTGGTTCATGTGACTGCATTGTCTTCCGACACAATTTATGATGTTCAATCCTGCGCGTTGTCCGAATCCGTCGGATCGCCCGATGGCCAGGCCCCCCGATTTGTGTCGCGTGAAAGCCGGCGCCAAAATCCGATTGCGTGCGACAAAAAACTCTGCTAAATTTGGCACACATCGGAAATTGTCGGATATTAGAAAAGAAACAATTAGAAAAGAAACAATTAGACACATTTGATAAATCAACTTTCTTCTCTTTTTGGTTTTAAAATATAGGTAAAAAAACTTCCTGTGTGTTCGGCTCTGCACATGTTGTGGATTGTTATGCACAAAATCTGCATCCAACACGTGCATTTTTTATATGCGATTTTACTGCAGATTTTCCCCAAGTGTTTTTTTCCTCTTTTTTTTCCATCCCTTTTGACAGAATTCTGCATGGAAACTGCTCATTGATGCAGATTTTCACTCTCCCATAGACTTCAATGTGAAAAAAAACTTTATTTTTAACTTCATGTTTATTTTTCACATAAACATTTGGTCAGAAGCATCAGAAGTATAATCTGCGAGTGGGATTATTATTCTTTTTTTTTTTACACATCTGTAACTTTTAGTCTCTGCACTTACAGCACATTGTAGTCCGGACATTTGACAAGCCTTTAATTTTTTGAGCAACAATGAATTCCTGAACGTTCTGTCTCATTTTTTAAATCTCGTTCCATTATTGGTCACAAATGAGATTTACTTTGTAGGGTAAAAATTTGAGACAAATTTGGCGCAAATTAATTGGACATCCGACAATTAAAACGCATTTACTAAGGCAAAAATAGGTCATTCATAGATTACAAGCCAAAATAAAGAACAAACCAGGCGCAAAAATAGGGGAACCTGAGACCCCCTATGATTAATGTCCCCCTATATATTTACATAATAAATAGCCCAGAAGAAACATTTGTATTTGTTAAGGATATTTGCAGTTTGTAATAATTTAAAAAAATATTAGCAAGACCATGTGAATGTGAGGAATGATGGTACATATGAGGGCCCCTTGTGACTTGGAAATATCTTTCTCATTCCTTCTCCTCCGGCATGTTTGTACCTGTAAAGTTCTGACACACGAGTCCTCTGGAATACTTGTATCTGGGTTTCCATTTGTGTAACACAAATGCCTATGTTTACTTATTTTGACTGCTCCTCACAGATATACAGAATGTAATAGCGTCACACAATGGGAGGGGGGGGGCATTTATTTTTCGGGTGCATTGGTGGATGGAAAAATGCCAGATTTAACACCCTACATAAAATAAATAGATAAATCAAACAATAGCCCCCCCCCCAAAAAAAAAAAAAAGACAGGTGCAACTTTCGGACTAATGATAAATGTCACAGCACAGGGGAACATCTATCCCATACCTATAAAATTTTCTACTCAGATATTAGAAATAATGCACACAGTGATGTCACAGTACAGACATAATACATGCTGATGTCAGAGTATAGGGATAATACACACAGTGATGTCACAGTACAGAGATAATACATACTGATGTCAGAGTATAGGGATAATACACACAGTGATGTCACAGTACAGGGATAATACACACAGTGATGTCACAGTACAGGGATAATAGGGATAACAGGGATAACAGTGATGTCACAGTACAGGGATAATACACACAGTGATGTCACAGTACAGTACACACAGTGATGTCACAGTACAGGATAATACACACAGTGATGTCACAGTACAGGGATAATACACAGTGATATCACAGTACAGGGATAATACACAGTGATATCACAGTACAGGGATAATACACACAGTGATGTCACAGTACAGGAATAATACACACAGTGATGTCACAGTACAGAGAAGTGGAGCATCTATAACTCTGCATTACAGAATTGCATAAAAAGTTCTTCTTCCTTTTCCATCTAATAACCCAGTAAAGCTCCTGACCCCCCAGTCATGTCCTTTTCCCTATAGAGACCATTGTAATAGCCGTGAGATGTAACATTTCAGCTATGGGCCTGTATTTTCCATCTTCCAGGCAGGAAGGACAGTGAATATTTCAGTTCTGACTCCAGAATAAGCTGTTCCTTGTTCTTGGCCGGTGGAGGGATGAGGGCGGCCTCACGGCCCCGGCTCCGGGCTTGTTATTGGTAAAGTGAGTGCAGCCAGCTGTAGGAGGGACAAGCCCCTCATCCCAGATGGGACAGTGAGTCTTCTGTCTGCTCACAGCTGCCTGCATCCCACACTGCATTCTCTGTAGACGTGGTACAGGGAGGGGGAGAGCACAGGAAAACCCTGCTGGGCTGCCCGGCTCAAGGTAACGGGGTACACATCATATTTGGGGTGCGCTGTCATCAGGGGCATCATACCAAGACCATAGGATAGATAGGAATGATGAGACTGACTATTTCTAGGATACGTCCTCACGACTAACTATAGAACTTTCCAACCTACTAAACTTATGCATGTTATACGTATAAGATACTATTGCGCTGTATATGTCGGATGCGTCCCTTACATTGTAGGGTGCGGTACTGTGCCCTTAATAGTTATAGATCCTACTCGAGGTACCTGCCCCACTTATTGGGGGGTGTGTATATGAGTATATGGTGGTACTCAGCAGCTCCGCTCCATGTGACTGATGATATCCGCGCCTTCCATTGCCTTCTTTGTCGTGTTTTACGCTATAACTTTGCATTCCTTTGTACTTTGTGCCACGTTTGCTTCCCCCACCCAAATTCCTGCTTAACTTTTCCTCCTGCAAAGTGTCTGTCATTAATCGAGCAGGTTGGTTAATATTTAGATGGACCAGATACAACCGCAGTAGAACGAAGGGCCGACTAAGCGAAAATTCCTCCACGGAAAACATGAAGCAGTCTGATAATTTTACAGTCAGTCCCCAAACTTATCCAGAAATCATCAGATTTGTTGTTAGGTATGAAAATGTCTGTAACTTTATGGGTGCATTTTCACGTTGTCCCAAAAGTCGATAAAACTCGTCCGACATGGAAATTGTCGCGGTTATTATTATTATTGGAAATTTAATTCAGATTTGAAATTTAAATTACATTTTTGAATTATATCGGTTTTACCAACTGTCATGTGGAACAGTCATTTAAATAACACAGCGATTCCCAAGTCAATACGGTTTTTAGCTACATCACAGGCGCACCACAGTCACAGTGTGAATGCAATATCTATGCAAATTATCTGTGTGACAACAAAATTCTAATAATGACAAGAGATGTCATAGGAGACCTGAAAAAGCTTGTGTCCTATCTGCAGGCAGCATGTTATAGAGCAGGAGGAGCTGAGCAGATTGTACATAGCTTCCTATCTGCAGGCAGCATGTTATAGAGCAGGAGGACGTGAAAAGATCATACATAGGGGCACATTTACTTACCTGGTCTGCGGAGTTCACTGAAAGTGCATTGCATGACGATCATGCACTGCGCCGCGATTCACTACCATCGTGCGGCCGATATCCTGCATGAGTCGCTTCCCCGCTCAGGTCCGACGGAGTTCACCTACTTTTTCCCGGAGCATTTAAGTGCATTGGATCGTGACACATTTTTGAAAGCTACATCCCGCGCTCAGTCCGAATCAGTTGGATCATCCGATGGCACGAAGCCGCGACACAATCCGATCGCATGCGACACAGTCACAGCGCAGACACCTGTTAAATAACTGTCAAAGCCGTACAAACCCCAAAAGCGGTGCATAGTCCAACTAAAGTGCGATCCACGACCGTTAGTAAATAAGCCCCATAATGTCTTATCTGCAGGCAGCATGTTATAGAGCAGGAGGAGCTGAGCAGGCTGTACATAGTGTCCTATCTACATGAAGCATGTTATAAAGCAGGAGGAGCTGAGCAGATTGTATATAGTGTCCTATCTGCAGGCTGTATGTTATAGAGCAAGAGTAGCTGAGCAGATTGTACATAGTGTCCCATCTGCAGGCAGCATGTTATAGTGCATGAGGAGCTGAGCAGATTGTACATAGTGTCCTATCTGCAGGCAGTATGTTATAGAGCAAGAGGAGCTGAGCAGATTGTACTTAGTGTCCTATCTGCAGGCAGCATTTTATAGAGCAGGAGGAGCTGAGCAGATTGTACATAGTGTCCTATCTGCAGGCAGCATTTTATAGAGCAAGAGTAGCTGAGCAGATTGTATATAGTGTCCTATCTGCATGTTATAGAGCAGGGGGAGCTAAACAGATTGTGTCGTCTTCCTCTTCTGATTATAGTCTTCTTACTCTTCTGATCTGAGGCGAAAACAATCTCCTATACCCTTGTGACCTTACACATTAGATCAATGTCTCCCACACACTAAGCCGAATGACTGTGGAAGTTTGTTTAGACAACTATCTAATATGTATGGGGGTAGAAAAAATTCAGCATGTTGTTTTTAAGATGTCCAATCCTATTGTCTATAGAAAAGAGTAGCTTTCTCCTCCCTATTCTGAACACATGCACACTTGATGGAACTGAGTATGCATGTGTATAGTGAGGTGGAAGGAATTGCTGTAGACATAATATGATAGAAGGTGTTTATGTATTTGACTATTGCATAAAGCCCATATATGCCAATAAAGTCTTTATGTGTCTTTAGCGTGTAAAATCAGAGATGTTCCTATGTGGCCTTCACTGCAGCATCTATTACTGTCCAGGGGAGAAGTAATTGTAGCCTAGTAGAAGGGTGGAGCTGTATACTTGGCTTTCTCGTAGCTTTTTTCCATATGAGTTATTCCTTCTTGCTGTTTCTCCTACTTCATTATCCTCCTACACACAAGGGTTTTTTGTAAAACAGAAGACATACCTACCAGCAGAAAACAGACATACCAGGGATTTAGCAGATCTAAGGTGGAAGATTTGGTACATTAAATCTTTTACGTATATATTTTAATACTTTACTAAGATTTCTGTATAGACTGTGTATAGTGTCCTATCTGCAGGCAGCATATTATAGAGCAGGAGGAGCTGAACAGATTGCATTTAGCGTCCTATCTGCAGGCAGCATGTTATAGAGTAGGAGGGGCTGAGCAGATTGTACATAGTATCCTATCTACAGGCAGCATGTTATAGAGCAAGAGGGGCTGAGCAGGTTGTACATAGTGTCCTATCAGCAGGCAGCATGTTATAGAGCAGGAGGAGATGAGCAGATTGTATATAGTGTCCTATCTGCAGGCAGCATGTTATAGAGTAGGAGAAGCTGAGCAGATTGTACATAGTGTCCTATCTGCAGGCAGCATGTTATATGTCAATATGGAGCAAAATCTCTGAGGAGCTTCCAGCACCTTGTTGAATCTATGCCACGAAGAATTGAGGCAGTTCTGAAGGCAAAAAGGGGTCCAACCCGTTACTAGCATGGTGTACCTAATAAAGTGGCCGGTGAGTGTATATCGCTAGAATGACAGCTAAGCTATAGCGGCTCAGCTCTATGAAAGGGGGGTAGCTATATAATGGCAGCTTAGATACAGAAGCTCAGCTCTATGTATGGTACACATATAGAGAAAGATAGATAGATATGAGATACATATGAGATAGATAGATAGATAGATAGATAGATAGATAGATAGATAGATATGAGATAGATAGATAGATAGATAGATAGATAGATAGATAGATATGAGATAGATAGATAGATAGATAGATAGATATGAGATAGATAGATAGATAGATAGATAGATACATAGGAGATAGATAGATATGAGATAGATAGATAGATAGATAGATAGATAGATAGATAGATAGATAGATAGATAGATATGAGATAGATAGATACATAGGAGATAGATAGATATGAGATAGATAGATAGATAGATAGATAGATAGATAGATAGATACATAGGAGATAGATAGATACATAGGAGATAGATAGATATGAGATAGATAGATAGATAGATAGATAGATAGATAGATAGATAGATATGAGATAGATAGATACATAGGAGATAGATAGATATGAGATAGATATGAGATAGATAGATATCAAAAGAAAAACGGCAGCACTCCAATTCAAGTGAAACAAATGAGGCCACATGTGTCACTTGTTTTTTCTGTTGTTTTTGCGCCTTTTCATTCAGGTGCACTGTTTGTGCGCCATTTTTGCGATTAAACGTCAAACTAGCCGCGCAGCAAAAATAACCAGCTTTCCCTCATCTATCTTACCAATCCAGATGTTTTGCTGCGCATAATGATATTCATCACTTGCAACGTTTTCATTTAGGCGCAAAAACGGGCGCAAAAACACTCCAACCCGAAGGTGGCGCTATCTGAGAAGAAAGCACTGAGCCCCTTTGCAGAAGAGCTCATTTCTAGCAGCAGAGCTCAGCCAGACACTGGAACATATAATACAGACATTACATACACTGCAGACACTAGAACATATAATAGATACATTAGATACTCTGCAGACAGGAGCTGCAGACACTAGAACATATAATAGATACATTAGATACTCTGCAGACAGGGGGCCAGATTTATCATCTTTTTTGCAACTTTTTGGTGTGTTTTTTGAGACTTTTTTGAGACTTTCCAAAAGTTAGCGGCGCATGGATTTTAGCCACTTACGCCTCATTTAACTTAGTAATCCAGATGTTTTTCTTCATTTATGACATGCGACTTTTTTTAAAATGTCTCAAAAAAGTCTCAAAAAAGCTCCTCACCAGAGCAGGCGCAGATGACAAAAAAAAACAAACAATCAGACACATTTGATAAATCAACTTTCTTCTTTTTTTGGGTTTATAGGAGCAGTTTTGTGATTTTAATGCAGATTTTTTGCATGCAATTTTTTTCCTCTTTTTTCCCCACCCGTTTTGACTGAGAATTCTGCATGGAAACTGCACATTTTCGCTCTCCCATAGGCTTTATTGGGAAATTTTTTTTTTGTTATTTTGTAACTTCATGTTTATTTTTACATAAACATTTTGTCATAAGCATCAGGAGAATCGGTCATACGGCTGTTCTTGATGTTTTTTTAATATATATTTTTTAAACTGATTCTTTTAAATAGAAAACAATGATGATGCTTAACAATATAAACCTTCATAATACAGGGCTGCTCACATTAACCCCTCCCCTGCCTGAACACATCCCGCAGGTGGGAGGTCCCCAGTCTCCAAATAAGGGCTCTGACGCCATTGGGAAACAGCCAAATATAATAGCAACAGCCAATCACTATCTTCTGTGGAGGTTGACTCCTCCCCCTGCTTTCATATCGCCCTCTATACGCACACAGTGATGCGTCAGTGATATACAGTGTAAGGACGCGTGGCTGAGCCCCACAAGTTCTCCTTATGTATAATGTATGTGATAAAGGAGCAGTGACCATGTACAGGACACACAGGGATAGGACATCTCTATATACAAAGCTGTAACAGTAATATTATCATTAAAACATAAAATGATATCCATTTTTTGATTTTTATATAAAATCCTCCTAAAAAAATAACTATTAGTCTGAAGAATGGTAAATGATTGGATGTTTCCAGCAGAATGTCGTCGGCTGGAGCTGATTTATAGAACTTTTTCTCATTGAGACTTTTTACAAAAAGTCGCAAAGGTATGAAAAAGTCTCAAAAAAAAAAAACGCAGAGAAGGATCACATCTATCTAAGCAAATTTTGACAATAGACAAATATGGTGCAAAATAGAGACATTTTAGGCGCAAAAAAATGCGCAAAATAGAACAACTTAAGATAAATCTGGCCCAGGAGCTGCAGACTCTATTTACAGTTCATCACCTTCTATTTACAAAACATTCTGCAAACTCCTGAGCTCAGAGCAAGAGAGAAGAGAAGTTTGCACAAGTTTGCAGAATGTTGCAGATACTACAAACAAGTGTCCCCCATGTAATTCTGCACAGTGTCTGAGGGGGATATTGTGCAGAATTACAGGGGTGCAGCAGGAGACCAGCACTGGGGGATCCCCTCCAGGAGAAGCCCCTGCTGAGGAGGTCACTGGGTGCAGGGTGTCACACACCTGGGTGCTGCTGTGAGTGTTATCTTCATTCTGGGCTGTGGGAGAAGCAGAGAGGAGCTTGTAGCAGGATGACATGTAATTGCCCGAATCTAACATTGCGCCTAAACTGCGCCTAAACTGTTTTAAAGTAAAGTGATTAATAAGAGGCAGAAAATTACCTTATCACAGATGGTTGTAGCTTGTGATAATTCTGGCAAAACAGTGCGCCCGAATTTAGGCGCAACTACTACACTTAGGCGCACAAAAGTGATAAATGTGGCCCATGGTGTTTATTCCACCCTCTGCAACGTTACAGCTGTATACAGCTGGGATACAGCTGAAACGTCGCAGAGGGTGGAATAAACACCATTTGTTTCACTTGAATTGGAGTGCTGCTGTTTTTCTTTTGATATCTATGGACTCTTTTTGGTGAGAGTAAAGGATAGCACCCTACCTTGCATTTGTGTTTTGGATTGTGCTGCTGTACATTTTTTATTATTTTTTCGATAGATAGATGGATATTCTCCCAGTTCTCCTGGATCCCGCGGTGTCGGGCTGCGCACATCTCTGTGTCCAGGTTCTGTACGTCTCATACATGACTTGCACTATAGATGGCAGCAGGGTGTCAGGGCTTGGAGCAGAGATATCTCCTGGCAGGAGCAGTCGGTGTTTTCGGATGATGTGATATACTGTACAGGATACAGGCGGCCGCTAGTGGATATGTATATGCCCCAATCACAGGCTATCAGCTTCCGGGAATAGATTATACTTGTTTCTTCCCCTTGATCTATATTAAGCCATTTACCCCCCCCCCCCCCCCCCCCCATCTATGGGCGTCTGATACCACCGAAAATCTGACTGTACTGAATGGACAGTAGATTCTAAGGTGGAAAAGAAAAGGGGCTGGGTGTTACCATAGGATTCAGGACATATGTAGTGATGAAAGAGAACAATATTTATAATGTCATATCTATAAATATACAACACAGAGTGACTATACATAAAAAACCTTGTCACATTAAAAATTATATTTGCATTGCAGCCATCATGTTATAGAGCAGTGATGGCAAACCTTTTAGAGACCGAGTGCCCAAACTACAACAAAGACCCACTTATTTATCGCAAAGTGCCAACACAGAAATGTAATTTGTAATTTATACTCCCTTCTCTGTCACAGTTTTCATTGATACCAGCACCTGAGGACATCAATAAAGCAGAACATAGTCCCAGGTACAGCTGTCACTTTAAAATAGCTCTGTGCACAGCAAGTCCTGGGCTGTCTGGGACTGCAGGAAGATACCTGGAGTCATCTCTGGTGATGGCCTAGGTGCCCACAGACAGGGCTCTGAGTGCCACCTCTGGCACCAGTGCCATAGGTTAGCCATCACTGTTATAGAGCATAAGGAACAGATTGTACAAAGTGTCCTATCTGCAGGCAGCAGGTTATAGGGCAGGAGAAGCTGAGCAGATTGTACATAGTGTCCTATCTGCAGGCAGCATGTTATAGAGCAGGAAGAGCTGATCAGATTGTACATAGTGTCCTATCTGCAGGCAGCATGTCATAGAGCATTGGGAGTTGATCAGATTGTACATAGTGTCCTATCTGCAGGCAGCATGTTATAGAGCAGGGGGAGCTGATCGATTGTACAAAGTGTCCTATCTGCAGGCAGCATGTTATAGAGCTGGAGGGGCTGAGCAGATTGTACATAGTGTCCTATCTGCAGGCAGCATGTTATAGAGCAGGAGGAGCTGAGCAGATTGTACATAGTGTCCTATCTGCAGGCAGCATGTTATAGAGCAGGAGGAGCTGAGCAGATTGTACATAGGGGGTCATTTACTAAGGGCCCGATTCGCGGTTTCCCGACGTGTTACCCGAATATTTCCGATTTGCGCCGATTTCCCCTGAATTGCCCCGGGATTTTGGCGCACGTGATCGGATTGTGGCGCATCGGCGCTGGCATGCACACGACGGAAATCGGGGGGCGTGGCCAAAGAAAACCTGACGGATTCGGAAAAACCGTCGCATTTAAAAAAAATAATCTGTCGCGGAGCTTGCACTTACCTTCACTCAGCCCAAACCGGTGAACTCCAGTGCGTTCAGATGCTTTTCAGCGCAGAAGCGCCACCTGGTGGATGGTGGAGGAACTACCTTAATAAATCCCGGCCGGACCCGAATCCAGCACAGAGAACGCGCCGCTGGATCGCGAATGGACCGGGTAAGCAAATCTGCCCCATAGTGTCCTATCTGCATGCAGCATGTTATAGAGCAGGGGAGCTGATCAGATTGTACAATGTGTCCTATCTGCAGGCAGCATGTTATAGAGTAGGAGGAGCTGATCGATTGTACATAGTGTCCTATCTGCAGGCAGCATGTTATAGAGCAGGATATGACAAACGGGTCCTCTGGAATAAAAATATACTTGTATTCTGGGTTTCCATTGTGTAAACAAAATGCCTATGTTTACTTATTTTGACTGCTCCTCACAGAATATACAGCATGGTAATAGCGTTAAACAATGGGAGGGGGGGGGGGCATTTAGTTTTCGTGGTTGCAATTTGGTGCGATGGAAAAAAAAAAAATGCCCAGATATTTTAGATCAACTTTAACACCCCTACACTACTAGAAAATATAAATTAGTAAATCAAATATCAAACAATAGGCCCCCCCCCCAAAACAACAAAAAACCCCCCAAAAAAAAAAAAAGAACAGGTGCAACTTTCGGACTAATGATAAATTCAAACGCACAGGGACACATCTATCCCATACCTATAAAATTTCTACTATATTGGACTAGATATACATGACGTACATAAGATAATAAGTATGTCGTTAGCGATACCGTATTTAATAATTATCGGATACACACGTAGTGATGTCTAACAGAGAATACAATGATCATAAGATACATCATGAATGCAACAGGATGTTTAAAGTAGGGATAATTACACACAGTGATGTCAGTACAGAGATGATAAACATATGATGTCAGAGTATAGGGATTTAAACACACAGTGATTGTCACATATCAGCGGAAATACACACAGTGATGTCACAGTACAGGAGATAATACATACTGATGTAATAGTAGGCATGAGTAGATAATACACCCAGTGATGTCACAGTACAGGGTTAAAACTACACACTGATGTTAGTACAGGAATATACCACCGGATGCTTAGTACAGGGATAATACACCACAGTGAGTACTAGACAGGGATAATACACACAGTGAGTCACAGTAGGGATATAATAACACAAGGATGTGTAACAGCACAGGATTAATACACCACGTGATGGTCACATACAGGGATTAATACACACAGGATGTACAGCACAGGGATATAGACACAGTGATGTCACAGGAAACAGGGGATAATACACACAGTGATGTCACAGTACAGGCGATTGATAATCGAGACACAGTGATGTCACTGATACATAGGGATTAAAATAACACAGTGATGTCACAGTACAGGGATAATAGGGATGATATACAGAAAACAGTGATGTACGTACAGGATAAGTACCACACAGTGATGTCACATACAATGTTAATACACACAGGATGTCTCACCAGTCAGGATAATCACACAGTGATTGATCAACGTACAGGGATATATAGCACATGATAATCACAGTACAGGGATATATTTAACACAAAGTGACTGTCACAGTACAGGGGATATAAAAAGTAGTCACAAACGGGATAACTACCAGTGAGGTCCACAGTTACAGGGATATAATAGGGTGAATAACAGGGGATGTGGAACAGTTGATTATGTTCCCACAGTACAGGATTAATACACACAGTGATTGTCACAGTACAGGTACATGACAACACACGTGATTGTCAACAGTACAGGTAGATAATACACCCGGATGTCGAACAGTACAGGGATTAATACACAGTTGAATCACCAGTACAGCGGAGATATACACAGTGATTTATCACAGTACCAGGGATAATACACACAGTGATTGTGATCACAGTGACAGGAAATAAATTACACCACAAGTGATGTCACAGTAACGAGAGTGGAAAGTCAGGAGGCATCTATACGCCATCTAAACTCGGCATTAAAAGGACATTGCAATAATTAAAAAGAGCTTCTTTCCTTTTTCCATCTCTAATAACTCCAGTAGTAAAGCTCTGGACCCCCCACGAGTCATGTCATTTTCACCTATAGAGACACATTTGGAATAATAGCCGTGAGATTTTGTAACATTTCAGCTATGGGCCTGATTTCCATTCTTCGGCAGGAAGGGAAGCAGTGAATATTTCAGTTCTGACTCAGAATAGACGATAGCAGTTGTCCTTGTTCTTGGCCGGTGGAGGGATGAAGGGGCGGGCTCACGGCCCAGGCTCCGGGTCTTGTTATGGTAAAGTGAGGCAGCCCAGTTTTGTAGGAGGATCAAGCCCCCTCATCCCAGGGATGGTGACAGTGATCTCTGTCTGGTCACAGCTGTGCCGCATCCACACACTGGCTTTCTCTCGTAGACTGTAGACGGGTACAGGGAGGGGGGGAGAGAGAACAGGAAAACCCTGCTGGGGCTGCCCAGGCTCAGTCAAAAGGGTGGTAAGCGAGGTACACATCATTTGGGGTGCTGTCTGTCATCAGGGGCATCATACAAGACCCATTAGGATAGATAGGAATGATGAGACTGACTATTTCTAGGATACGTCCTCACGACTAACTATAGAACTTCCAACCTACTAAACTTATGCATGTTATAGATAAGATAATATTTGGCTGTATATGTCGGATGGCGTCCCTTACATTGTAGGGTGCGGGTGGTACTGGGCCTTATAGTTATTTATAGATCCTACTCGAAGGTACCTTGCCCACTTATTGGGGGGTGTTTGGGTGGTGTTGTGTTATATGAGTATATGGTGGTACTCAGCAGCTCCGCTCCATGTGACTGATGATATCCGCGCCTTCCATTGCCTTCTTGTCGTGTTTACGCTATAACTTTGCATTCCTTTGTACTTTGTGCCACGTTTGCTTCCCCACCCAACCAAATTCCTGCTTAACTTTTCCTCCTGAAAAGTTGTCTGTCATTATCGAGCAGGTTGGTTAATATTTAGATGGACCAGATAAAACCGCAGTAGAACGAAGGGCGCTAAGCGAAAATTCCTCCACGGAAACATGAAGCAGTCTGATAAATTTACAGTCAGCCCCAAACTTATCCCAGAAATCATCAGATTTGTCTTGTTAGGTATGAAAATGTCTGTAACTTTATGGGTGCATTTCACGTGTCCCAAAAGCGATAATAAAACTGTCCGACATGGGAAATGTCGCGGTTTTATGTATTATGGTGAAATTTAATCAGATTGTGAAATTTAAATCATTTGAATTAATAGGTTTTACAAATGTCATGTGGAACAGTCATTAAATAACAAAGCGATTCCCAAGTCAATACGGTTTAGTACATCACAGGCGCACCACCAGTCACGTAGTGAATGCAAATCTATGCAAATTTCTGTGTGACAACCAAACAAAATTCTAATAATGACAAGAGATGTCATAGGGAGACCTGAAAAGCTTGTGTCCTATCTGCAGGCAGCATGTTATAGAGGCAGGAGAGTGAGCAGATTGTACTAGCTTCCTATCTGCAGGCAGCATGTTTATAGAGAGTGAGGACGTGAAAAGATCATACATAGGGGCACATTTACTTACCTGGTCTGCGGAGTTACTGAAGTGCATTGCATGACGATAGGCACTGCACGCGCGCGAGTCACACCACTAGCGGCCGAATCCTGCATGAGTCGCTTCCTCCCCGCTCAGGTCCGACGGAGTTCACCTACTTTTTTCCCGGAGCATTTAAGTGCATTGGATCTGACACATTTTTTGAAAGCTACATCCCGCGCTCATCCAATCAGTTGGATCATCCGATGGCACAAGCCGCACACAATCCGATCGCATGCGACACAGTCACAGCGCAACACACCTGTTAAATAAACGGTCAAAGCCGTACAAACCCCAAAAGCGTGCATAGTCCAACTAAAGTGCGATCCACGACCGTTAGTAAATAAGCCCCATAATGTCTTATCTGCAGGCAGCATGTTATAGAGCAGGAGGAGCTGAGCAGTGTGTACATAGTGTCCTATCTACATGAAGCATGTTTAAGCAGGAGGAGCTGAGCAGATTGTATATAGTGTCCTAATCTGCAGGCTGTATGTTATAGAGCAGAGTAGCTGACAGATTGACATAGTTCCCATCTCAGGCAGCATGTTATAGTGCATGAGGAGCTGAGCAGATTGTACATAGTGTCCTATCGGCAGGCAGTAGTTTATAGAGCAAGAGGAGCTGAGCAATTGTACTTAGGTCCTATCTGCAGGCAGCATTTTATAGAGCAGGAGGAGCTGAGCAGATTGTACATTGGTCCTATCTGCAGGCAGTATGTTTAGAGCAGGAGGAGCTGAGCAATTGTACATAGTTGTCCTATCTGGCAGGCAGCATTTATAAGAGCAAGATAGCTGAGCAGATTGTATATAGTGTCCTATGCATGTTAGAGCAGGGGAGCTAACAGATTGGTCGTCTTCCTCTTCTTGATTATAGTCTTCTTACTCTTCTGATCTAGGCGAAAACAATCTCCTATACCCTTGTGACCTTACACATTAGATCAATGTCTCCCACACACTAAGCCGAATTACTGTGGAAGTTTGTTTAGACAACTATCTAATATGTGGGGTAGAAAAACAGAATTCAGCATGTTGTTTTTAAGATGTCCAATCCTATTGTCTATAGAAAGAGTAGCTTTCTCTCCCTATTCTAAGAACATGCACACTTGATGGAACTGAGTATGCATGTGTATAGTGAGGTGGAAGGAATTGCTGTAGCCATAATATGATAGAAGTGTTTATATGTATTTGACTATTGCATAAAGCCCATATATGCCAATAAAGTCTTTATGTGTCTTTAGCGTGTAAAATCAGAGATGTTCCTATGTGCCTTCACTGCAGCATCTATCTGTCCAGGGGAGAGTAATTGTAGCCTAGTAGAAGGGTGGAGCTGTATACTTGGCTTTCTCGTAGCTTTTTTCCATATGAGTTATTCCTTCTTCTGTTTCTCTACTTCATTATCCTCCATCACACAGGGTTTTTGTAAAACAGAAGACATACCACCAGCAGAAAACACAGACATACCAGATTTAGCAGATCTAAGTGGGAGATTTGGTACATTAAATCTTTACGTATATATTTAATACTTTACTAGATTTCTCTGTATAGACTGTGTATAGTGTCCTATCTGCAGGCACATTTATAGAGCAGGAGGAGCTGAACAGATTGCATTTAGCGTCCTATCTGCAGGCAGCATGTTATAAGAGTAGGAGGGGCTGAGCAGATTGTACATAGTATCCTATCTACAGCATCAGTTTATAGAGCAAGAGGGGCTGAGCAGGTTGTACATAGTGTCCTATCAGCAGGCAGCATGTTATAGAGCAGGAGGAGATAGCAGATTGTATATAGTGTCCTATCTGCAGGCAGCAGTTATAGAGTAGGAGAGCTGAGCATGTACATAGTTGCTATCTGCAGGCAGCATGTTATAGAGCAGAAGAGCTGAGCAGATTGTACATAGTGTCCTATCTGCAGGCAGCATGTTTATAGAGCAGGAAGAGCTGAGGCAGATTGTACATAGTGTCCTATCTGCAGGCAGCATGTTATAGAGCAGGAAGAGCTGAGCAGATTGTACATAGTGTCCTATCTGCAGGCAATGGGGCACATTTACTTACCCGGTCCTGTCTCGATACCCAATCCGCACTGTCCGACGAGGATGAAGTCCGGCGCGATTCACCAAGATCGTGCGCCCGAGATCCTGCATGTGTCGCTTCCCCGCTGATGTCCACAGGAGTTCACCTTCTTCTTCCCGGTGTATGTAAGTGCATTGTCTTGCGGCACAATTTGCAATGTTAAATCCAGCGCGTTGTCCGACGGGCCGCCCCCTGTGTCGTGTGAAAGCCGGCGCCAAAATCTGATCGCGTGCGACAATAAACTCTTCTAAATCCAGCGCACATCGGAAATTGTCTTATATTCCGATGATAGCGAGGACCGCGGACCCTTAGTAAATAAGCCCCAGTATGTTATATAGCAGGAGATGCTGAGAATTCTGTACAAAGTTTCCGATCTGCAGGCAGCATGTTAGGGAGATGCAGAATATAAATAGGCCTACATTTATCAAAAAATAGTGCAAACTGCACTCTGTGTGCAGAGGGCGCCAGATTCATGAATTTTGACGCACATTCTTTATTAATCTGGCTCGCCCCGCACTGCTCCGACAGAGTGCACCAACCTTTTTTGGTGAACCTTTAACATAGAGTTTGCAACACAATACTGTCGGATTCTGCATGATAAATATGCTGCACGGTCCAATTCAGCACCAGATGCCCCTTTATCTGCAGAAATTTGTATCGCGGACACTTCTTAAATATATGGGCAAGCAGTTTGCACTGAAAGGAATGTGCAAAGTCAGACAAAAAATGTTGCAGGGGCTTTAATAAATGTGGTCCATAGTGCCATAATTTGCAGTAAATGTGTTATAGAGCAGGAGGAGCTGAGAAGATTTTGCATTATCTGCAGGAAGCGTGTAACATACTGCTCAGCTCCCCCTGCTCTATAACATACTACCAGTAAATTAGACTGCATAATCAGTGTGTCAGGTTCTCTGTAATCATTAGCACCATTTAGCGCTTAATTATATCAAGTTTCTTTGATCACATTTCAGTATCAACACCCCATGGCCGTCCTTCATACATTACAAGATAATCCATTATACCAGCTCGATGTGTTTGAGCACGAATCTTTATACTGATATGACATAGATTCAAATAGTGGAGCGTATAGCTGCCAGCAGATGTGTGACCAGTGCCCAGCCTGCAAGTCAGGACCACTATGTTATGCCCTACCCACATGGAAACCACATTCCTCCAGATCAGATCTTATTGAGGTGTTTGTCTACAATTGAAACTCTAGAATCCCAAAAGCATCCTATTAAACGTACCAAATCTAGTTACTTTGTATGTGGAGCCACATCCATCAATACACATTCAATTTTAAGCCATATTTTAGATAGCTGTTCCTCCTGTTCACCCATTTTGCCCAAAATTTTGGTGCAAGTGATGCTCACATTTTAAGCCACACCCCTTTGTCCAGCTAGTGAGAATGCAATACATCAAAGAGAGAATCCTTGTGTCAAGCACCATCCCTTTAGACCCTGTATTTCGCATTAAATGGTGTATTCACTGTGCCTGGAGTGTTCCTTTAAGTAATCAGATCCCAGAAAGCAACACATGGAGCAACACTTTCCATATTCTGTTTATACAAGTGTTATGGCTATGAGGTGTCAGGAAGTCCTGGTGCACCCATCAGCCTGGGACCCTACGGCACAACACACCTGGAACAGGGTTACCAATGACCCCAGCGATATAGTATTTACACAAAGTCATATAGGAAAGGGAGGGACGAGGGTGAAGTCCCCTTCACTTTGATACTTAAATAAAGAGGTGGCGTACATCTTCCTAGCAGATTTTTCTCATTAACATTCAATCCCACTGTAAAAGTCTTTCCGCACACACCCTGGACATAATGGTAGCTCAGATCTTCTCTAGTGAAAGACTGGACTTCAAATGTGATCCTTCTGATTGTCAATTCCGCTCTTCCACCGTAGCCTGAAAAGAATAAGAATCCAATGACCCCATAGAGCGTTGGGGGGCTCAGAACTTGTGGTCTCTAGAGAGCAGTTTTATATCTATAGCCCAGATGATAATATTTTTATGGCTATAGAGACAGTTGTTGACCATTGTAGGTCACTTTTAAAGGAAGTGATTGGCTGAAGTGATGGCGGGCCTCTGTGTGGGCCGTCACTGCTGAATGGGGAAGTGTAGAGAGGTAGGTGGTCAGGGTGGAAGGGGAATAGAGCGGTATGTGATGTCTAACTTATTCCCCATTAGACATTAAAAAACAAAAACATCTTCTACACGGATGTAATGAAAGGAACAAACCACCCCTAGAGTCCTCTTATCTCCTGAAGAGTTTGCTCAGGATGGGTTGGGATGTAGGCCAGGGTTAAAAGCTTTAGTCACCTCTCAGTTAGCTCAATAGCCAGCTATAAAACTATCCTTGGGGCTGGACATCTCTGCCAGTGATTTGGTTTACCTATCTGTGTGTTATTTATGCCTAATCTGCATTCTAGTTGCCTAATTTCTGCTTTGTTATATGATTATCACTTGCCTTGTGCTCTAGACTGCCATCTAGTTGTGACTTACTATGTACTGTTACTAGTATGTGAATTACAATGTTGTCTCTTACATATTCTCTCAGTTTTGTGTGGTTTGGGGAATTTGGGAATGGTTTGGGGAATTTGACGTTGGCTTTTACTTCTTCATATGCTTCACATTATATAGTGTAGAGAATGTCGCCCAGTTGTGGATCTTCATCTAGGGTGCTTGTCAAGTAGGCAGGAACAGTGAGGACTTCCTCTCCTGACTTGACAAAAAGGATGGGGAAGCTGAATTCCAACTCCCTGATCCTTGTCTTCCATGACATCTGGGAGGCCACATATACATTGGTCATTGTATGGAGATTCAAGACCATACTCTTTACATCAGTATAGGTCTCTTTAGCCATCAGCTGTTCCTCCCATACACATGGATGATCCGTTTGGCGAAGCCTGTGCGTGTACTCAATTGGGGAACTGATAAGCCACTTCCAGACTTTTCTACCTCATTGAGAACTCTATGTCTGATCCTAATCTTCCCCCTCCATTGGTGCAGATAATCAGGGCATAACCCACACAAATTAGACCAGTAAACCAGTTACAATGAAATTCTAAAGTTTGGTCAACATTTATCTAAAGTATATGGCTACTTTAAGACTTTTTATCCTTTGTTTGGGTACACACACCTGAAGGTATCTAACCTCATGACCTGCAAATCCTCTCTGGAATTAAGTGAGTACCCTAAAAAATAGAAGTTAGTGGAGGCATGCGCCACCACTGTACAGATTCTCTGATGGGGGAGCACAAGTTTGGAGGACAGAATCGAGTCCAAATGGCCTTCTTTTTGTACATTTCACAAATTCAATTATTTTTAACAAAACAAACTCTTACAGATTCCCTCAAAAAGGGAACGTCTGATGGTCCCAGAAAAAGACTCATGGCTCGCACACTTACAAATCAGGCACAAATGGAGAACTAAAAATCCCTCAAGCACAAGAACAATATGGCGCTTTATAATGTTGGGAGGAACGCAATTTACTGGGCAGCCCGAGATTGAAGTCTATTGCGTACAAAATCTGTAGAAAAAAAAAGTATAAAACTTCTGCATTCCATAAATTCCATTTTTCCCATGCTTTCAGAATCAGGCTCTACTATTTGGTTCTTCTTGATAAACAGGAAATGAACCGTCAGCCAATCACCAGCTACAGCACTGACCTGCTATTTTTTTTTTTTTTACACCTTTCTAAAGGGTTATAGTGTTCATAGCAAATGTGTCCCCTGCCAATCAGTGCACATTCCTGCTGACAAAATGTACCCTCCCCGATGGGAGGTGCCTAAGCATTAAGATTCCTCACACTGCTATGCTCTTAGCTCTCTGCATTTAAAAAATCCACAGCTCCTTTGGTGTGCTCTGAATAAAAGCTTTGGTAGGATTCTAGTTGTATATTGCAACAGTTTCTCAATGCGGAGGGGTTGGGGCTGTGGGGAAGCTTAATTCAGAAAACTAAGAGCACAGCAGTGTGAGGAAACACTCCTGGAATCCTGTGGTTATTAACAAGATACACAAAGGTATGACTAAACATGTCTACATGACCTGTATTTCTCCACTGTCAGATAATAGATTTTAATCTCTAGATCCCAGATGAACCCACATGGCTTTGTATTTTTAATATATACAGTCGGTCCCCGACTTAAGAACACCCAACTTACAGACGACCCCTAGTTACAAACGGACCTCTGGATGTTGGTAATTTACTGTACTTTAGACTTAGGCTACAATAATCAGCTGTAACAGTTATCACAGGTGTCTGTAATGAAGATTCATTGTTAATCCTGGTTCTTATGACAATCCAAAAGTTTTTATATCCAATTGCATTAGAGACCAAAAAAATATTTGGCTGGGGTTACCATTATAAAATATACAGTTCTGACTTACATACAAATTCAACTTAAGAACAAACCTACCGAACCGATCTTGTACGTAACCCGGGGACTGCCTGTACAAGAAGATGTAGACATGTCATTCTCGTACAAGGTCTGGAGGGGGCCGTCAGATGAGGGGGAATCTGTTCCTCCTCAGGATGTGCCTGTTTATTCCTCCCGGCTATGACATGTATATATATTTTTACCAGGCCACTGGGCATAAATAAAGAATGGAACGTATCAATCTGACAATCGCCGCTTTGTTGCACAGTTGAACCCTTGCCATCTGTCATCCTGGTTTCCTGAAGAAGAGGCAGAAGGACACATTGAGGACAAAGACTTAAAATTAGTTTATTAAGTTATGCGAAATAACTAAACTTCAAGAAACTTGAAAAAGTTCTTTTACATGTTAGGGAAACGCTTCAAGACTCAAAGTGGTAGAAATGGGAGATGTAAGGACGGTGATGGTGATTATACTGTATCCACAGAATAGAGGGGGACCCCTAGTGATCACAAGAACGGTAGAATGGATAGAGTACTGGGTGCAAACTAGCAGCTCCATTCACTTCTATGGGACCAGGGGCAGGTTTATCCAATCAATTGCTTGGGTCCCCAGTACAGGCGGTCCCCTACTTAAAGGGAACCTACCACCACAAATCTATCTATAAAGGTATATTGGGTGGTAGGTGGATCAATGGGACGTGAGGATAGCCCTTTTAAGGGCTAATCCTCATGTCCCCACACTTTTTTATTAACTTTTATTAGACTTTTATGAAATGTACTTGTTATGCGGCTAACTGAGGGCGTGGAGTAGCCGCATCTGAGGTTACACGAGGCGGCTACTCCACGCCCCGGTAGCCTCTTTTCCCCTCCTATTCACCATCTTCCTCGTCCGGCGATCCTGCCGTCTCCGCATGCGCAGAAGAGCAGGCCCGCGCCTGCGCTGTTGCTGCTCACCTTCTTCAGCGCGCAGCTCCGCGTAGCTGCGCGCCCTCGTCCGGCGATCCTGCCGTCTGCGCATGCACGAAAGAGCAGGCCCGCAAGAATGTGCGGGAGGCACCCCCCATTATGATCACGTCCTTATACTGGCTCCTTTACCTCCCCTACACCATTTCGCGTACTCCCCAAACTACCCTAAACACCTCCGCACACATATCTGTTTTCTTCCCCCCACCCCATCACCACACCTCCCACCCGCCTATTCCCCCTGCCCCCTAGCTCCTACACATACCTATCCTTCCCTTCCTTATTCCCTCAATTTCTTCCCCCATTGTCCCACCCCTTCTTCGACCCCGCCCTATCCTCGTTAACCTACACCCCACGCGATCATTCTCATTCCTAGTAGTTAAGAGAAGAGAAGTAGTACAGCGCTAGGCGAGGGGGAATGCTCTTATGACGAATGCGCGACCCGGCAGGATCGCCAGGACGAGGAAGAAGATGGTGAGTAGGAGGGGAAAAGAGGCTACCGGGGCGTGGAGTAGCCGCCTCGTGTAACCTCAGATGCGGCTACTCCACGCCCCAGTAGCCGCATAACTAAATTTGCATAAAAGTCTAATAAAAGTTAACAAAAAAGTGTGGGGACGTGAGGATTAGCCCTTAAAAGGGCTATCCTCACGTCCCATTGATCCACCCGATCTACCTTTATAGGTAGATTTGTGGTGGTAGGTTCCCTTTAAGAACACCCGACTTACAGATGACCCCTAGTTACAAACGGACCCCTGGATGTTGGTAATTACTGTACTCTAGGCTACAATGATCAGCTATAACAGTTATCACTGGTGTTTGTAATTAAGATTTATTGTTAATCCTGGCTTTTATGACAATCTAACAATTTTAAAATCCTATTGACACAGAGACCAAACATTTTTTTTACTGGGGTTACAATAATAAGTATACGATTCTGACTTACATACAAATTCAACTTAAGAACAAACCTACAGAACCTATCCTGGACGTAACCTGGGGACTGCCTGTATTGGTGTAATGGGCCCCATATTAAACTGTATAGAGCAAAAATGGTTCTAGTTGCTCAAGGCAACCAATCAGAGCTCAGCTTTCATTTAAAAAACAGCTGTGGGAAAGTGGAAGCTGAGCTCTGATTGGTTGCCATGAGCAACTAGAACAGTTTTGCTCTCAGACAGCTATGATCAATCTCTCCCAATGAATTGTGTTGTATATTGTGGTGTGATTGTTGAGTTCAATTCTATGTAATATATATATAAAATGTAATATGATGTATTATAACATAATTAAAGGGGTTGCCCACTAAGAAATATTTTCGTTTAGGCCAAGGCAACACACAGCGAACGCACCACAGAATAAAAAATGTCAAACACATATCTGCTCCTGTGTTGCCCAGCTGGTTAGATGCCAGTGATTTCACAATGCTTAAAGCCTGTGAATATTTCCCATGTGGCCTTGGTCTTACAGTACGTCTACCAGGATGAAGGACTGTATGCAAATGAGCCTGAGGGGCTCCAGACTCCATAGGTGTTAATGGAGCCTGGAGCCCCTCAGGCTCATTTGCATACAGTCTTCATCCTAGTGTTGATGTCCTTTAAAGTTGTTTCCCTAGTGTCACCTGATCAAAGGCAGCCAAGTCAATGATCGGCCCCTTTAAACAGGCCTCTGGGGGCAGCTAGGATAGAAGTCAAACCAGTCTAATCTTGGCATGTGATATTTTTTTGTACACATAAGATAGGATCGAGATTCTCATAGACTAATTCTGTCAATATTTCACCCGACAATAACCCCACAGAGTGAAATCCAGCCTTGAAACCAGAGGATACAATAAGAAAATAAAGAGAAAACAATAACAATGTCTATGTATTGTCATCATGTATCGTCCTGCATCATCAGGTCTATGAGTTGGCTGGAGCCACACATTTATGATATCTACTGGCTTCAGCTATTACCGTATTTTCCGGACTATAAGGCGCACATAAAAGCCTTGGATTTCCTTGGAAATCCAAAGTGCGCCTTAGAGTCCGGTGCGCCCTATGTATGGCGCAGGGCAGCGGACCCTACTTACATAGGTCCCCGCTACCGGAGACCGGAGACAGCAGATCTCCAGCGGGAACTGCAGACCACGCGGTACGAACAACTTCTGCCGCGGCGGTCTCTGCAGTTCCGCGCTGGAGGAATCTGCTGTCTCCGTAGCGGGGACCTATGTAAGTATCCTATTCTCCCCATCCCCTCACCTTCCCCCAGTCCGCCGGCTCGCTCGTCTTGGGCAGGTCGTCCGTCTCTTCTCGTCGGGTCTCCGCTCCGCCCCCGGCATCCGCCACGCCCTGGACCTGCGCCTCTTAAGTCGGTTGCGCCTTATATATGGAATTATTACATATATAAGGCGCATCGGACTGATGAGATTTATTCGGTGCGCCTAATGGCCGCGAAATACGGTACTTGTCCTGTAACATACTTGTACTGCTGAGCTCAGTTTCTCCGAATACACAAAAAGGCAACAATGCATTTAACTTGAGACCAGAATTTAGACTTTGTTCTTAAAGGGGTTTTCCCATTTCAGAAAATTAATGTTAATGTTTTTACCATAAAAGTTATCCAATTTTTACACATATACTTCGGTATCAATTCCTATGGTTTTCTAGATCTCTGCTTGCTGTCATTCTATAGGAAGCTTCTATGTTTCTTTCAGTGGAAAGAAATCTGACCATGGTCACACAGTGCGCGGCTCGAGTAATCAGAGCTGTTGTGATATAAAGAACCGTGCACCTGTGTGACCAGGGTCAGATTTCTGTCCACTGGAAGTAAACATAGAAGCTTTCTACAGAGTGACAGCAAGCAGAGATCTACAAATGTTATAGAAAGTATATTGAAAACTGTATCACTTTTTATAACAACACAATACATTATTTGCTGAAATGGGAATGCTCCTTTAAGCGTGAACTATGAAAATGCTGGCGGTCTGTTTAGAGTAGGGAACTGGACAGATGGTATTATTGTCCAATCGCAGGTAGCATGTTATTGAGCAGGAGGAGCTAAAAGATTATACATAGGGATAGATTTAATCATGAAGCAGTCTAGAGGGGCGCGGTCCCACGTTGCGTTTGCAAACACACCAGACGACAGACCAAACCGCGCCCAACCAGGGCGGTCCGCGGTCAATGTCATCGGCGTTTTCAATAGAAACATAGAGAAACCGAGCGTACATGCGTGGACGCGGACCGCCTGGTGGGCGCGGTTTGGTCTGCGTCTGGGTTGCAAACGCAACGTGGACCGCCCCTAAAACAAGAATGTTCTTAGTCGCCCATAGCAACCAATTACAGCCCCCTTGAGGCCGCGGTACACGTACCGCTAAGCGTCCGTTCATAACGCAACGCTAGCGCACTGGGGGAGGTCCTTTGCCCGAACGCACCTGCGTTTCCAGAGAAATGCATGCGATCGGCTTACAATCGCATGTGTTTCCCTGGAAACGCATGGTGCGTTGGGCCGAGGACCTCCCCTGTGCGTTAGCGTCGCGTTATGACGGACGCTTAGCGGTACGTGTGACGCGCCTGAATGTTAGAGAGCCGGAGGAGCAGGACAGATTGGATTTAGTGTAGCTGTCTGCAGGCAGCATGTTATGAGCAGGAGGAGCTGAGCGATTAAATGTTTAGATATCTGCAGACAGCTGTTAGTAGAGCAGGAGGGAGCTGAGCAGATTGTACATAGGTTCCTATCGCAGGCAGCATGTTATAGAGCAGGAGGAGCTGCGCAGATTGTACATAGTGTACCTATACTGCAGGCAGCATGTATTGAGTCAGGAGTAGCTGAGCAGTTGTACATAGTGTCCTATATGCAGGCAGCATGTTAGAGCAGGAGGAGGAGCTGAGCTGAGTGTAATAGTTTCCTATCTGAGGCAGCTGTTATAGAGCAGGAGGAGATGAAGCAGATTGTACATAGTGTCCTATCTGCAGGCCAGATGTTATAGAGCAGGAGGAGATGAGCAAATTGTACAAGTGTCCTATCTGCGGCAGCATGTTCAAGCAGGAGGAGAGGAGTATATTGTGCTCGTGTCCTATTCGGCATCTGTTGAGCAGAGAGTGAGCAGCTGTACATAGTGTCCTATCTGCGGCAGTCTGTTATAGAGAGGAACGGCAGATTTTGTAGTATCCTATGTACCAATAGTATGCCAAGTTTTCTAGAAAAAGAGCCAAATATGCAAGTAAGGAAATGTCACAACTAAGTGTGACCTTGTGAAGAGTCTGAGCAGGGACCATACACAATATAGTAAGTAACGCACACAAGCTGTATTGCATGGTTTGAAGTTGAGGTCCTACAACCCCTTCCATAGTCTGCTCAGTATATGGCATTAACATTAATGACAAATACTGCCAAGTCATGAATAGACTCTCTGTCCCGTGGGCTCTGGGACTTAGTGGTATTTAAAGGGCCCATAAATCCTCACCCGTCCTCCTCTGAGCTTTTTGTCTCATTACATGTGGGGTCCCTGTAGAGCTAAAGCACCAGGACATTTTTATGGTTACCATAAATTTCCTGGTATCCCGGGGACAATTATAAAGGAGTAGTGAAGGTTAGTTCTAGAGGTTTTAGAGTATTCCTCGAAAGTTTTCAAAAGTGGACAAACCTTTAAATTCTGACCCAATGACCTGATTCTCTGTCCCATCTGTGGGCTTCCACTCAAATTATGGATTTCAATGGGAGTGAGTCAGATACAAACAGTGGTTTCTCTAGTGACTGTAGTCAGGAGGAAGTAAGTGTCTGCTATAGGTAAGTGCTAGTCGTAGGACTGCAGCGTCGGTCTGCAGTTCCCGCTGGAGATCTGCTGTCTCCGGTAGCGGGGACCTATGTAAGTATGCTATTCTCCACCATCCCCTCATTCCCCGCGTCCGCCGCCGTCTCTCTTCGGGTCGCGCGCCGTCTCTTCTCGTCGGGTCTGCTCCGCCCCCGGACCTCCGCCACGCCCCTGGACCTGCGCCTTATAGTCGGTGCGCCTATATATGGAATTATTCATTATAAGGCGCATCGGACTGATGCGCCTTATATTCCGGTGCGCCTAATGGCCCGGAAAATACGGTACTTGTCCTGTAATATTGTACTGCTGAGCTCAGTTTCTCCGAATAACAAATAAGGCAACAAATGCATTTTAACTGTGAGACCAGAATTTAGACTTTGTTCTTTAAAGGGGTTTTCCCATTCAGAAAATTATGTTAATGTTTTTACCATAAAAGTTATCCAATTTACCAATACTTTCTGTATCAATCCTTATGGTTTTCTAGATCTCTGCTTGCTGTCATTCTATAGGAAGCTTCTATGTTTACTTCAGTGGAAAGAAATCTGACCATGGTCACACAGTGCGCGGCTCGAGTAATCAGAGCTGTGTGATAACGAAACCGTGCACTGTGTGACCAGGGTCAGATTTCTGTCCACTGGAGTAAACATAGAAGCTTTCTACAGAGTGACAGCAAGCAGAGATCTACAAATGTATACAGAAATAATTGGAAAACTGTATCACTTTTTATAATACAAACAATAACATTAATTGCTGAAATGGGAATGCTCCTTTAAGCTTGAACTATGAAAATGCTGGGCTGTCTGTATAGAGTAGGGGAACTGAGCAGATGGTATATTGCCCATCGCAGTAGCATGTTATTGAGCAGGAGGAGCTAAACAGATTATACATAGGATAGATTTTTATCAAAGCAGTCTGAGGGCGCGGTTCCCACGTTGCGTTTGCAAAACACACCCGAGACCAAACCGCGCCCGGGCGGTCGCGGTCCATCGCATCGGCGTTTTCAATAGAAACATCGAGAAACTACGATGGATGGGACGCGGACCGCCTGGTGGGCGCGGTTTGGTCTGCGTCTGGGTTTGCAAACGCAACGTGGGACCGCCGCCCTAAAACAAAGAATGTTCTTATCGCCATAGACACCAATTACAGTCCCTTGAGGCGCGGTAAGTACCCTAAGAGTCCGTTCATAACGCAACGCTAGCGCACTGGGGAGGTCCTTTGCCCGAACGCACCTGCGTTTCCAGAGAAAATGCATGCGATCGCGCTTACAATCGCATGTGTTTCCCTGAGAAACGCATGTGCGTTCGGGCCGAGACCTCCCCCTCTCTTCTCGTCGGGTCTCCGCTCCGCCCCCGGACCTCCGCCACGCCCCTGGACCCTGCGCCTTATAGTCCGGTGCGCCTTATATATGGAATTATTACATATATAAGGCGCATCGGACTGATGCGCCTTATATTCCGGTGCGCCTAATGGCCCGGAAAATACGGTACTTGTCCTGTAATACTTGTACTGCTGAGCTCAGTTTCTCCGAATACACAAATAAGGCAACAAATGCATTTTTAACTGTGAGACCAGAATTTAGACTTTGTTCTTTAAAGGGGTTTTCCCATTTCAGAAAATTAATGTTAATGTTTTTACCATAAAAAGTTATCCAATTTTACCATATACTTTCTGTATCAATTCCTTATGGTTTTCTAGATCTCTGCTTGCTGTCATTCTATAGGAAGCTTCTATGTTTACTTTCAGTGGAAAGAAATCTGACCATGGTCACACAGGTGCGCGGCTCGAGTAATCAGAGCTGTGTGATATAACGAACCGTGCACCTGTGTGACCAGGGTCAGATTTCTGTCCACTGGAAGTAAACATAGAAGCTTTCTACAGAGTGACAGCAAGCAGAGATCTACAAATGTATACAGAAAGTATATTGGAAAACTGTATCACTTTTTATAATACAAACAATAACATTAATTTGCTGAAATGGGAATGCTCCTTTAAGCTGTGAACTATGAAAATGCTGGGCTGTCTGTTATAGAGTAGGGGAACTGAGCAGATGGTATATATTGTCCAATCGCAGGTAGCATGTTATTGAGCAGGAGGAGCTAAACAGATTATACATAGGGATAGATTTATCAAGCAGTCTGAGGGCGCGGTCCCACGTTGCGTTTGCGTGCTTCTTCTCTAGTAATCTGCTAGTCAGTAGGAAGCAGCACTTCTTCTCTAGTGACCTGCTAGTCATTATGTAGCAGCACTCTTCCTCTAGAGACCTACTAGTCAGTACAAAGTAATGCTTCTTCTCTGGTGACCTGCTAGTCAGTAAGAAATAGTGTTTTTTGTTAATTTAATTATTACTAAAATAAAAAGTTTTCACATGTTAGGTTTAGGTTCCACGATTATTCTATTACAGATTACTCGAGCCAGGTAGGAGGAAATCTACCGTCAGACTACTGCTGATTAGAAGATTCCTCAGGGTAGGTTTCCGTAAGTCTGCTAGTCAGTAGGAAGTAGTGCTTCTTCTCTAGTAATCTGCTAGTCAGTAGGACAGTGGTGGCGAACCTATGGCACTGGTGCCAGAGGTGGCACTCAGAGCCCTCTCTGGGGGCACCCAGGCCATCACCCCAGCATGAAGGTCACCAGACAGATCTCAAAGAATCTTCCTATAGAATCTTCCTACAATGATAGGCAAATTTGCCCTCCTACTTTCAACTGCATTGGTGTCTTTAGGAGGCTGAACGATTTAAAGTTGTCAAAGAACAAGGAGAAATAAATTGCGGTGCTGGCACTTTGCTAAAAAATAAGTGGCTTTTGGTTGAAGTTTGGGCACTCAGGCTCTAAAAGGTTCGCCATCACTGCAGTAGGAAGTAGTGTTTCTTCTCTGGTGATCTGCTAGTCAGTAGGAAGAAGTGTTTCTTTAGTAACCTGCTAGTAAGTAGGAAGTAGTGCTTCTTCTCTAGTAATCTGCTAGTCAGTAGGAAGAGCTTCTTCTGCCAGTAATCTGCTATTCGTAGAGAGTGCTTCTTCTCTAGTACACCTGTTAGTCCGTAGTGTAGTATTAGTAAGTGGCTTCTTCTCTTGGTGACCTGCTAGTCAGTAGGAGTAGTTCTTCTCTCTAGTACCTGCTAGTCAGTAGATAGTGTTTCTTCTCTGGTACCGGCTATCGTAGTAATATTCTTCTTTTCTTGGTACCTGTACCAGTAGTAGGTATGTTCGCCTCTAGTGATCTGCTAGTAAGTAGGAAGTAGTGATTATTCTCTGGTGACCTGCTAGTCAGTAGGAAGCAATGCTTCTTCTCTAGTAACCTGCTAGTCAGTAGTAAGTAGTGCTTCTTCTGTGGTGAACTGCTAGTCAGTAGTAAGTAGTGCTTCTTCTGTGGTGAACTGCTAGTCAGTAGGAAGTAGTGCTTCTTCTCTGGTGACCTGTTAGTCAGTAGTAAGTAGTGCTTCTTCTCTAGTGACCTGCTAGTCAGTAGGAAGTAGTGATTATTCTCTGGTGACCTGACTTTCCCGAACATAAATGCATGGATCGTGACACATTTTTGAAGCTACTCCGCGCTCTAGTCCGAATCATTGTTCCGATAGCACGGTCGCCGCTACAATCCGATCAGCTATGGCCCACAATCGATGCAGCACACTCCGCCCTTCAGACAACCTGGTAAAAACTGTCAAAGCCGTAAAAACCCCAAAAGCGTGTGCAAAGTCCAACTAAAAGTGGCATCCCACGTTAGTAAATAGCCCCATAGTCTTATACTGCAGCAGCAATGTTGTATAGATCAGGAGACGGCTGCAGGCTGTACAATAGTTCCTAATACTAACTGAAGCATTTCTAAAGCAGGATAGGACTAGCAGATTTCAATAGGTGTCCTATCCGCAGTGCGAATGTGTTAGATGCATTAGTGAGCTGATCGCAGTGCATTTTTCCTATCTGCGGTAATGTTATAGAGGCATGGAGGAGCTGAGCAGATTGTACAATGTCCTACTCTGCGCATTCATTTTATAGAGCAAGAGGAGCTGAGCGATTTACGTAGTGTCCTATCTGCAGCAGCTATTTTATGAGCATGAGGAGATGCTTAGATTGTACATATGTCCTATCTGCAGGCAATGTTATAGAGCAGAGACGTGACAGTTTATACTAGGTTTCCTATCTGCAGCGTTGAGTCAAGGAGCCAATGTCAAAGCATCTCATTTAGAGCCAGGGGAGCAACAGATTGTGTCGTCTTCCCCTCGTGATTATAGCTTCTTACTCTTCTTATCTGAGGCGAAACAATCTCGTTACCCTTGTGACCTTACACATTAAGCATGTCTCCCACACACTGAGCCGATGACTGTGAAGTTTTGGTTAGACAACTACTCTAATATGTATGTTGGGTAGAAAAACACATGTTGTTTTTAAGATGTCCAGATCCTATTGTCTATAGAAAGAGTAGCTTTCTACTCCTCTATTCTGAACACATGCACCACTTGGATGACTGAGTTGCGGGTCTCGTGAGGTGGAAGGAATTGCTAGTACACCATAATATATAGAAGGGGTATTATTATTACTATGCATAAAGCCCATATATGCCAATAAATCTTTTGTGTCTTTAGCGGCGTAAAATCAGATGTTCCGTATGTGGCCTTCACTGCACATCTATTACGTCCAGGTAGAAGTAATTGTACCAGTCAGAAGGGTGGAAGCGTAATCTTGGCTTTCTCGTAGCTTTTTCCATATATTTATTCCTTTCTTGCTGTTTCTCCTCTGACTTCATTAGCCTCCTAACACAAGAGGGTTTTTTTGTAACCAGAAGGACTACCTACCCGCAGAAAACAGACATACCAGGGCTTTAACAATCTAAGGTGGAAGATTTGGTACATTAATCTTTTACGTATATATTTAATACTTTATCTAAGATTTCTGTATCAGACTGTGTATGTGTTCCTATCTCCGGCTGCCATATTTAAGCAGGCAGGACTGACAGATTGCAATTTGAGCGTCCTATCTGCAGGCAATGTTATAGAGTAGGGCCTCACATGTACATACGTCTTTCAGGCAATGTTAGGTGGGCTTGAGCAGTTGTACATAGTATCCTATCTACACAGCATAGAGTAGAGCAGGAAGGGGCTGAAGCATGTTTTAACAACGTGTCCTAATCAGCAAGCAGCATGTTAGTAGAGCAGGAGGAGAGAGCGATTGTATACAGTGTCCTATCTGCAGGCAGCACTTTATAGAGTAGGAGACGCGAGCAATTGTTCATAGTGCCTATCTGCACGGCAGCATTATAAGCAGGAAGACTAGCGATTTGTACATATAGTCCCTATCTGCAGTCAGCAGATGGGGCAGAAGAGTGACGATTACATCCGTCCCTGTCACGCAGGTATAAGCTCAAACATCTAGCATGCAACTGTGTCCATCGGAATGGGGCCATTTACATTTCCGGCGACGTTCACGCACGTCGTAAGCGCCCCAGATCCTCATGTTCCGAACTTATGAGCCGGGTATCCCATAGCTCGCTTGATTTTCGGTCCACCCCGAGCCGAGTTCACCTTCTCTTTCGCCCGTGTAATGTAAGTGCATTGTCTTGCGGCACATTTGACAATGTTAAAATCCAGCCGTTTCCCGACGGGCCCCCCTGTGTCGTGTAAGCCGGCGCAACAAGCTATCGCTGCGACAAAACTCTATCTAAATCCAGGGCACATCGAAATTGTCTATATTCCTGATGATAGCATGACCGACCCGCGCCACCTTAGTAAATAAGCCCACCAGTATGTTATATATGCAGGAAGATGCTGAGAATTCTGTCTGTACGAAATGTTTCCGATCTGCAGGCGATGTTAGGAGGATGCAGAATATAATCGGCCTACAATTTATAAAAATAGTGCAAACTGCACTCATGTGTGCAAGAGGGCCCGCCAGATTCATGAATTTTGGACGCACAATGTCTTTATTAATCTGCGCTCCCCCCACTGCTCCGACAGAGTGCAAACCAACCTTTTTTGGTGAACCTTTAACATAGAGTTTGCAACAACAATACTGTCGGATTCTGCATGATAATAATGCTGCACAGCAACGTTCCAATTCAGCCCCAGACAGGGTCTGAGCCCCTTTTATCTGTCAGAAATTGTATGCGGACACTTCTTAAATATATGGGCAATCGTTTGCACTGAAAGGAATTGCAATCCGACAAAATGTTGCACGGGGCTTAAATAATGTGGTCCTAGTGCCATAAGTTTGCAGTAAATGTGTTATAGAGCAGGAGGTACTGAGAGATTTTTGCATTATGATCGCAGGAAGCTGTAACATACGCTCACTCCCCCTGCTCTATAACATACTACCAGTAACATTAGACGCATAATCTGTGTCGGTTCCGTAATCATTACACATTTAGCGCTTAATTATACTCAGATTTCTGATCACATTTCAGTACAACACCCCATGGCCGCCTCTCATACATTTACAGATAATCCATTATACCATCTCGATGTGTTTGAGCACGAATCTTTAACGATATGAATAGATTCAATAGTGGAGCCGTATAGCTGCCAGCAGATTTGGACCATGGCCACCTGCAATCAGGACCACTATGTTCTTGCCCTACCCACATGAACCACATTCCTCAGATCAGATCTTATTGAGGGTGTTTGTGTCTACAATTGAAACTCTAGAATCCCCAAAAGCTCCTATTAAAAACGACCACAATCTAGTTACTCTTGTATGTGGAGACGCACTCCATCAATACACTTCATTTTTAGCCATATTTTATGATAGCTTGTTCCTTCTTCTGTTCACACGCCTTTTGCCCAAATTTTGGTGCAAGTGATGCTCACATTTTAAGCCACACACCCCTTTGTCCAGCTAGTGAGAAGGTGAATACATCAAAAGAGGAATCCTTGTTAAGCACCTCCCTTTAGACCCGAGGTCGCGATAAATGTGTGTCCTGGGGCGCTGAGTGTTCCTTTAAGTAATTCAGATCCCAGAAAGCAACACATAGGGACAACACTTTCATAGTCTGTTTATACACATGTTATGGCTATGAGTGTGCGGAAGATCCTGGGTGCACACCATCACCTGGGACCCTACGGCACCACACACCTGGAACAGGGTACCAAATGGACCCCGATTAGTAGTACACAAAGTCATCTATAGGAAGGAAGGGAGGACCGATGGTGAATTCCCCTTCACTTTGATATTCTTAAATAAAGAGGATGGCGTCACTCTTCCTAGCAGATTTTTCCTCATTAACATTCAATCCCCTGTACAAGTCTTTCGCACCACACCCTGGACATAATGGTGCTCAGATCTTCCTAGTTGAAAGACTTGGCTTCAAGTGTATCCTTCTGATTGTCAATTCCCGTCTCCACAGAGCCTGAAAGAATAAGAAAATCCAATGACCCCTAGAGCGTGGTGTGGCCCAGACGATTGTGGTCTCTGAGGAGCATCGTTATATATCTATAGGCCCAGATGATAGATATTTTTATGCTATAAGACAGTTTTGTTGAACCATTGTAGGTCACTTTAAAGGTCAGTGATTGGCTGAAGTGATGGCGTGGCTCTGTGTTGGGCCGCGCTGCTGAATGCGAAGTGTATAGGGTAGGTGCAGTGTGGAGGGAATAGAGCGTAGGTTAAAGTGATTCTAACCTTAATTCCCCATTAAACTTAAAAAAAAACATCTTTCATTACGAGTAAGACAAACCACCTAGTCCTCACGCTGAAGGAGTCAGTGTGATGGCCGGTAAATTAGTCCCCAAGTACTCATAGCCAAAACTAATCCTTGTGGGCTGGCATCTCTGCCAGTGATTTGGTTTCCTATCTGTGTTTCTTATCATATCATCTGCATCTAAGTTGCCTAATTTCTGCTTTGTGTTATTATTGATGATCACTTGCCTTGTGCGCTCAGACTGCCATCTAGTTGTGACTTACTATGTCACTGTTACTTATGTGAATTAAATGTTGCTCTTACACTTCTCTCAGTTTTGTGGTGTTTGGGGAATTTGGGAATGGTTTGGGGAAATTTGACGTGCTTTAACTTCTTCATATGCTTCCATGATATAGTGTAAAATTCCGCCCAGTTTGTGGACTTCATCTAGGGTGCTTGTCAAGTATGGCAGAACAGTGAGGACTTCCTCTCCTGACTTGACAAAAAGGATGGGGAAGCTGAATTCCAACTCCCTGATCCTTGTTTCCCATGACTCTGGGAGAGCACATAGTACCTGGTCATTGTATGGAGGTTCAAGGAATCAAGACCTACTCTTACATCACTATAGAGGTCTCTTACCTCAGCTGTCCTCCCATACACATGATGATCCGTTTTGGCGAGCCGTGCGTGTACTCAATTGTGGGAACGATAAGCCGCTTCTCCACTTTTTACCTCATTGAGAACTCGTATGTCTGATCCTATCTTCCCCTCTCGATTGGTGCAGATAATCGGGCATACCCCACCAAATTGTAACCAGTAACAGTTTACAAGTGAAATGTCTAAAGTTTGGGTCCAACATTATTAAAGTTATATGGCTACTTTAAGACTTTTATGCCGTTTGTTGGGTACACCACCCTGAGGTTTCTACCTCATGACCTGCAAATCCCTCTCTGGACATTAAGTGGTACCCTAAAAATTAGAAGTTAGTGGAGGCATGCGCCACACTGACATTCTCTGATGGGGGAGCACAAGTTGAGAACAGAATCGATCCAATGGCCCTTCCTTTTTGTACATTTATCACAAATTCAAAGTGATTTTTAAACAAAAAAACTCTTACAAGACTTCCCTCAAAAAGGGAACGCTGATGGTCCCAGAAAAAGACTCATGATCTCCACACTGTACAAATCGGCACAAATGGAACTACTAAAATCCTCAAAGCACAGCACAATTTGGCGCTTTATAATGTGGGAGGACAACGGCAATTACGGCTACTGGGGCAGCCCAATTGAAGTCTATTGCTACAAATCTGTAAACAAAAGTTATAAAAACTTCTTGCATTCCATAAATTCCATTTTTCCCATGTTTCAGAATCAGGCTCTACTAATTGGTTCTTCTTGATAAACAGAAATGAACCGTCCCCAATCACCAGCCTACTACAAGCACTACCGCGTATTTTTTTTTTTTTTTAGCCTACCTTCTAAAGGGTAAATATAGTGTTCATAGCAAATGTGTCCCCCTGCCAATCGTGCACATTCCTGCTGACAAAATGTACCCTCCCCGATGGAGAGGTGCCTAAGCATTAAAGATTCCTCACAATGCACACTGCTAGTGCTCTTAGCTCTCTGCAATTTAAAAATCCACAGCTCCTTTTTGTGTGCTCTTAATAAAGCTTTGGGTAGGATTCTGTTGTATGTATATTGCACGTTTCGCCATGCGGAGGTTTGGGCGTGGGGAAGCTTAATTCAGAAACTAGAGAACACAGCAGTGTGAAGAACACTCCCTGGAATCCCTGTGGTTATTAAAAGATACAACAAAGGTATGACTAACATGTCTACATGACCTGTATTCTCCACTGTCAGATAATAGATTTTAATCTCTATATACCCAGATTAACCCAATGCTTTGTTTTTTAATTATACAGTCGGTCCCCACTTAAGAACCACCCACTACAGACGACGACCCTATTTACAAACGGACCTCTGCATGGTGGGTAAATTTACTGTCTTTAGCTTAGGCTACAATATATCAGCTGTAACAGTTTCACAGGTGTCGTCAATAAGTTCATTTGTTATCTGTTTCTTTATGAGCAATCCAAAAGTTGTTTATATCCAATTGCATTAGAGAACCAAAAAAATATTTGGCCTGGGTTACCATTAATAAAATATCAGTCTGACGTACATACAAATTCAACTGTAAGAACAACCTACCGAACCGATCTGTACGTAACCCGGCGGAACCTGTCAAGAATGATAGACATGTCATCTCGTACAGGTCTGGAGGGGTCCGTCATGAGGGGGAATCTGTTCCTCCTCAGAGTGCTGGTTTATATATTCCTCCCGGCTATATCATGTATATACTTTTCTCCAGGCCACTGGGCATAAATAGAATGGAACTATCAATCTGACATCGCCTCTTTGTTGCACAGTTGAAACCCGCCATCTGTCATCCTGGTTTCCTGAAGAGAGGCAGAAGGACACATTGAGGACAAAGACTTAAAATTCGTTTTATTAAGTTATGCGAAAATAACTAAAACTTCAAGAAACTGAAAAAGTTCTTTTAACATGTTAGGGAAACGCTTCAAGACTCAAAGGGTAGAAATGGGAGATGTAAGGACGCTGATGGTGATTATACGTGTATCCGCAGAATAGGGGACCCCTAGTGATCACAAGAACGGTAGAATGGATAGTAACTGGGTCAACTAGCAGCTGCCATTCACTTCTATGGGACCAGGGGCGTTTATCCAATCAATTGCTTGGGTCCCCAGTACGGCGGTCCCCTACTTAAGGGAACCTACCACCAACAAATCTATCTATAAAGGTATATGGTGTAGTGTGGATCAATGGGACTGAGGATAGCCCCTTTTAAGGCTAATACTCCATGTCCCCCACACTTTTTTTTAACCTTTTTATTAGACTTTTTATGCAAATGTAACTTATGCTCTACTGGGGCGTGAGTAGCCGCAGACTGAGGTTACAACACGAGCGGCTACTCCACGCCCCGGTAGCCTCTCTTTTCCCCTCCTATTCACCCATCTTCCCTCGTCCGGCATCCTGCCGCGTCTCCGCATGCGCACAAGAGCAGGCCCGTGCCTGCGCTGTTGCTGCTCTACCTCTCTTCAGCGCGCAGCTCCGCGTAGCTGCGCGCCCTCGTCCGGCGATCCTGCCTCTGCGCATGCGCAAAAGCAAGCCCGGCGCCTGTTTCGGAGCAGTAACACGCAGGCGCGGGCCCTTCTCTTCTCGCAATGCGCAGACGGCCAGATCGCCGGACGAGAGTTGGTAGGAGGGGAAAAGGGCTACCCGGGGCTGGAGTAGCCGCCTCGTGTAACCTCAGAGCGGCTACTCCACGCCCCAGTAGCCGCATAACTAAAATTTGCATAAAGTCTAATAAAAGTTAACAAAAAAGTGTGGGGGACGTGAGGATTAGCCCTGAAAAGGGCTCTCCTCACGTCCCATTGCTCCACCCATCTACCGTTATAGGTAATTTTGTGGTGTGGTTTCCCTTTAAGAACACCCCGACTTACGATGACCCCTAGTTACAAACGGACCCCCTGGATGTTGGTATTACTGTACTCTAGGCTACAATGATCACTATAACAGTTATCACTGGTTTTGTAATTAAGATTTAATTGTTAATGCCTGGCTTTATGACAATCTAACAATTTTAAATCCATTGACAACAGACCAACATTTTTTTTACTGGGGTTACAATAATAAGTATAACGATCTGACTTCAACAAATTCAACTTAAGACAACCTACAGAACCTATCCTGGACGAACCTGGGGACCTGCCTGTATTGGTTGTAATGGGCCCGTATTAAACTGTACAGAGCAAAAATGGTTCTAGTTTGCTCAGGCTACCAATCAGCTGCAGCTTTCAGTTAAAAAACAGCTGTGGGAAAGTGGGAAGCGGCTCTGATTGGTTGCCATGGCAACTAGAACAGTTTTGCTCTCAGACAGCTAGATCAATCCTCCCAATGATTGGGTTGTATATTTGTGTGTGATTGTTGAGTTCATTTCTATGTAATATATATATAAAATGTAATATGATGTATTATCACACATTAAAGGGTTTGGCCCACTAAAATATTTTCGTTTAGGACCAAGGCAACACACAGCGAACGCACCACGAATAAAAATGTCCAAACACATATCTGCTCCTGTGTTGCCCGCTGGTTAGATGCCAGTGATTTCACAATGCTCAAACCTGTGGAATATTTCCCATGTGGCCTTGGTCTTACCAGTACGCTACACAGGATGAAGGACTGTAATTCAAATGGCCTGAGGGGCTCCAGACTCCATAGGTGTTAATGGAGCCTGGAGCCCCTCAGGCTCATTTGCATACAGTCTTCATCCTAGTGTTGATGTCCTTTAAAGTTGTTTTCCCTAGTGTCACCTGATCAAAGGCAGCCAAGTCATGATCGGCCCCCTTTAAACAGGCCTCTGGGGCAGCTAGGAGAAGTCAAACCATCTAAATCTTGCATGTGATATTTTTTTTTTGTACCATAATATAGGATCGAGATTCTCATAGCTAATTCTGTCAATATTTCACCCGACAATAACCCCACAGAGTGAAATCCAGCCTTGAAACCAGAGGATACAATAAGAATAATGAGAAAACAATAACAATGTCTATGTATTGTCATCATGTATCGTCCTGCTGCATCATCAGGTCTATGAAGTTGGCGGTGCCACAACTTTATGATATCTACTGGCTTCAGCTATTACCACCGTATTTTTCCGGACTATAAGGCCACATAAAAGCCTTGGATTTCTTGGAAATCCAAAGTGACGCACTGAGAGTCCGGTGCGCCCTATGTATGCGCAGGGCAGCTGACCCTACTTACATAGGTCCCCGCTACCGAGTACCGGGAGACGCAGATCTCCAGCGGGAACTGCAGACCACGCGTACGAACAACTTCTGCCTAGTCGGTCTGCTTTCCCCGCTGGAATCTGCTGTCTCCGTAGCGGGACCTATGTAAGTATGCTATTCTCTCCACCTCCCCTCACCTTCCCCCGTCCGCCGCTCTCGTCCTTCGGGTCCAGCGTCGCTTCTCTCTCGGTCGGGTCCCGCTTCCGCCCCGGACCTCCGCCACCTCACGCCCCTGGACCCTGCCCTTATAGTCCTGTGGCGCCTTATATAATGGAATGATACATAATAAGGCGCATACGGACGATGCGCCTTATATTCCGTTGCGCCTAATGGCCCGAAATACGGTACTTTTCCTGTCATACTTGTTACTGCTGAGCTCATTTTCTCCGAATACACCAATAAGCAACAATGCATTTTTAACTGTTAGAAACCAGTATTAACTTTGTTCTTTAAGGGGTTTTCCCATTTCAGAAATTATTTAAGGTTTTTACCATAAAAAGGTTATCCAATTTTTACCATATACTTTCGGTATCAATTCCTTATGGTTGTCCCTAGAGCTCTGCTTGCTTGTCCATTCTATCGGAAGCTTCTTCTATTTTTACTTTCATGTGGAAAGAAGTCGGACCAGGTCACACAGGTGCCGGCTCCGAGTAATCAGAGCTGTTGGATATAACGAACCGGCACCTGTGTGACCAGGCCGATTCTGTCCACTGGAAGTAACAGAGAAGCTTTCTACATAGTGACAGCAAGCAGAAGATCTACAAATGTCTACATAAAAGTATATTGGAAACTGTATCACTTTTTATCAGCAAAACAATACATTAATTTGCTGAAATGGGAATGCTCCTTTAAGCTGTGAACTATGAAATGCTGGCTGTCTGTTTAGCGTATGGGAACTGAGGTGGCAGATGTATATATTGTCCAATCGCAGGTAGCATGTTATTGAGCAGGAGGAGCTACACAATTATCATAGGGATAGATGTATCAGAGCATTCTTAGGGCGCGGTCCCACGTTGCGTTTGCAAACAAGACGCGACCAAACCGCGTCTCCCACAACCACCCCCGGCGGTCCCGCGGTCCAAATCTCATCGGCTTTTTCAATAGAAACATAGAGAAACCCGATGCATGGACGCCGACTCGCCGGTGGTCGCGGTTTGGTCTGCGTCTGGGTTTGCAAACGCAACGTGACCGCGCCCAAACAAGATGTTCTATTCTCCCATATCAACCAGTTACAGCCCCCGTGAGGCCGCGGCACCTACCGGCTAAGCGCCTTCATACGAAACGCTAGCGCACTGGGGGAGGTCTTTGCCCCGAACGGCAACACCTGCGTCAGGAAGCATGCTATCGTCTTCCAATCGCATTGTAGTTTCCTGGAAACTCATGTTGCTTCGGCCAGGACCTCCCTGTGCGTTAGCGTCGCGTTATGACGGACGCTAGCGGTACGTGTGACCGCGCCTGAATGTGAAGAGCCGGAGGAGATGACAAGATTGTTATATGTCCTGTCTGGCAGGCACATGTTATGGAGCAGGGAGAGCTGAAGCGAGATTGTACCTAATGTCCATAGCTGCAGACAGCAATGTTATAGAGCAGAGGGAGCTGAGATTCAGATTGGTACATAGTTTCCTATCCCGCAGGCAGCATTTATAGAGCAGGAGGAGTCTAGCAGATTGTACATAGTGTCCTTCTGCAGGCAGTCATGTTATTGAGGCAGGGAGTAGCTGAGCGTTGTACATGTGTCCTATAGCAGGCAGCATTTATCGAGCAGAGGAGCGGAGCTGATGTACTAGTTTCCTATCTGTAGCAGTCTGTTATAGAGCGGGAGGAGATGAGGCAGATGTACATAGTGGTCCTATCTGCAGGCCTCATGTTATAGGCAGGAGGGATGAGCAGATTGTCCCTGTGTCCTATCTGCAGCAGCATTTACAACAGAGCAGAGGACTGAGTATAATTGTGCTCGTGTCCTATCTCGGCATCTGTTAAGAGCATGATGAGGGAGCAGTTGTACATAGTTTCCCTAATCTGCTGGCAGTCTGTTATAGAGCCTAGGAACTGGCAGAATTTCTGTAGTATCCTATGTACCAATAGTATGCCCAAGTTTTCTAGAAAAAGAGCCAAATATCATTAAGGAAATTCACAACTAAGTGTGACTTGTGCAGAGTCTGAGTCAGGGACCATACACAATATAGTAGTAACCCCCACAAGCTGTATTGCAATGGTGTTGAAGTTGAGGTCCTACCAACCCCTTCCATAGTCCTGCTCAGTATATGGCATTAACATTAAAATGAACAAATCTGCCAGTCATTATAGACTCTGCTGTCCCGTGGGCTCTGGGACTATGGTATTTAAAAGGGCCCATCAATCCTCACCCCCGTCCTCCTCTGAGCTTTTTGTCTCATTCCATTTGGGGTTCCCTGTAGCTAACACCATGACATTTTAGGTTACGCATAATTTCCTGGTATCCCGGGGTACAATATAACAGGAGGTAGTGAGGGTTAGTTCTAGAGGGTTTTAGAGTTATCCTCGTAAAGTTTTCAAAAGTGGACAAACCCTTTAAATTCTGCCCAATGACCTGATTCTCTGTCCCATCTTGTGGGCTTCCACCTCAAATTATGGATTTCAATGGGATGAGTCAGTACAAACTAGTGATTCTTCTCTAGTGACCTGCTAGTCAGTAGGAAGTAGTGCTTCTTCTCTATATCTGCGAGTCGTAGGAACAGCACTTCTTCTCTAGTACCTGCTATCATTATGTAGCCGCACACTCGTCCTCTAAGACTACTAGTCAGTAGCAAAGTAATGCTTTCTTCTCTGGGACCGCTAGTCCAGTAGAAATAGTGTTTTTTTTTCTGTCTATGATCTGCGAGCAGTAGGAAGTATGCTTCTTCTCTGGTGACCTGGCTAGTTCGTACACAGTATCCTTCTTCTCTGGTGACTCTATTCAGTAGGAATGAGTGCTTCTTCTCTAGTGACCTTCTAGTCAGTAGAAGTAGTGGCGTCTTCTCTAGTAATCTGCTATCAGTAGGAGTAGTGCTTCGTCTCTAGTGACTCTAGTCCGTAGGAAGCAGCACCTCTACTCCAGTGACCTGCTATTCATAGGAAGTATGCTTCCGTCTCTAGTATCTGCTATCAGAGGAAGCGCCTTCTCCTCTGGACTGCTGAGTCAGTAGGAATAGTGTTCTGCTCTGGTGATCGGCTATCAGATAAGATAGTGCTTCTCTCTAGTAGCTGCTGTCAGTAGGAAGTGTGTTTGTTGCTTCGTCTCTGGTTACCGGCTAGTCAGTAAGAAATAGTGTTTTTTTCTGTCCTATATCTGCTAGTCATTCAGGAGGGTGTTTCTTCTCTGGTGACCGGCTATCCGTACACAGTAATGCTTCTTCTCTGTGACCTGCTAGTCAGGTAGTAGGATGTCGGCTTCTTCTTAGTGAACCTGCTAGTCAGTAGGAAGTAGTGCTTCTCGCTAGTAATCTGCAGTCAGTAGGAGTAGTGTATCTTCTTCTCTATGACCTGCTAGTCAGAGGAGTCGTGCTTCTTCTCTATGTAACCTGCTAGTCAGTAGAAGTAGTGTTCTTTCTCTGGTACCTGCTAGTCAGTAGAGTAGTGCTTCTTTCTCTAGTAACTTGCTAGTCAGTAGGAAGTAGTGCTTCTTTCTCTAGTAATCTGCTAGTCGTAGGAGCTAGCGATCTCTCTGGGACCTGCTAGTCAGTAGTAAGTAGTGCATTCTCTGCCTGCTGTGTACTCTTTTAGACTGCTAGTCGTAAGGAAGTAAGGACTTCTTCTCTGGATGCCTGCTCTCAGTAGAAGTAGTGATTTTTCTCTGGTTGATCCTGCTAGTCGAGTAGCTTCTTTCTATTAATCCTGCTAGTCACTATGAAGTACAGTGGTATTCTCTAGTAATGTCAGTCAGTAGAAGTAGTGTTTCTCTTCTCTGGTGACTGCTAGTCAGTAGGAAGTATGCTTTAATCTCTGGTGATCCGCTAGTCATTAGGTAAGTAGTGCTTCTTCTCTAGTGATCGCTAGTCAGTAGGGAAGTAGTGCTTCTCGTCTAGTAATCTGCTATCAGTAGGAATAGTGCTTCTTCTCTTAGTAATCTGCTATTCATATGACAGTTGGTGGCCGAACCTATGCACTGTGCCAGAGGTGCACTCATAGCCCTCTCTGGTGGCACCCAGGCCATCACCCCAGCATGAAGGTCACCAACAGATCTCAAAGAATCTTCCTATAGCATCCTTCCTACAATGATAGGCAAATTGCCCTCCTACTTTCAACTGCATTGTGTCTTTAGGGAGGCGAACGATTTAAAGTGTCAACGGAACAAGGATAAATAAATTGCGGTGCTTGGCACTTTGTAAAAAATAGTTTCTTTTGTTGAAGTTGGGCACTCAGCTCTAAATATGTTCGCCATCACTGCAGTAGGAAGTAGTGTTTCTTCTCTGGTGACTGCTATCAGTAGAAGAAGTGTTTCTTTATTAACCGGCATAGTAAGTTAAGGAAGTTATTAGTGCTTCTTCTCTAGTAATCTGCTAGTCAGTAGGAATTATGTTTCTTCTCTAGATTCTGCTAGTCAGTAGGAAGGAGTGTTTCTTCTCTTTCGCTGTGACCTGCAGTCAGGTAGGAAGCAGTGATTATTCTCTGGTGACCCTGCCCTACTTAGACTTAGTGCTTCCTCTAGTATCTGCTAGTCAGTAAGAAGTAGTGCTTCTTCTCTGGAGACCTGCTATTCATAGAAGTATTTCTTCTTCTCTAGTAATCTGCTAGTCATAGGAAGTAGTGCTTTCTTGCTCTAGTATCTGCTAGGCCAGTAGGAAGCATCCTCCTCCCCAGGACCTGCGAGTCTAGTAAGTAGTCTTCTTTCTCTGTCACCTGCTTAGTCCTTGGCAAGCAGTGCTTCTTTATACCTGCTAGAATAGAAGGAGTGCCCTTCTCTAGTAATCTGCTAGTCGGTAGGAAGTAGTGTTTCTTCTCTAGTAATCTGCTAGTCAGTAGGAAGCAGTGATTATTCTCTGGTGACCTGCTAGTCGTAGGGAATTTTAGTCTCTTCTCTAGAATCTGCGAGTCCATAGGAGTAGTGCTTCTTCTCTAGTAATCTGCTAGGCATTAAAAGTAGTGCTTCTTCCCTTGTGATGCTGCTATCAGTAGAAAGTACTGCGTCGTCTTCTTTCTCTAGTAATCCTGCTATCATTAGGAAGGATTCTTCTCTTCTCTAGTCACCTGTTAGTCAGGTTATCCGTAGTAGTAGTGTTCTTCGCTGGTTGACCGGCTAGTCAGTATAGTGTTCTTCTTCCTTAACCTGCTAGTTCAGTAGAATTAGTTTCTTCGCTGTTGACCTGCTAAGCAGTAGTAAATAGTACTTTCTTTTCGGTGATCTGGTTAGTCATTATTAGGTAGTGATTCTCGCTAGTGAGTGCGAGTAATAGGAAGTATGATTCTTCTCTATAACCTGCTGTCTAGGAAGTTGATTATTCCTCATGGTGACCTGCTAGTCCAGTAGGAAGCAATGCTTCTTCTCCTAGAACCTGCTAGTCTAGTAGTAAGTAGTGCTTCTTCTGTGGTGAATCTGCTAGTCAGTAGATGAAGTAGTGCTTCTTCGTTGGTGAACTGCTAAGCAGTAGGAAGTATGCTTCCTTTCTCTGGTGACTTCTTTTAGTCCCGTTAGTAAGTGGTGCTTCTTCTCTAGTGACCTGACTAGTCAGTAGTGAAGTAGATAATTCTCTGGTGACTGCTATCGAGTAAGTAGTGATATTCTCTGGTGACCTGCCTAGTCGTGCTTCTTTTAGTACACTGCCTAGTCAGTAGAATAGATGATTCTCTTGAGTGACCTGGAGTCAGTAGATACTTAGTGATTATTCCTCTGTGACCTGCTAGGCTTCTTAGAACCCACCCATTCTTCGTAGAAGTAGTATGATTATGAACCTGCTATCAGTAGGTAAGTATGATATTCTCTGGTGACCTGCTAGTCAGTAGGAAGTAGTGATTATTCTCTGGTGACCTGCTA